>QRDG01000609.1:639326-834406 GCA_012064385.1 Puccinellia tenuiflora | reverse complement strand
TTTGATAAACCTAAAGTTTATAGTCACATTATGTTTGATATTATGTGGTCATAAAGAAGGGATTTGTTTTTAAGGTTTTATTTGTATCATTTAGATTTATTTTTGATAACAACTCTGTTTTCAATAAGGATCTATTAAGATTGCGTTCGCATATGAGTTATGTGAAATATTGGTTTCAATAATTATGAGATAATTAAAAACCAAAGCAAATGGAGTTTTTGTAGAATATCATATGCGATTATGAATTAGAGATTCCCAATGTGAGACTATAAAGGGACACACCATGTGTTTGGTTGTGTTGTTTATTTAGTGGTTTTATCATGAAATGGTTTCATGGATAAAAGAATTGTTGGAATAAATTTAGAAAGCTTAAACCTTGCATGTTTATGTATCAAGTGGCACTATGTAAAGTGCTATGTTGGTTAAAAATTGACACATAAAAGATTTTAATGATGGTGATCATTGAATTTTGGTTTAGCTTGTCTAAAGAGCAGTGGGAAGAATATGAATTTGTCAAGAGTTGCAAAATATATCGATTTTACTGTCATGTTTGGGAAACAGACATACCTACAAAACTAAAAGAAGAATAGAAACTTTAAATACGAAAGTGACTAAGAGTCATCCTATGTTAAGTTTAAATCACAAAGTAACTGTACTTGATTTTGTGAAAGAATGTTTCACATATTATTTTGCAAAGAGTTTGTATGGAATAAATAAAACTTAGAGCTGGCAGTGTGGCGTTTCGTATATTGAGTTCTCGAATCTTAAGAGTTAAGAATTTGGAGGAGTCCAAAGTGTCGAGAAGTGCATAAGAGACTGAGTGGGATCTAGTTAAGATATGTGGTGACATATATTAAGTTAGAGCAAAAATTAATTTCCATAATCAAAATATGGTGACATATGTTTGAGTGGGAACTAGTTAATCATGGTCAAAATAAAGATAACATATTTCTGAGTGGGAGCCATAGTGGTTTCACAATTTAATATGTGTATGGTATATATTTGAGTGGGAGTTTACAACATCGTATTTGAATGAAATGGAGATTTCGTAAATGTTGTAAATGTTGTCATGGACCAATGCATAACTTATGTTAGTTTGAACATCAAATATTCATGTAGATGAATGTATCTATGAGGATAGATAAGTTTGATAAACATTAAAGTCAGATGTTTAACCTAAATATTTTTTGAAGGAGTTCAAAATAAAACAAGAGAAGAACGGTTCGTCTCATTGTGACATATAGGTGAAACATTGAGTTGAGAACTCAGTACAAAATTGATGGTTGGAGGTATGTTGGAATTCACTATGAATTGTTCATAGGTTCAACATATAAGAACCAGTGTTGTATATGACGATATGTGACCCAAGTTCTTAATTGTAGAACATTTGATGAAGAGTCATTTTTCATGAAATTGAGATGAATTGAAATGGTAGACTTGGTTGAAGTCATAAAGCCAGACTAAATTGGAGATCTTTTAGAGTCAGAGCAGCGCAGCGAAAGCATGATCGGAAATATCGGAAGTGCAAAGTTACACTGTCGATTTAGTCTACAACATATAGGAGTATATGATTAATTCAAGGATTGAAATAAGATATAATATTTTGGTTGAGAAAGTTGTTTCAAGATCGAGTGAGTTCCGGATGCATATGTTATGAGAAAGTTCATTTGATTGATCATACATATAGGCATAAAAGGATACGAATATCTCACTCTATAACCGAACATATTATATGCATTATATGATAATGAGTTTTTCATGGGATGATAGGAAGTTTATCATGTGATGATAAAGTAATGTCAAATTAGGTGACAGTTACAATTTTTGCAAAGGACATAAAGAGTTGTAAAGTACAGAGCACGGACAGAACCTCTTCCACAAGCAAACATGATCAGCACTGAGACTTCATGAGTGAGACTCCATGGGTGTTGATCGCGGAAATGTAAACTAGATTATTGACTCTAGTGCAAGTGGGAGACTGTTGGGAATATGCCCTAGAGGCCAATAATAAAATGGTTTATTAAGCATATTCACGTTATGATAATAGTTTATTATCCTGCTATAATTGTATTAAATGGAAACATAATACATGTGTGGAATATAAACACCCGGAGTCCCTAGTGAGCCTCTACAGGACTAGTTCGTTGATCAAGAGATAGTTAGAGTTTCCTAACTATGGACTTGTTATAGTCACTTGATAATTGGAGTCATATCATTAAGAGTAATGGTGTGATGGACATGACCCAAATAAAGAGTTGCATTAATCGTGTCACAAAAAGTTTTGTTGTCACACTTTCATATGCCAAATATAGTTTCCTTAGACCATGAGATTATATCACTCCCGTTCACCGGAGGAATACTTTGTGGACATCAAACGTCACTTCGTAACTGGGTGATTATAAAGGTGGCTTTCAGGCATCTCCGATGGTGGGTTGTTGGGTGATATGAATCAAGAGTGGGATTTGTCCCTCCATGTGACGGAGAAGATATCTCCAGGCCTTCTCGGTAATATAGCATCAAAAGTCTGCGACAGGTGATTAGGTGGTAATCACGAGGATCCTATTATGGACGAGTAAAGAGAACTTGCCGGTAACGAGATAAAACTGGACAGGGATGTCAACGATTATATCTCGGGCAAGTAAAATATCATGAGACAAGGGAATCGTATAGAGATTAATTGAATCTCCGCATCGTGGTTCAATTGAGAAAAAGGTTTTCGTTGAGTGTATAGGAATTAATATGGGCATCCGGTCTGTCGTGGTGGGTAGCACGGCATATCCATCAAAGACGGAAAAGAGTGGGGCAGGCGACGATCGGATGCTCGCGCGGGATTGGGCAACAAACATGCAAACACACGTCAGTTACCCAGGTTCGGGCCCTCCTTGTGGAGGTAACACCCTACGTCCTGCTACAAGGTTTGCTCCTGGAGCTGTATGGCGGTGTGCCGGCTTGAGATGTCAAGCCGGCTGGGAGGAAGACGATGATCTACGTATGTCTGCCTCACCTGAGTCTACTTGCTTGCTTGCTTGCTTGCTTCGCGCAGGAGGCCCATGCACGGCTTATATAGGCAGCATCTAGGGTTTGGGGTTACAAGGAGATTACACGATTGCCCCTATGACATCACTACTCTGGAGCCGGCTGGAGCTATATCATTATTACATTGTAACGGTAACGCCCGACAGGGGCTGGACGATCTGGGCCTACCAGTACGGACCGGTCGGTTGGTAGAGGCCGCTGCTCTAGCCGGCCGTCCGCTCCGGGTAGGCGAAGCGGCTTGCTTCATCCGGCGGGCTCCAGGCGGCACACTGTAGCCGGCCCATGTAGTTCTTGAAGAAATGGACCTCTTGGGGTATCCGGGGTTCTATCCCCGACACGGTCCCACTATTAATTATTGATATGATCATGTCTATGCATTCTCGACCCGTAGGGTCACACACTTAACGTTCCGATGAAATTAGGTTTTGCGATGAATTAAATGATGAAACGAACAAATGGTGATTCGGAGTCTCGGATGGGATCCCGGACGTCACGAGAGGTTCCGGAGGAGTCCGGAGAATAAGATTCATATATGGAAAGTTGTTTCCGGAGGTTTCGGAAAAGTTCCGGAAATATTTGCAGGGTACCGGAAAGGTTCCGGAATGTTCTAGAAGGTTCTAGAAGTGGGACCCACATATTGTATGGGGGCCCACATGGACCAAAGGGGTGCAGCCATCACATGGTGTGCCGCACCACCCAATGGCCCACATGGGCAATGCGGCTAGGGAGAGGGGGGAAACCCACTCCTAGTTGGACTAGGAGTTGGGCCCTCCACCCTTTAGGAAAGGGGCCCAAGGAGGAGTCCTAGATGGACTCCAACTTGGGGGGCAAGCAAGGGGGGCCGGCCAGCCCCTGCCCTAACCCTAGCCGGCCACCTATAAAAATGGGGCAAGGGGGAGGGGTGCGGCACCCCTTGTGCTGCCGCCCCAAGTCCCCTGCCGCACCACCTCCCTCCACCCTAAAACCCTAGCCGCACCCCTCCTTCCCGGAGGGCTGCCATGCCACTACCTCCACCAAGAGCTGCCGCACCACCCTAGCCCTAGGGGGCTGCGCCACCTCCTACTCTCCCTCTCCTCTTGCTTGGCTTGGCGAAGCCCTGCTCGCGGAGATCGTCATCATCACCGGCACTACCGTCGTGCTGCTGAGATCATCAAGGCCACGTCCTCTCGCTTGCGGGATCAAGGAGTTGACGTCTTCATCAAGCCGTACGTGTGGACGCCGCGGAGGTGCTGCCCGTTGCTGCACTTCACCGGATTGGATCTCGAGGATAATACATCTCCTCGCGACTAGACGAGTCTAGTTGCGGGGATCGACTAGCCAACCCCTGCACCGACAAATCGCGTTTGTTGATCTTCAAGGGTAAGAGATTGGATCTCACCTTCGCTATCTTCATCTAGTAGATCTAGATCCTTGGTGTTTATTCCGCTTGCCGCGTAGGAAATTTTTTTGTTTTCCATGCTGCGACCCCATCAGTGTTTTTGTGGGAAATATCATGTGTTTAATTATGTTAATGATGTGAGAGTTAGTCACTAGTGAAAGTATGAAGCCTAGGCCATGTTTCCAAGCATTGAATCACCGTTTTAAGTCACTTTTGTCACTTGTTCGCTCGCTGCCATTTTTATTACAGAATTACAAATCCATATTTTACCATCCATATTACTTGCATTTTACCATCTCTTCACCGAACTAGTGCACCTATACAACTAACAATTGTATTAGGTGTGTTGGTGACACAAGAGACTTCTTGTATCTTAATTGCAGGGTTGCTTGAGAGGGATACATTCAACCTACGCCTCCCTGAGTTCGATAAACCTTGGGTTACTCACTTAAGTGAAATTTGATGCTGTCCTACAAACCTCTGCGCTTGGAGGCCCAACAAGTATACAAGAATAGAAGCGTGTAGTAGACATCATGAAGCAGTGGGGCCGCCGGTGGAGTTCCAAGTAGCAGCGGAGTTGTCGACGGGAGGTGCAGCTCGCAACTCATCAAGAAGTGCCAAGATATCTTGGAGGTGTGTGTTGGGAGCAGCTTGGGCATCCTCGATGGCCTTGAGTCCCCCTTCAGTCGTGATCCGGGCACCCTCGAGTTGAGCAAGGCGCTCGTTGGTGACCTTCACGTCCTCGGCGAGGCCCCCAAGTGTAAGTTCATTCCCTGCCATGGTTAGCACAAAAAGGAAAATACCACAATAGTACGATCCCTCTCAACTAATAGGATGTGGTGCGGAAACAAAAATCACTCACAAAACCAGGCTTACTATCAAATTCTTACTTGTTCTTACCAATGGTACAGGTGGCAATCGGCACGCTGGTGTTGGCTTCAAACTATCAGTGGAGATTGGATGGAGCGATAACCAGGAATCAGTAATGTCGGACCCTGTAAACTGATTGGTAGAAAAGTGTAGCTTGGGAAGGTTTCCTCAACTCACTATTCAACAAAGTTTAAAATAGCGAGCTATACTTCTTAGCGGCGGCATTTTCCAGACGCTAAGAAAGCTATTGCGAAGCTATAACGATGCTAAACCACTTAGCGTATTTTCCAAAAAAGAGGAGAATTTTCAGGAAATTTTGGCATGATATATTCATATTATTTAAAATAAGACAAGAAAAGTGCACATCATATATTTATATCATCTAAAACAGTAAAAATTCAACATAAATTCGTTGATTAATAGATTCAATGATATAAACATGTACCAAAAAGCATTACACAAGAGATATGAAGTTGCATAAATGCATATTACATACTAATCCAGCTTTCAAACAATAAAATTGTACTTATACACATAAATATAAAGTTGCGCGGGGTAGGGTTCGATCAGATATTATTTTGCGGCTGGGTGGAGAAATAGCGTTTTTTCGCCGGATTTAGTGTTTCGGCGCGATTTCTCGCGAGACTAGCGAGATTTTCCTAGCGAAAAATATGCGTAGCGTTAGCGTAAGGACCTTGAATTAGCTATAGCTTCACCGAAATAGCGTGCTATTTTAAATTTTGCAATTTAGTGGCACAATTTAGCAAAAAACAATGCAAGTTGAATGATTGTTCAAACTTCTAACTAGTGTTGGCAGTCGACTAGAAAGAGATAAAACAATCTAAGCCAGATACTGAAACAAATGAGTCGGAAAGTGGAGTGAAAAAAATTATAGCTCTAAACAACTAGATATAAGTGAAGGACAAATAATTAGGACGCGACTAGGTAGAAGATGCTTCTATTTGGCGAAACCGTAAGCAACCTATGGTGAGAAAACAGCCTTCTTGTTCATGCATTCACAAAAAACAGTATCGCTGATGTCATCAGCATTTAATATGAAATTCGAAAATTTAAAATGTTTTTTAGTTCAAACCGTTTATCCGATTTAGAATCCGTTTTCACCGTTGGACTATTCGCAACGAGATCTTCAAAACTAGATCCCATGTTGATATGTTCCGACAATATTTTTATTTGACCTAAAGTTACCAACCACTAACACGTGAGTTACCAGGTCGTAGTATGTAAGTTACCACCCAAACAATGATTACATTTTCGTTCGAAACTATATCCGACTTTTAGTTGTTCTTTTCGATTCTTTCGAGTTTTGAAGTTACCATCTAGTTTCATAAGTGATATAACACTTTGGGACGGTGAAAATGTATCATGTAAAAATGGGTAAATATACAGTAAAACACCTGTGTTGCTCCATAAATATTAGGGAGATAATTTTATCGATTTCATGGTGACAACTACACCCCTAAAAAGAGATGGATTACTCCATCACTACTGGTGGGTAACTCCATCACTACTTGGTGGTAATTCCATCACTTAACTGTTGGGTGGTAACTCCATCACTACGGGTGTGGCGCCCTCGCTTAGAAAAGCAAGGCCACGTAGTGAAATATGCTATTCCCTGGATCGAGTATGGATAGCAACTCACAAAAGATGTAATATCATGCATCAATGTCAAATATTATTACAACGCGATACGAATGATCCAGGAGTAAAATAATTCCTTACAACTTTGCATAGCCGAGGCTAGCTTTAAAAGAGTAAAGAGTTCAACAATTTATTCAGAGTTCAACACGCAGCAATATAATAGCACAGAGCTCCTTCATCTCCATGAGCCACTGGCGATCATGTTGGTTGTAAGCTCGAAGACACGTCTCACTCATCGTCGTAGTAGCCTGCAACATTTAACGTTGCAGCCCAGGGAATTTGGGTCAAAACCTTGTAAGAGGCCGGCAACTGAATACTATGGTGGATTATAAAATGGCAAGCCTAAAACTACATGCTTATCTGGCTGGTGGGGTTGAAGGCTATTGCATAAAGCAAAATTTGTCCTACTTTTCACAAACATTTTATTCTCAGCTTTTCAATATGAGACACACCCATGGAATGCATCCAAGGTCTCATATACCCGAGTTCACCCATGAAATTTTTATTATGAAATTGAAATGAAGAGATCTTCTGTCGACATCCATATTCGGTCACTCGTAATTGCTCATTACCGGGGACACGGCTAAGATCATAGTTTTACTACTCTCGAGAGTTTGTGGCACTTTCCCCACTAGACTCGATCAACCCATTCCATCCTTAACCCTCATTTAGTGAAAAGGAAAGGAGAAGACCAAGACGAGACTTTTCAGAAGTACTTTCCCGTGGTACTACTAGCGAGATCACCGTCCACCTACCCCGCTACATCTTCGGATCTCGCTGATCCAGGTCCATACAACTTACTCCGTCAAGACAGAGCCCATATGACTAGTGGCTGCACTGGAAGCAATCTAAACGCAGAGTGACATCGAATCTCTTTGTTCCTGGGTGGCCGTTCACAAGTGCACGTACTCAGGTACCCGCAGAACTGGGCCTGAGCAGCCACTCAACTTTAACCCACCAATAGAGCAAACCAATTGCCACCCAGGTAGTTCATTAACTTAGTAGAGTTTGTATCCTTTCGTACTACAATAAAACATTTCAGCATAGCAGTTCTAACTTCTACTAAGTGAATGGGTTCCTAAATCAACAGGAATAAAGGGAGGTATACTAAACAGGTCTGCATAGCAATATAGTAGTACACCTATCATGCATACTACTGAAATAGTCTACAGTGCATATATAATAAAATAGTAGGTCTTTCATGAAAGGGTGTATGCACTTGCCTTGATCGTTGTTCGGGTTGTCGCAGCACTCACAATACGTCCTGCACTCCTCACAATCTATTCAACAAACAAACAATCACCAAATCAATAAAACAATCAACATGAGGCAATACAAAAATAATATGAATGCATGAAATGCAAGCTAACACTCCACAAATTAAAGAAATATGATTATATTGAAGTTTCTGTTGTCTAACATATGCATGATGCTCATGATCACAATTTTTATAGTGTTTAATAATTTAGAAAATAATTTATAGGCTAGAATACCTTATTTTAAGATTCTGTGAAAATCATTTAAATGCATGACGCAAAGGTGCAATTTGAACACACTACTGGAAAGAAAACATTTTTCCAAGCATTTTGATATAAAGTTCGCAATTTTTGGACAAGTGGATCAAAAGATATGATTTTTACAAGTTTGCACTAAAATCTGGCATTTTATTCAATTCTCTGGAATTACAAGTCAGCCGAGCTGACTGGGCTGCTGACTGGGCGCTGACGGTGCAGCCACACGGCGCTATTCTATTGGCCCGTAATGATTCGGTACAGGAAAGGAAAAAGGGTCGTTGGATCGAGATCCAACGGACCACGACAGAAGCATCCACCCCGACGGTGTGAAATCACCGGAGGTGGGCGGCGGACGGCGGTGGCGCGGCGGCGACACGCGTTCCCGATGTTCAACGGCGGCCGAGGACGAACGCGTCCTACCTAGATGACCGGAGCGGCGAGACGGACTCGGTGGCGCGGTCCTGGGCTTCAGCTCCTTCTCCTCTTCCCGGAATAGCTCGACGAAGTTGCGGGCGGCGGCGGTCCGGGGCGGCCGTGGTCGGATCCGTCGACCTGGCGAGCAAAAGAACACCAAATGGTGTCAAAACGGAGCGCGGTGAAGAATAAAGGGAGTGGGAGAGAAGAGAGGGGGCGGGGGATCACCGGAGTGGCCGCGGCGTGCGTGTTTACCGGTGGTGGGCGGCGGCGATGCGAGCCCCGATTCGAGCAGCCTGGCGGCGGGCCTGCTAGGGTTTCGGGGGGAGGTGAGAGAGTGCGGGGAGGGGCTTAAGTAGGCGGGGTCGCGGCGTTGATGGCGAGGGAGAAACGCCCGCAATCAAGGCGGCGTCTGCCGGCGGTTTCCGTTCCGGGCGAGACGATTTGGGGAGGGGACGGTGACGTCACCCTGACGGGTGGGTCCCGCGGTCAGCGAGAGAGAGGGGGAGGCGCGGGAGGCTGCTGGCGGGCTGGTGCGGCGCACGCGGTTGGGCCGCGGTTGGGCCGCCGTTGGGTTGGTTCGGCCGGGACGGCCGGTTCCCTTTTTTTTTGTTCTCTTTTCTTTTTCTATTTTCTGTTTTTCCAAAAGCTTTCAAAATAGAGTCAAACCAAAACAGAAAAATTTGAATAAATACTTTTTGGAAAGCTTGTTCTTTATAGAACACATTGGCACATAGTTTTCAATTAAACGAAGAGAAAATAATTGATTTAGCACTACTAGGAAACTAGCTATAGGTGGAATGATGTTTTGTGGCGCACCAAACAAGCCGTGCGCCACTAATAATATTCTGTGGCGCACCAATGAGGATGCGCCACAATATTCTGTGGCGCATTCCCAGATGGTGCGCCACTAAATATGATGTTTCTGTGGCGCACTGGAAGGAATGCGCCACAAATAGTTGGTGGACCCCACCACCACCGGCTGGGTGAGGTCCTATCCCACTTTTTCTGTGGCGCATGGTACAGGGTGCGCCATAGAAACATGATTTTAGTAGCGCACTGTAACACATGCGCCACAGAAATTCATCTTTCTGTGGCGCATGGAAGTGGATGCGCCACAGAAAGTTGAATTTCTGTGGCGCATGTGTTACAGTGCGCCACTAAAAATACCTTTTTTTGAAAATAAAAATACTTTTTTTAGAAAATAAAAGGTCAAAACAGAACACGCCACTCCACCCGCACCGTTCCTCCACCTCCTCCACCCGTGCCTCGCCGCCACCCGCTCCCTCTCGCTCGATCCCCCCACCGTGCTCCTCGCCGCCACCGCCGCGCCGCCGCGCTGCGCCCCGCCGCGCCCGAGCCGCGCCCCGCCGCGCCCGAGCCGCGCCCGAGCACCGCTGTGCCGCGCCCCGCCGCTCCCTGCCGCGCCCGATCCGCCGCGCCGCGCCCCGCCGCGCCCGATCCGCCGCGCCCGAGCACCGCCGCGTCGGTGACCTCCCCTCCCTCGGCAACCTCCCCTCCCTCGGCGACCTCCCCTCCCTCTGCGACCAAGGTGAGCCACCTCCCCTCCGCCGGCGACCTCCCCCTCCCTCGTGCACAAGGTGCTCGACAAAATGGCTGAAAAAACTATATGGATTAGCCCACTTTGCATGCAAATTTTGAAAAATCGGCTCCACCAAAATTTGTAAATTTCATATCATTAGAAAGAGCTAAACCTGTAGATTCATAGGCATGAATTGTTTGTCCAAATTAATCACTATAACACACTAAATCATGTAGGCCAAAATGCTATATTTTATCTGTTTTCTGAGAAACGTGAAAAACTGCTAAGTCTGAAAAACAGTGTAGATTAGCCCCCTTTGCATGCAAATTGTGGGAAATCTGCTACACCAAAATTTGTAAATTTAATATCATTAGAAAGAGCTAAATCTATAATTCATAAGCATTATTTGTTTGTCCAAATTAAACACTAAAACAGACTAAATCATGTAGGCAAAGTTGCTATGTTTTATCTGTTTTAAACTCTTAATAACATATATGAATTTATTGCCTAAGTTGATATTGCGTAAGTTGCTATGAATTTATTTACATATATTCATTTCATATATGACTAACCCCTATATCAAATGATTTTACTTAACTGCTTAGCATCATGTCGGATCCGGAGCCTAAGTTCCGTGGTGTTCACCGCAAAGCCACGAAGACACCGTCTTGGGGAGCTCAGATCACCGTCAAAGGCAAGAAGATCCAGCTTGGAACTTTCAAGTGCCCGTGGCAGGCGGCCCGTGCCTATGACTGCGCCGCGGTCCAGCACTTTGGGGATAGTGCGACCCTCAACTTTGAGGATGAACGGAAGGTGGCGCACAAGTTAGCGCCAGATGGCATGAGGTTCGCGACGAGGGCCGAGGAGAGGGAGCACCGGCAGGCAGAGAGGCTACTCAGTGGGCGCCACCACCAGCGCGAGGAGGTTGACCCCTTGGTCAAGGATCTCCTCCTTGATCCTGAGGTGATGACAGTCCAGTACCAGGTCCTCAGCGAGAGCCGGCAGCAGCGCGTGCAGGGTGAGGCCGGCCCCTCCGGCACACAGCAGCAGGACGACTCGTTGAGCTTGTCCTCTTGGTGGGACCACCCCTGCGGCGACGACGACGACGTCACTGACACCGGCGCGAGTGGACGACGTCACTGACTTATGATGCTACCTATATGTCGTACTGCTAGACGTACTTATTATGCTACCTATATGTCGTACTGCTAGACGTACTTATTATGCTACCTATCGTACTGCTAGACTTATGATGCATGCATTCTACCAATGTAGTATTGTGCTACTTGTCTATATGTGTTATGTTTTATCTGTTTTCTGAAAAACTGCTAAGTCTGAGAACATGCAAATTGTGAGAAATATGCTCCACCTAATTTCTGTTTTATCATGTAGGCACACCTGCATAATATCTCCGACGCTGATCTTAGAGAGGAATTCCATCGCATCTAGATGCAGTTATCGCACATCATCAAGGAAGATGTCATGACAGAAGGAGGGTCCTTACACAACTCCAGAGGTAATTTGTCCATCTCCCAAATATATATCCCAATCCACTCAATATATCCTATATATCCGACCATCGTGTCGTGGAGATGCCGGCCGAAGATGTACATTTTTTATGAAATGATTGCAGGTACCCCGAGAGGCCCTTGAGATTGCCGGAATGTCGATTAACTTCCGTTCCGGCAAATTCGGGTACTCTCCATATATCCTTTTTTTAGCAAAGGTCATGCCGAAATTTTTCGTAAATTTTGGCATGAATTTGCTAAAAAAGGGACATATGGGGTATCTTTATTGTGTTCATATTTCACAGTGGTGTTATCTTTATTGTGTTATGCATGCTTTATTTTTGTTTTGTCTTTTTTCTAAAGCCGATGATTAAAATGTTGTGGCACACTATGTTAATCAGGTAGGTGCTTGCGGACCTTGTGATATGCACAAATAAACATCTTGTGCATACTTTTACTTGGTCCGCTTGCCCCGTACCTGATCAATGTGTGTTCAATCTAAATATGAGGCACAAATCTAAATATGAGGAGCTAGTGAACCTTGTGATATACACAAATCTAAAGCCGATGATTAAAATGTTGTGGCACTAAGTTGTAGGCCTGCAGGTCTTGTGAGCCTTGTGATATGCACAAGTACCAAGTCTTGTGCATCATACTTGGCTCACAAGATCCTGCAGGTCTACTTGAGTGTCCGACCTAAGTATGAGGCGCAAAATCTAAGTCATTTTTATTTTGTTTTGTTTTTTTCTTCTAAGCCGATGATTAAAATGTTGTGACACTAGGCATTTTAGCCTCCCTGCAGCGAACGGCACACAACGAGCGTCTACCTTTGTCACCGAACCCAATGGCTGGATTTAGCCTATGAATTGACAAAGCCGATGATTTAAACTATGCCACGGTAAAGGCAAGGAGAGTGTCTACAATGCCTTGTAGTATATACAATTGGAGTGTTTATATTAATACATGGTCTTGTACACACTCTTTTTGCCTTGTTTTGCACGGCAATGATATATGAGGCTTTCCATTGTTAACTTCTCGCATTTCGTAAATTTTAATATTACTTTTGTAATAAAATTTTGACTTAAGCATTTTTTACTTAGGTGTTCTCGGTGACGATGTCCATGTTGGACCAGAGGGGCGATGTGCAGGACTGGGCTCCACCGGGCTGGCACTGGGAGGTGCTACCTTCCGGGACGCGCAGCTTGGTGAGGAATCCGGGTGACGTCGTCGACCCTGATCTTCTGTGGTGGCAGTCGTGTGGGCCACGCTCGGTGCAGAGGGAGCCGGCCCCCGAGGAGGAGGTACGTCGTCGTATTAGGGAGGAGGACGAGCACGTCCGTCGATACATGTATCTGCTGGTTAGGCAGTATGATGGTAGGTGGTCGTTTCTTCAGAGGGTTCCTGCTCACGTGAGCTATGACCCTGTGAGGGTTCCTTATCTTTGGATACGTAGCGCCGCCGTCGACTCAGTACAGGTCGATGAATCAGAAGGTTCATGTTGAAATTAGCTAAGCTTCATGTATTAGCTACTGGATATGTAATAATATGATCGATGAACTATGATTGTGATCAACTTTGTGTAATAATATGATCGATGAACTATGATTGGAAATTATGTATTTGTATTGGTTTATCAAATATTTCTCTCTATATAATATTGGAATATGAATTTCCTGTAATGTGATATATCTGTATTTTCTATAATATACTAGTTTTTTTCCTGTAATGATATATCTGTATTTTCTATAATATACCAGTATTTGTACGGCAGCAGAAAAATGAAAATACGTATAATATATTCTGTGGCGCACCGTTCGTGGTTTCTGTGGCGCATGCATTTCTGTGGCGCACGGGAGAAACATGCGCCACAGAAATATTTCTGTGGCGCACCCAGAAAGGTGCGCCACAGAAATATATTTTAGTGGCGAGACTTCTGTGGCGCATCCTTCTGTTTCTCGGATGCGCCACAGAAAGTCCTAAAAGGTGCGCCACTAATGACCATTTCCCTAGTAGTGTAGTGACAAGGGTTGCTTAGCACCCTATTATGTCAAAACAAAAATATTTAAACCATAATTTATATTTAAAGGTTCAAATCAAGATTTTATATGCAATAAAACATGATGCTTATGAATGAATGCATGCTTATGCATTTTTTTGAAAATTGGGATGTTACAACGGGGTGGTAACTCTATCAGTATAGAATGGGTAACTCTATCACTGCTAGTGGGTAACTTTATCTTTTTAGGGTGGGTAACTCCATCACTACTGGGTGGTAACCCCATCACTATGGGGTGGTAACTCCATAACTGCTGAGTGGTAACTCCATCACTACGGGGTGATAACTTTATCAGTATAGAATGGGTAACTCTATCACTTTTGGTGGGTAACTTTATATGTTTAGTTTGGGTAACTCCATCGGTCTAGTGTGGGTAACTATATCAGCTTAGGGTGGGTAACTCTATCACTACCAGGTGGGTAACTCAATTACTACTGGGTGGTAACTTTATAAGTTTAGGGTGGGTAACTCCATCACTATTGGGCGGTAACTTTGTTAGTTTACGGTTGATAACTTCATCACTACGGGGTGGTAACTCCATCACTACGGAGGCGGTAACTTCATCAGTTTTATGGTTGGTAACTTCATCACTACATGGACGGTAACTTCATCGACTTATTTCCTAGTGGTATTCGTGAGTCCAAGAAACTGAAACCCATGGCATCCAAAAAAAACTTTCGTCCCCTCCATCTGCAAATAATGGACAAAAACACAACAATCAATAGCTAAATTAATACTCCCTCCGATCCATAAAAAGTGTCGCTCATTTTAT
Source organism: Puccinellia tenuiflora (assembly GCA_012064385.1). Lineage (NCBI taxonomy): Eukaryota > Viridiplantae > Streptophyta > Magnoliopsida > Poales > Poaceae > Puccinellia > Puccinellia tenuiflora. Next base: position 819,656 of record QRDG01000609.1, on the reverse strand, counting down.
ATCAAATTAGTACAAACTTTATACTAAGTGGGCGACACTTTTTATGGATCGGAGGGAGCAGCAAATCAGTAGATACAATTAAATATCAATTTCTCTACCAGCTTCACTAGAGATGCTCTCACGCAAAACACTACCGCACTAGCACTAGACTAGGTGGCCAGGTTTGGAACTAGTGCAGTAACATACCAAAATCAGGACACCATCAAGCTCACACCAGTCGCACGGCAGTCTAGCACTATCGATACCAAAATCGCCATTGGCTTCGCACCTCCAGGCCACACCTCGCCATCCCCTTCCGCTACCCCTCCCTACTAGCTCACACGCCACCATCGCATCTTGATCCTCCGAGCCACACCACCACTGAAACCTTCTCCCAAGTCACACCACCACCGCCCCAGGCCACAACACCACCAACGCATCGGAGCGCCAAGCTGCGGTTGCCGCGAAGGCCAAGCCGGCCAGCCCCAAGCTCCCTCCTCCTAGCCACGAGCTCCCAAGTCAGCCACCGCCCCAGATGCAACGCCCTCAGATCTAACTACAGTCGGGTGGTCGCCGCCCCTCTGTTCTCTCTCGCAGCAGTGGAAAAATAAGAAGGGGAAACGTACCTTGTGCGGCCGGAGAGGAGTGACGATGGCGACCATAGGGGCCTCCTCCTCCGATAGAGCTCCGGACGGGGGGCGGGAGTTGAGAGCGGTTGCCCGGTCCAGGACGTGGAGAGGTCGTGTATATTTGCATGTCGAGTAGCATCGTGGAGGCGAGCAGAGGTAGCCGCCGAGCTGGGAGAGCGCCACAACGGCGAGCGGCTGGTCGGTCGTCTCGCCGGGATGTCGGGCGTGCAGACGGACAGGGGGGGGGCAGCGAGGACGGAATACCCCAGGCTTCGGCGGCGGCGACTAGAGAAAGCGGGGCGGAGGGCTCCAGCGGCGGCGGCGGCTGGAGAGGGCGGGGCGGAGGGCTCCAGCGACGGCTGGAGAGGTCGGCGGGTCGGGGCAGAGAGGATGGGTGGGGGTCGCGCGCGGTGGAGTTTCGTTTCTCCTTTTGCTTGTTTCAGTCGAATCTGGTCCGTTCGCCAACGATCGGACGTTTCACATGGTGCGTGGAGTTAGGCTAATCAGAAGCTGCTGCTAATTAGATTTTCCGAATAATTATACAAGGCTCAAAAGCTGGATACTGTAGATCTCGTGTGGTGCAGACAGAAGAAGAAGAAAAATAACCCGTACTCGTGGTAGTCACGGCGTTAAGGTAAACACAGGTGGAAAACTAGTCGGCCGTATTCTGCACAAATTTTCTTCTTTCTCTTTCCTTTTTTTTCACTCTTTTTTTCTTCTTCTTTTTTTCTCCTTTTTTTTTCCAAGCTGGTTACTACAGAAGAGTCAAAATCAATAAGACTTCTGCGGTTTGATTTGATACGTCATCCAAATTATCCCTCATGTTGTATATAATTACCCACATATGTCATCCTTAAGTCATAAAAAACGATCGATCCAAACGTTAAGGTTCCTCTTTCCTCCGTTTTTGATTTGGTTTGGTACGTCGCCCTGCCATACTACGTGAACCAAAGCGTTTACGAGCCCAAAGTGCAAAAAAAAGTCCGTCCTTACATATCAGGCCCAGTCTCCGCCTCCAGACTACGCTCCGAAAAGGAGTCCCAAACCTATACACAAGATCGACGTATGTACAAGTAAAGTTTCTCTATGTAACGTTCATATATACACCTGTCGATCAAGGTACCCGCAACTCGATCAACGTGTTAGGGAAATAGACTTGTTGTATTACCAGGGGCCAAAGGCCACATATATAGTACAGGTACAGGCAAATATACAGAAAGCCCCCTAACAGGTGGGGAAACTACAATATACACATATATACTCTAACACCCCCCCTCAAACTCATGGTGGATCCACAACACTGAGTTTGGAGAGTAAAAAGTCATGCTGCGCTCAGGTCTGTGCCTTTGTAAAGAAATCCGCCAACTGCAAATCTGAAGGCACATATTGAAGCGCAACAACCTGATCCTGTACCTGAGCACGTGTATAAAAAGCATCAACACCAATATGCTTGGTCAGCTCATGCTTGACCGGATCACGTGCAATACTGATAGCACCTGTACTGTCACACAAAAGAGGAGTGGGTGTCGTAACAGAGACCCCAAAATCTGCAAGCAACCACCGTAACCAGGTCACCTCAGCAATCAACGAAGCCATAGCCCGCAGCTCAGCCTCAACACTCGAACGGGAAACCGCTACCTGTTTCTTCGTCTTCCAAGCAACAAGCGAACCACCAAGAAACACACAGTAAGCAGAAAGTGAACGACGATCCGTAGGATCACTCGCCCACGTAGCATCCGAGTAACACTGGAGCTGGAGAGAGCTGGAACTAGGGAAGAAAAGACGACGAGTAATCGTGCCACGAAGATAACGAAGGACACGGAGGAGATGACTATAGTGAACGGTGGTAGGAGCTGAGACAAACTGACTCAGAATATGAACAGGATAAGAGATATCCGGGCGAGTGACAGCAAGGTAAACAAGACTCCCAACAAGATGACGATAACGTGTGGGATCAGAAAGAGGATCACCATCAGTAGGACGAAGCTTAACATTAAGCTCCATAGGAGTCTCAACAGTACGGTCATCACTAAGATCAGCCCGAGAAAGAAGATCCTGAATATACTTTTCCTGGGAGATAAAGAAGCCATCGGCTGTAGAAGAAACCTCAATCCCAAGAAAGTAGCGAAGAGGACCAAGATCAGACATGAGAAACTGCTCACGTAGACGAGCCTTAACAAAGGCAATGTGCTCAGGGTCATCACCGGTGATGATCATGTCATCAACATAGAGAAGCAGCAAGGTCCGACACCGAGGAGAGGTGTAGACAAATAGTGCAGGATCATGAGCACTGGGAGAGAAGCCTGCGGCGATAACCACTGAGGAGAAGCGCTCAAACCAGGCACGAGGGGCCTGTTTAAGGCCATATAGAGATCGTCGAAGACGACAAACCATCCCATCAGGAACAGAATACCCAGGAGGAGGCTGCATATAAACCTCCTCACTCAACTCGCCATTAAGAAAAGCATTCTGAACATCAAGCTGGGACACAGACCAGCGGCGAACAGAAGCAACAGCAAGAAGAGTACGAACAGTGGTCATATGTGCCACAGGGGCAAAAGTCTCGTCATAGTCACGGCCGTGCTCCTGCTGAAAGCCACGAGCCACAAGACGCGCTTTATAGCGCTCGAGAGATCCATCAGAGCGGGTCTTAATTTTATAGACCCACTTACACGTGATAGGACGAACACCAGAAGGGGGAGAAACAAGATCCCAGGTGCCAGTGCGCTCAAGCGCGGCGATCTCCTCAGCCATGGCAAGCTGCCATTCAGGATGACGCTCAGCATCCCGATAAGAAGTCGGCTCGGAGAGAACAGAAAGACCATACTTACTAGGAGAATAACGGTCAGGAGGACGACGCTGACGAACAGGCCGTGAATGGAAAGACTCATCTGCGGAAGACGACTCATCAGAAGAAGAGGAAGAAGGAATAGGAGAAGGAGGAGCCGAAGCCGGAAAACGAGGAGTACTAGGCGGAGAAGAGGATGGTGCCGAAGATGGAGGAGGCGCACAAGAACGAGGAGGTGGAGAAGAGACAGCAGGAGGTGAATCAGGAAAAAGTAGAAAAGAGATATCATCCACCGGGTAAGTGCCAGAGGTGTGACGAGGATAGAAGGAGCGCGTCTCATCAAATGTGACATCACGGGAGATGCGCATCCGACGACCAACAGGGTCCCAACAGCGGTAGCCCTTATGCTCATCACTGTATCCAAGAAAAACACACTCAACAGACTGAGCGGTCAGTTTGGTGCGTTCGCGAGGAGGAAGAAGAACATAGCAAGCGCAACCAAATAAACGAAGAGCCGAGTAGTCTGGAGAGGTACCAGAAAGACGCTCGAGAGGAATGCCACCTTGAAGGGCAGCAGACGGCTGAATGTTAATGAGGTAAGTCGACGTAGCAACAGCCTCAGCCCAGAAATGCGGCGGAAGAGAGGAAGCAATCATCATAGCACGGGTAGTCTCAAGAATATGACGATGCTTACGCTCGGCGACACCATTTTGAGCATGGGCACCGGGACACGAGAACTGGGCAAGGGTGCCCTGCTCAGCAAGAACACCACGCAGGTGCTGGGAGATATACTCTCCTGCAGAATCAGCACGAAACACACGAATAGGAGAGGAATACTGAGTACGAACCATGGCCACAAAGCGCTGATAAATAGCAAGCACCTCACTGCGAGAGCGCATAAAAAATAACCAGGTGTACTGTGAAAAATCATCAATGAACAAAATATAGTATCGATGGCCCCCTTTAGAAGCAAAGGGTGCCGGACCCCAAACATCTGAATGAACTAAATCAAAAGGTCGCTGAGATACAGACGCACTAGTAGGATAGGGAAGCTGAATCTGTTTGCCTAACCTACAACCCTGACACGAATGTAAAGACACATCTCCTGAGACAGACCCCAGAAGACCACGACGAACTAATGACGATAAACGGGAGCCACAAAGATGACCTAGCCGATGATGCCACTGCTGAAAAGAGCCAGTGACAGAAGCAGCAACCGCAGAAGGACTGGCTGATGAAGAGTCAGCGGAAGGAACGCGAAGCCAGTCTAACTCCCATAGCCCCGGGGACTCAAGGCTGCGAGGGCCAGCTCCAACCAGGGCCTGTGTACGACGGTCCTGAACAGCACAAGAATCAGCACAAGAATGACGCGACAACCAGAATCAGTAAGCTGACTAGCAGAAAACAGGTTCATCTTAAGACTAGGAACATGAGAAACATCAGGAACAGAGAAAGAGGAAGTAGAAAGGGTGCCTCGACTGGAAACAGGAAGAGAGGTACCATCAGCCGTGATAACACGAACAGGAGAAATAAAAGAGCGAAGAGCAGAAAGAATAGAAGACGGCAGAAGTCATATGAAAAGAAGCTCCAGAATCCAGATACCACGGGGATGACGTACCTGACTGTGTAGAAGGTGGTGGTCGCACGGTGCCCGAAGAGCTAGTTACAGAACCAGCAGTACCCGTCGAGGAAGAGCCTGTAGCAGCGAGCAGACTACGAAGACCTCGGATAATGTCCTGATCAGACAGTGCAGCAGCAGAAGATCCTGACAATCCAGCCTGGGCAACAGCAGAAGATCCTGGAGAACCAGCCTGCCGACGAGCAAGGAACTGCTGACGTAAGCTGGGATCCCTCTTCCAGCAGCCCGAGATATCATGACCTGGCCTGTTACAGTAGGCGCAGGGAGGACGAGGAGACGCACGAGGCTGCTGAGGCTGACTCTGGGCCGGAGGAGGAGAGAGTATCGGCGGACCTGAAGACCGCAACGAGACTGGCGGCACAGAAGGACCACGAGCAGACGGCACAGGAGGACCACGAGCAGCAAGTACAGAGGGAACCTCAAGAAGACCAGCACCACGAAGACGAGTCTCCTCAGCCCGAAGCTCAGCTAGTACCTCAGATAGCGGAACACGACCACGGGCAAGCAGCTGGGCACGGCGCGGCTCAAACTCCTTGCGGAGCCGCGACAAGAACTCATAGACACGCTGAAACTCCAGATCTGCGCGCACAGTCAGACAGCAGGGACAGGTGCCACACACAGCAGTACGAAGAGAATCAAGCTGACGCCATATAGCAGCACTCTGAGTGTAGAAGTCATCAATAGTGGAATCGCCCTGCTGAAGATCATGCTCCTGACGAACCACGGACAGGTAAAGAGCATCGCCAGACGGCTGATAGCGCTGACGAAGAAAAGTCCACTGAGCAGCAGCAGTGGGAAGACCCATGAACTCAGCAGCATACTGAGGCAGAACACTGGAAGTGAGAACAGCAGCAGCACGAGCATCCTCATCTATCCACTGAGCGTAGTCAGACAGATCCAGCCGGTACGTCACAACAACAGTAGAATGCTCCTCGACCTTCCCTTTATAATCAGCCAGAGCAGTGTCATAAGCACGCTGGGCTGCATCCTTAGCCTCCTGAGTAGCATCGGAAGCAAGGGCAACAGGCGGCGGCGCAATGGGTGCCAGAGGAGCAACGGGGCGCGGCGGACAGGAGACCTCGCCAGAAAGCACACCCCAAAGACGAAGACCGCGCATGTGGACGCGCATGAAGGCAGCGAAATCAGGGTAATTCGCGCCATCAAAAATCACCGGGCAGCGAGGAATCGCAACATAGCCCGACGAGGAAGACATTGTACCTTTTTTTTTCTCTTTTTTTTTTTTTTTTTTTTTAAGCAAACTCACGGATACAGAACAGATCGAAGCAGCGGTTGGCCGGCCGGATCGGGAGCAGGTAGGACTCCGGGCGCTGGAGCACGGCCGGATGGGACGAGCCGCGGGTCAGGCGGCCGACGTGACCGACGGCGGCGCGACGAACGGCGGTGACCCGAGGGCTGCGGCTGCGGCGGCCTGAGAACGGCGGCGGCAACGGCGGAGACCCGAGGGCGGCGGCGGCGACGGGGACAGGCGAGCTCCGGCCGGGGCGGCGACGGGGAGGCCGGGGCGGCGACGGGGAAGCCGGGGCGGCGACGGGGAGGCCGGGGAGGCGACGGAGGCGACGGGGAAGCCGGGGCGGGGCGGCGACGGAGACGGGGAGAGCTCCGGCGGGGCGGCGACGGAGACGGGGAGAGCTCCGGCGGGCGGAATCGGGAGCAGGTTGAGGACGGGATCGGCAGTGGAGGTGTTGGGGACGGGATCGGTGTTGGGGACGGGACGGTGTAGGCCGTGGAGGAAGCAGAGGAAGCAGTTTGAGGTGGGCGTCGTGGATCGAACGGGAAGAAGCAGCGGCGGCGGCCGGGCGCGGGAGCGAGGCGGGCGGCGGCTACGGCTGCCAGAGGAAAGAAAAGAACCCTAAAGCTCTGATACCATGTTAGGGAAATAGACTTGTTGTATTACCAGGGGCCAAAGGCCACATATATAGTACAGGTACAGGCAAATATACAGAAAGCCCCCTAACAGGTGGAGAAACTACAATATACACATATATACTCTAACACAACGCAATCTTCGTCTTTGCGTCGCGAATCGATGGACTTGTGAGAGTTTCTTCATCGAGGATCTGATCGAGATGATATATGTTTGTGGCGGCGTACGTACCTGCTAATCAGCCATCGCGTGAAACCTAGGAGGGTCGTCCTTGGTCGGGCACCTTGCAACTCGCATCTCATCGCCGGAACTGTGGTGGACGCCGCATCTGCTGACGGCGCGCTCGCTTGTCATCGCCGCAAATTAAGAGGAGACCGCACCCCTGCCAGCATGCTCTTGCTCGCTCACAGTCACCGGAAAGTGGAACACCATGTCACCACCGCCGTCGGGTTGGGAAGGAATTTGCTCATCACCGTGCCATGTGGCCGGGAGAGAGCTACAGAGCGCTCCTAATGCGCGTGTCAAGCCATCTCCGACCTCGAGAGTCGAGACCCTCCATCGGGATGAGATCAGCAGCATCGTCAGGAAGCGCGCGGTCATCGCCGTCCACTACAAGATGCTCCAGCACGACGGCTCATCGTTCGTCTTGTTGCCATGGAATTGACCGGTCATGCATGGCGCTATGGCGTTCTCGGCGCAGGTAGCTAGAGCTACGAGATCGTCCATGGTGAGCACGTGGTCCACGTCCATGGTCCAGGCACGGTGCAGGACCAGGACAAAGAGCTGCTGCCGTTAGCGCACGACGAAGAGCCGCTCATGCACAGCGTGCTCGGCGCCGGTAGCCAGGGCGACTAGATCGTCCATGGCGAGGACGTGGTCGATGTACATGGTACAGGAGCGGTGAAGGACCAGGACATACAACTACTGCCAGCTACTGTGTAGGTGCTTATACAACATATTTGATTTTTAGCCTTATTCCCGATGTGAAAAATAACAAGTGAATTTCCTATGTGAATGTGCTCATGTGGGGCTGCTCTTGTGTTGCAGGACGTTGACCAAGATATTTGACGGACGTTGTAAGTATTGCTTACAGAAATAGTAAGAAAGAATGGCTCTTTGTAGTTTTCGATTGGCTTTATACTTTTGTTTAGGTATCGTGGTATCATAAACTGAATTGTCTTTCTGTAGATTTTTTTATTCATTTGGATAAAAAGGCAATTGAATTTTGTGTAAGCATGTGCGGAGTAGATCAATTAAAATTAAAGATTCAAACTAATAATTGATCAACTAAAACATATTTAAAATTATTTAAAAGGTGTACTTTTAATCCGTTGTATGAATCGTGTATCATGGATAGTTGTGTTATAACTATTTTGTAGTTAAATGAAATCAATAAATACAAATTGATGGAATTTATTGAGTGAGAATTGGAGGAATTGGAGAGTCCATTGAAATGTTGGTGCAAACTGAAGAGACGAACTTCTAAGGATCTCTCCAAGATAATGCCGCCAGTTATGCTCTATTGCAGGAGAGAAAGCTTGAAGCAGGTGAGTTGAGGCTAGGGCTAGGGTACAATGTGTCTTGAAAGTTTTCATGTAAAAGTTGAATTCTTTTATTCCGTTGCAATGCACGGGTACGTTTGCTAGTTAAAAAAAAAGGAACGGAGCACTGCTGGTGGATCGAAGCAAGATGCGGGAGGACAGAGCGATGCAGCCGCGGAAGTGGTGTACACGGACGGCGCGCTCGCAACAGACGGAAGTGCGGCGGCGGCGAAAAAATTTGAGATTTTATTTTTATTAGTGGTGGCGAAAAATTTAGATGGATAAAACAGAATTGATCTAGTAAATGATTCTAGACCAAACTAATCTAAACCAGTACTAGATCTAGGATGAATGTAATAAAAAAAACTCAATGATGCAATACTAGATGCAAATTGCTGCGGCTAAAAAGATAGGTGAACGAATGAACTAATCTATTTTTTGTTTGGCTTATTGGTGGACTGTAGGTAATGAAAACAGATCTAATCTAGTAAAAACTGTAAATCTCTCACCGATCAACTGTAGCTGTGATACCATTTGATATAAACTGGGAATCACGATCTTTCGATGAGAGAGGATAACTACGATTTCTAGAGGATTTGACTCTCACGATTCGGCTACCAACCGTACAGGGAAAACCGTACACGACTAATATCCACGGCAATCGCTGAACCAACTCCAAGATGTTATCAACCGAGCCAACGACGTGATCAACCTGTACACGAAGGACTTTTCCTGCATTCAAATCAAAAACAAGAAAGAAAACAATAACGTAAGCAATCTGAAATTGTATGAATAATAATTTCAAAGAGATGAAAGTTTGAGATTCCGATAGGATGTCTTGATGGTCGCACTGGCCGCTACGAGTATAGACAAATAAAAGTAGCAAGAGCTAAACTTTTCTCTAAACAAAACCTGACCAAATCCTAACGTATTGGTGCACAATTAATTGGGCCTGCCATCACACGTCACATGCACTAGGGCCCATCACCAGGAGTATTTGCACGTATTAGTTGCATGTGTAGGCGCCCATATGCATGGTTTTTTTTTTACGCGGCCCATATGCATGGTGATGCCTGCACAAATGAAGAGTGTAGGCGTTTACGAAATCGCCTGCAGGATGGTGTTGTGTAGCGTCTCGTAGTCCACGTCACGTATGTATGTATCTATACTGGTTATGTACTCATCATTTTTAATTAACAATAGAAAAATCTCAGTAACCCTAGAAGTAGATTCATTCTAAAGCGAACTAGGTCGCTTGCTTGATCAGATATATTGTGTTTATAGGGAGACGGGCGATCTTGCTTGATCAGATATGCTATTACACATGATACACCGTCAATTCACGTGCACAATAAAAAAAAAATTGTACAAGGGGCGGGGTCAAAGACCCCTTTGCTGCATTAATATTAAACCACGTGGCAGGTACAAGTTACAAAAAGACCCTTTTCGTCTATTGCCCTGAAAGACCTACAATTCGAAGAAAGGGCCTTCTCTTTTATAAAAAACACCTTAGAGCTAAGAAATAAAAAGCAATCAAGCCCTATGGTGCCTCTGCCACACCTCGCCGGCGATCTCCAGGCGGAAACGCCGAGACCATCAGAGCTCAAGACGCTCGGACTCTCCCTTCCGGCGAGCAACCACCGACGCCAGCAGACTTGATGCAGCCGGGGACGAACCACTTGGATGCTTCTAGTCGCCGAGCACTGGCGCTGGATCGAGAAGGCCTCCGACATGGAGGTTGAACTTCGGCCACCTTCTTGGCCATAGATCATGGCAGCAAGCAAGACCACCGCGTGAGGAGCTCGAGGATGTAGCAAGATCCATCCCGCCAACCAGTAGAACCACTTCCTCTCCTCGCCGCCACGGCCGGCCAGAGGAACCTGGATCCACTTCCGATTAGCGAGACAGGAGATACGGCAAGCGGTTTTATTTAATCGGCCTTGATCATCCTCCGCCCTGCAAGCAATCCACCGCGGATCGATCCTGTAGAAAGAAAAGAGATCACCCCCGGCGCCGCTGCGATTCACCGGAGAGCAGCCGAGGAGAAGAGAAAAGGACAGCATACGCCAGACACCACAACGGGATAAACAAGACCTAAAGCTACCACTATACACGGCGGGCCGGCACCCTAAACCATCTCCACTCCGGCCAGCGCAGGCGCCGGCGGCGGGAGAGGCCGGATCTGAGGACGGAAGGTGGACTCTCAAAGTAAGGGGAAAGAGGAGTCGGGGAAGAGAGAAAGCACGTGCACAATAATTGAAATGGCAAACTACTATAATTTCCTCTTCATGTTGTTATGGACAGATACGACAACTACAAAACTCCATAAATCTTTTACATTATTTACTCTTGTACAATTCTTTTAAGCTAATAAATAATATGTTAGTTAAAACATTGCTTTGAACGTGTTGTCATAATATGGAAAAGTGAGACTTACATATATAAGTCTCAATCAAAAACTGGGAAAAAAGAACATCACCTGTGATAGTTAACTTTAAAGTGTTATGTTTATGTTTTGGTACCAACTCCTGTAGCAGTACATCAATTTCAATGTCCATGCCTCTCAAATCTACAGGTGCATACAGATTAGAATTCTTCTCAGAGTGTTTTCTTGTTCATGTAAGAAAACATAAATCAACTGAAGCAGCATGAATAATCAGTACATTTTATAGGTGCAGGTGCAAGAAGAGTGGTACATACCATATACACTTGCTATATTTTTCTGACAAACACCTGATGGCTTCCACAATTGATGAACTACTCCTTGTTACTATCAATTGCACGATGTTTTGTCCCTGAAATAAACTCATCATGCAGAGATCATGTCATGTTATCCACATAATCAGTGCAACGTCAAGAAATTTGAGCTTGCGCAAAAATTGTCATCCAGCTCCAGCTTGTTTCCCTGGTATAAACTATTGCAGCGGGCTGCAGGGAAGCGATAGGTAGAACAATATAAGCTGGAATGAAGCAGCCTGTTAGGAATCCAACTGAGATAACTTCGTGTCCACAAATCTGATGTAGAGGCTAGGTCTAATTAGGGAAAGCTGATTGGAACAATTTCAATCGAACCACCGGAGAAGCCACCACGTCTCCTTCGACGGGAAGGCAAGAAAAACGGTGGTGGATTCCAACAGCTTGTACGGGAGTAACGGCAAGTCGGCTCGTCGGTGAGACGTGACGCCGACGGCCAAGCCGGAGCAATCTATCGACATGGAACACTATGCCTAGATAGAGATCTCAAAAGACACCGCCGACGTAAAGATAGGTTGATCCCATTCAAAACAATGAGAAGAGCCGCGGAAGGCATTGAGGAAGCGAGGCAGTTGACCAGCAACGGCAACCGTGCTGCTTCCGACCGCCACACCGGTACCCGTGCCGGAAGTCCCCGGTCGCTCCGGTGTGGCTGCTGATGCAGCACACCATCAACTGCTTCACACTTGACTATGTCAGCTGTTTTTGGGCGGATCTGGATAGGTTCGTGGAGGAGAAGCCCGCACCACCGTGGACATCGATAACCTGCCACCGGCGACAGCGCCCCGACGGGGCCCATACGGGGACCCACCACCACGGTTGGACCTGCGGGAAGAAGGGGCAGAAGGGACCATGGAGGAGAGAGAAAGGGGAGGAGTAGTGGCGCGGCCGAAGCCCCGGGCAGGCCGGAGAAGTGGCGGCTCCAACCCTAGCCTGTGTTTCAGTTCGAAGCGATGTTGGGGCACGGGCGGCGCGGCATCGTATCGGCGTTGGGGGCGGTCAGGGCCTGGGCGCGTAGCGGCGCTGGGGGCTTCGTCGGCGATGTGGCGGCCTTCCAAATCAGCGCGAAGGGTCCCAGAAGTCCCAAGGGCATAGGCGGCGGCGGTGGAGGGGCTGAGGTAGGATCTTGGGCGTGCTGATTGTGGAGGAGGAAGTGGTTTTCCAGGAGACGGAGGAAGCGGAGGAGCAGCGCACGTATGAGAGGGACGAGGCTAGAGGGAGTAGTTTGCGTGAGATTTATTTGGAGATATTACGGGTAGTAATTACTGTATTCGGTGGGAGGCTGGTAGCGGGGATGGACGAAGGAAGAGGCAAAACAGCATAAAAGGCAGATTGAGAAACACTACTTTCTTTTTAAGTAGTAGAGATATCTCTATTGGCCTTCAGTTACCCAGTACCAACGCCCACTGAGTGTTCCAAAGATCTTGGTTTAATTTTCTTTTAAGCAAACTATCTGACTTTTTTTTAAGGAAAAATCTGACTTTGTTAATCAAATGAATACGGTACATTGGGTATTTGAAATTTCGAATTACAAATTATTCAAAAAAATCGAATGACAAAGATCCGCATAAATTATACGGAGTGAATTACCTGAGGATTTTTCAGACTGAGGCCGCGCTTGGATCGTCGTTTTTGACCCGTAAACGGCCGGAAAAACTTACGAACCTGCCTACGTCCGTATATTTTACGCTACAATCCGTCGTATTATTTCTCGGGTGGAATTAAACAGCGAACCAAGCGGGGCGTGATTTTTTTTGGACGATGCTGAGCGTCCCCGGACGATGGAAGCCTTCCAACGTCCTGGTCCCCTGGCTGACACGTGTCCACCTGCCCTCACCAAAATCCCGCAATTGCTACAGTAGCAAAAAACGATTCGTATGTAATAAGAAATTTGTAGTATTGTAGCAAATGTCCAATTCCCTCTCAAATAGCAAATCAAAATTTCTTCAGCGCAAATGCTTCAATGAAGCAAAAAATATTTTTCCCCGAAGCAAAACAGACCGGTGGTAGCAAAACCAATTCCGTCCAAGACACCGACGAAGACCTTGTCGGAGACCTCATAGCAAAAACTTATGCTATTGTAGCAAAATCACAGAACAATTGTAGCAACGAAAATCTTATATTGAAGCATGGTAGCAAAAAAAATCCGGCGAGGTCCTCCGATGAGACATCGCCGCCTCCTATGAGAGCACCGTCGCGCTCCTTTAGCAGCACCACCGTCCTCCCATGGGAGCACCACCGTCCTCCTTTGAAAGCATTGCTGACCTCCCTTGATAGCAACGTTTAGCATCATCTTCTTTGGCACTGCACACCTGCACCGCCGCCCACGGATGGGAGCATCGTGGCCCGCCGCTAGTAGCAGTGTTGCTCACCGCTGGTAGCAGGGCAGCCAACCGCTTGCAGCACAGCCGCATCCAACTCCGGTCACTGGATGCATCACCGTTGCCTCGCGGTTGACGGCACGGCCTTGAGCCACAGCACCCATGGCAGCACCACCGCCCGAGGTAGAGGCACCGCTTGGAGCATCCCTAGAGCCACAGTAGCATCTTCGCCTGCGGTCGGTAGGGACCTCCCGCCGTGGCTTGCAGCACTGCTGACAGCCACCAGTAGTATCGGCGCTTGCCGCCGGTAGCACTTGCCGCGGAGCTCGCAGCGTCGCCTCTCGTGGTTGATAGCACCACCACCTGCCGTTGGCGGCACTACGCCGCGCCGTCCGCAGCAACGACGACTGCCTCACCCAAGATCTGAGTACGGCTGGCAGCAGGGGCGGCCACGATTGGCAGCACCACTGCTCGCCGCAGCGCCACCGCCTCACCAAGCATCTGACTCCAGCTTGCAGCCGCACCGCCGCTCCTCGCAGCACTACCACAGCGTGACCGTCGCTAGACCCAGGCTCGCATCCACGGTGGTCGCTCCCTTGCGGGATGCTAGCTGGGGATTAGCGGGGCGGCGTCCGGCGAGATTGGGGAGAGGCAGGCGCGAAGTACGGCGAGAGTGGACGGCGGTGCGTGGGAGAACAACGGCAGCGCACTGGTGCCGGAGAAGATGTCGAGGGTAGGAGAAATTTGTGAGGAAGAGGAAGAAACGAGAGGAGGAGAGACGTCCGGGTGAGGATAAGGTAGGAGGGTGGGACCGCTCGCTTGTTTCTCTCGCCACGACCTGGACGCGTGTCGCGCGTAGGATGCGGACGATGCGAGCGCGTCATCCCCCGGCTGTTTATTAGCGTTTTTTAGAGTACGCAATTTCTATTTCAATGCCGACCTCGATCTAACTTCCAGCGAGGTCACTCGCGTGGCCGTCGGATGTCTCGCGAGCGTCTGGTCAAAAAGTGGAAAACGACCACACTTCGTCACGTTGCCCGCAGTCTCCCCGTTCCCCATCCAAAGCTCATCCAGATTCCGACCGGCGCATCCCTCCGCCTAGCAGCCGGTCTGCCGCCGCCGCCGCCCGATCTCGCGTTTCCGTACCGCCAATCCAGCCTCCTCCACGAGCTCCTCCATCACTATGGACTTTGCTCGGTCGCTCCCGCCCAGGCGGAGCGTGGTTCCGCCTCTGCTCCCTCGCCGGCCGCAGCCTCCGCGGCTCCCCTGCCGCCTCCTCCTCCTGCTACTGCAGCCAGCGCCGTACGCGCTTCCGCCGCCGTAGAGATGGTCGAGGGACGGACGCCACGGGGCGAACTGCTCGACATTTTGGTCAACGCGATCTGGTTCCTAGCCATCGACGCCGTCGAGAAGGCCAACTCCGGCTACCCCGGGCTACCCATGAGCTGCGCGACCATGGGCCACATCGTCTACGACGAGTTCATGAGGTACAACCACACGAACCTCAACTGTGACCTCTCCATCCTCTCCGCCGGCCACGGATGCATGCTCGCCCTGCTCCAGTAATCACGTTGAGATGTAGTTTTTTTGATGGAACTTCTTCTTGGATGTAGCTCAAGATGTGGTTGTAACTTCTTTTTGGATGGAGCTTTTCATACATTTGTATGAAATTTAGTATGTTACATCCCACTCGTTTATGTCTAAGGTGGACAGTTGAATATTCATGCAATTTCTTTCTAGTATGTTACACCCGACTCGTTTCTATCTTAGATTACTTCACCACATACGTTTTTCTTTCAGTAATGAAAACTAGATGGAACTGCGGGTTAGATGTAATTTACCATGGAAGTTCTTTAGGTTGTTTGGCTCCTGCACTTTAGATGTAATTTATTATGGGGTCTCTTTAGGTTTTTAGATGTAATTTACCATGGAAGTTCTTAGGTTGTTTTGATCCTGCAGGTTTAGATGTAATTTGTCATGGATGTTCTGTAGGGTTTTTGCTCATGTTTTTTGTAGATGTAATTTACCATGGAATTTCATAGGTTGTTTCCTCCTGCAGGTTTAGATGTAATGTATCATGGGGGTGGTGCTTCTGTATGACCAACGACGGGTACAGGTGAGTTGTTCCTGATAGGATTTACTATTGTTTCATGCTTTCATTAGCATGCGTCCCTGTATCCTAGGTATTTTTGTGTGTTTAGATGTAGATTACCGAGTTGTTTTCCTTGCAACCGAGATTAGATGTAAGTCTTAAGGGTTCTGCTCTCCTCCTTTAGATGTAATTTATTATTTGGGGTATTTTTTACAAGTTCATATACGATGGTACATCTGCCACAATTAAATGGACGATGTAATACATTGAGAGTTTATGTGGATGTAATTTTATGGCGTGAAGTATTTTTTTATAGATTTCCATGATGACAAGTCTTTTGTAGATGTAGTTTTTGGGCTTGGACTTTTTTTGGTGTGCGTTGCTTGGTCTTGTCTAATGAGTATTCAGTAGATGGAATATATGTTAGTTGTAATTTTATTGCATGGTTTTCTTTTGTTTTAGTACATGACTAATTAGTAAATGGAATATGAAGTAGATGTAATTTCTAGAATGGAATTTTCTGATTTTTAGTAGATGATTAATAAGTAGTTGGAACATGAAGTAGATGTAATTTTATAGCACGATTTTCTTTTGTTTTAGTACACGAGTAATTAGTAGATGGAATATGAAGTAGATGTAATTTCTGGAATGGTAGTTTCTGAACTTTTAGTAGATGATTAATAAGTAGTTGGAACACGAAGTAGATGTAATTTTATACTTCCTCCGATCCCAATTAAATGTCACTTATAACGGATTAGAGGGAGTAGCATGGATTTCTTTTGTTTTAGTACATGAGTAATTAGTAGATGGAATATGGAGTAGATGTAATTTCTGGAATGGTATTTTCTCAACTTTTAGTAGATGATTAATAAGTACACGAAGTAGATCTAATTTTGTAGCATGGTTTTATTTTGTTTTAGTACTGTAATTTCTAGCATGGTATTTTTTAATTTTAACAGATGATTAGTAAGTAGTTGGAACATGAAATAGATGTAATTTTATCGCATTGTATTTTTCTATTTTTCAGGAGATGATTAATCAGCAGATGGAACATGAAGTGGATGTATTTTCATAGCATGTATTTTCTCTGTTAGGAATTGATTAATCAGTGGATGGAACATTTGTGTAGATGTAATTTTGTAGCATGTCATTTTCTGTTTTATTAGTACATGAGTAAATCAGTAGGTGGGATATGAATGCAGATGTAATATTATAGATTGCGATTTCATTTAATTTTGTATGAGTGGAAGGGGGCAAAGGTAAGCTCAAGGAAGTTTGTGACAAAAAAACAACGAACTGCACCTCGGGGACGTAGCTGCAAGCTAATTGCACTTGGATGTGTAGCTGTCTCTCAGATGGATCAGAGGCTATCTGCACCTTGGGATGTAGTTCTCCAGGGATGGATCACATGCCTGGGACGTAGCAGGGGCGGACAGCCGGACGGAAGGGAGAGGATGTGCTTTTCGGTTTAGCAGGGGACGGTATTTAGTGCGGGATGGGACCAAGCGCTGCATTTTTTATTGCTCGGATCCGACTTCGCCCGCTTTTGATGGATGCAATTTTATAAGTTCACACCCTAGTGTAGGATGTAATTTTACCGGCTTTTACATCCTTTGTTGAATGTCTTTTTTGGCTTCTGATGGATGCAATTTTATATGTTCATACCCTATTGTTGGATGTAATCTTATCGGCTTTTACATCCTCTGTTTGATGTATTTTGCGGCTTATAAATGATGCAATTTTATATGTTCACGCCCTGGTGTTGGTGTTGGATGTAACTTTATCGGCCTTTACATCCTCTGTTTGATGTATTTTTTGGCTTATGAATGATGCAATTTTATATGTTCACGCCCTAGTGTTGGATGTAATTTTATTGGAATTTATAACCTTTGTTGGATTATTTTTAATGTACTCATGCTTTCAGTGGATGTCATTAAATTCATGTTCTAGTGCTAGATGTAATTTATGATTATTGTGATGGATGCAATTTTCCATTTGTTTAGTCATGTGTTGGTCGTTGCTTTGTGCATGCACAAAGTTTCTACACAGGGACCGTATAATCATTTTCCTTCAGGAGCTAGAGCAAGAAAAACTCTACTCGTGCTGCTTCAGGAGCTAGAGAAGAAAAGCTCTTCTCGTTTTGCTTCACGAGCTAGAGGAAGAAAAGCTCTACACGCCAGTACATCATTGGGTCGGGAGTCGCGACATTAGGGAGGAGATCAGACTTAAGTCTGGTGCTGTCGGAGAGTTAACCTTGGGCTGTCCGGCTGTCGGAAAGTGACCTCGCTATAGCCTATATCGAGGCTGACCTCGATGTAGCAGGGTCCTTTAGAGTAATTTTCAGACTGATGAAGTGCTCCATTCTTCTCTCCGCCTCCTACTGGGCTACTCTCCTGAAATCGACGGACTTTCGTCCTGTAACACTACCACAAGCGAAAAACCTGGCCCATTCAAGACGAAGCCCCAAACTCTCTCTAGTCGCCTGGTCTCCTCTCCACCGCCAGCGCTCGCCATGGCTTCCGGAGCTGCGGTCGCCGTCCGCCGCCTCCTGCTTCTTCGCCACCCGCGCTACCACAACCTCCTTCCCAAGCACCAATTCTTTTCCTCCGCCGGGGCCGACGGTCTGGACGGCGGGGACGGCGGCCGCGTCCAGATCTTCGACCGGGACCTCAAGCGCCAGCACCGGGACCGGGCAGCGTGGGCGATGCGGGCGACCGACGCCCTGTCTGACGCCGTCGCCGATAACCTCCTCGACCGCCTTGAGGACTGCAGGAAGGCGTTCCCCTCAGCGCTCTGTATGGGCGGCTCGGCCGGCGCCGTCCGTCGGTTGCTCCGCGGCCGCGGTGAGCTACTCACCTCGCTCTTCTTGTTCTTTTGTGCACCAACCTATTCTCAAGTATACTGTTCCTTGCGGCGACCATGTCACATGCCTTCCTGAAAGTTTCGGTTTTCGCCTTGCAATTATCTGCCATCTGTTGCGTTGATATGTTGTACTAACTTGCAAGATCATGATGATAAATTGTTTGTCAGGTGGAATTGAGAAGTTAACCATGATGGACGTGTCGGAAGACATGGTGAAGAAGTGGAGGGAGTTGGAGAATGCTACTGACGACGGACTCCAGACACAGTTCATCATTGGAGACGAAGAGTATCTTCCAATCAAAGAAAAGTACATAAAAATCAGCCATGCTTACCTTTCAGCGTGTTTGTTGGTTTCATTTACGTATTACATAAGTAAACTGCGCTGAATCCACATACTTTCTCCAGCTCCCATCGAAGCTAATGTATATCCCCCCCCCCCCCTATAGGAATTAAGAGACAAATGTCACCGTGTAGTACAATAGTCTTCTTATGCTCATGGTTTGAGTGGATCAATTATAGATTTAGGTGTTAGCGGCTGATCGTCCAAGTTAAACGTTAGTCTTCTTAATATGTTTTTTTTGCGGGGATTCTTAATTTGGTTCTTGGTTTCTGAAGCTCTCAGGATTTGATAATGAGCTGTCTTGGGCTTCATTGGACTAATGATCTACCTGGAGCAATGATACAGGTAACCTAATTTTGTAAATGAAACCACTATGTTTGTAACATTCAGTTATCTAACGCTAGAATTTCTGAATTGATTATAATTGACGTTCTTTGATGGCAGTGTAGATTGGCGTTGAAGCCTGATGGCCTTTTTCTTGCAGCGATTCTTGGTGGAGACACTCTGAAGTTACAATCTTAAATTTTACCATTTATCGACATTTTCCAGTTTCTTGTTTGATTTGCTTTTTCTTGGATGCCTTTTCTGACTGTATTTTTTTGTCTGCTTTTTCTTGGATGTTATGGGCAGGGAACTAAGAATTGCATGCACTATTGCTCAAATGGAACGTGAGGGAGGCATCAGTCCTCGAATGTCCCCTTTAGCACAAGTATGATTCCTTTATGAACTGAGATTTTTCCCAAATGAGATCTGTTCATGCATCGTTTATGTGTCTGTTGAAGCCAGTGGTATTGTAAAATCACATGGTACAATTCCTCGCATGAGACTGGACCGTAGTTGCAAACTGTAATCTTTACCTTGACCTATTAGTCGTCTGTTGGTTCTAATGGTGACATTGGGTTGTACACCAAGGTCCGTGATGCAGGAAACCTTTTGTCAAGGGCAGGCTTCGCCCTTCCAGGAGTTGATGTTGATCGGTATACAGTCAAGTACCATAGTGGTTCGTACGAAAAACTTAAGTTTTCCAATCAGTGTATTTCTTTTTACAATGTTTTGTGAAGAATGAATGATCATCCTTTCTCTATGCTGACTTGCTGAGTACTTAGTAAATATTCCTATGGCTGTCAGATAAGAAGGGTCACTTTTGTGCAGTCAATATACAACTACGAATGACATGTCTGCTAAGTTTATTGTATATTCATTAACCATGTTGATTTGTTATTGTTATAAGCATCTCCATGTATTTTGTGTAGTTCACCGAATTACTTATTTGTCCTGATATATTTATTACCTTTTCCCAACTAGTTCTGGAACTTGTGGAACATCTTAGAGCAATGGCAGAAACTAATGCTCTCTTTCAAAGAAGCCCTGTGAGACTTTCTATCATAACTGTTACTGAACAATGGCTAATTTTCAGTTAATTCCATTAACAGGGTAACTGAATTTGAACTGCTTTCTATTGTCAGATATTAAAGAGAGATACAGCACTGGCTACTGCAGCCATTTACCAGTCAATGTTTGGGTTAGAAGATGGAACCATTCCAGCTACCTTTCAGGTGATTACAACTTTCTTGGAAGGAAGGGCAGGAAGATTCAACTTGACCGTGATTAAATAGTATCCATTAGTGTCGAATTTGACAAAGTACAGGGTAGAAACTGTGACGGTCCTCATTATAAATGTTCCATAGATTAAGAGTTTGTTAGCCATCCATTTTGATATTGTAGAGCACATAGATACCGAAGTGCAATCAAATCTGATTTTCCCATCTTATAGTCAGTACTTTAACTGTGTTCATCTCTACACATCCATAAGCGACCAATCTGCACCATACAACACTCACCTAGGAAAGTGGGGAGTAAAGCTGAGAGGGGAAGTGTGTGTGCAACTCACCCTTTCCAAACCAAAATAAATGCAGCTGGGGCTGTTTGGACGTTTTCTCTACTCTTTTAGCTGCCTTTAGCCTGCCTTAATCTCCATGGTAGTAGCAAATACGCTCTATATATTGAAATGGAGGGAGTAATTGTTTTGTGCAGGTTATTTACATGACTGGCTGGAAGGAGCATTCATCACAGCAAAAAGCTAAGAGGAGGGGTTCTGCCACTGTATCATTTAGTGACATAAGGAAAGAATTTGGTTCCAACCAAGACTGAAACTTTTATCAAACGGTAACAGGATGACACCGAGTTCATTTTCGGTTGCTGTATTGTTCATTCACCCCGTCTGTTGAACCTATGCTTATCCATTGTGTTCTGTTACCAGCCATTCATCCCTCGAGGAAGGAAAAGAAACCCCCTAGTGGCTCACTACAAATCCTTGGGTCTCCAACTCCAAGGCTTCATGTTTGCACAAAACAAGTGTGCTCTGTTGGTTGCAACCAAGATTCTCTGAAGAATCCTTTGTTACATCATTCATGGCGATCCTGTAATAATTTCAGTGTCTATTTGAGTGGCAGTACCGAGTTTAAGGGACTGTTTGAACCGTGAACCTTACCGGCCCATGTCGTACTTACATTGTTGTAACAACTGTTGTGGTTGACCCTTTGTAAATTTGAAGAAACTGTTACTAAACTTGTCCCGTCAATAAGAATGACTTGCCCAGTTGTTGACTGTTGTGATGCTAGTTAGCAAATCTTATATATCATAGACTGCTGCAAGAGATTCTGGAGGATGCGACTCGTTCTTCTTACCATGAAAGTTCGGAGGGAACATAGTCGACCAATATTATAGTCTGCTTAAAATTGTTGATTAATTCATGTGCTTAGGTTCTTGAGACAATATCGTATCATGGCGTGTGTTGCGCGCTTGTCTATTTCTTAATGCATGTGTTTGTATCTTCAGGGAGGGAATTACATTTCATCAGAAGTCAAAACAAGTGTGCCAATCGTCATGGGAAATACGACAGCTTCTTTTAGGTTTTGCTTAGTGATGTTTGCTCTTTTTTTTACTTATAATTATTATTCCAGTACTGCACAATTCAAGTCTACCAAATACTCATTCTCATTTCCAAGTTTTTGATGATTACACGGCTGATCTTCTACCATGATATACATGTCTCGGTGAACTAGCACCAAGAAGAAACAGGGGGGAAATTGCTGCATTCTTTTTGGAATTTTAATTCTTCTAAACTGACATTATTCCAATCCCCCATTCTAAAGTGTTGGCATTTTATAGCAGTTGGTGGCATTCATTTAAGTAAGTGCCTCAATTATTTCAGTTTACATATAATCGTATATTTGATAATTTCTAAAAAAAATTGTCATTAATATACTTTCTTTGCAATACTTATATTAGTCACGACTTGGCTTGCACGTGCAAGGTTACCGAAAGTCTCTTTCGCTCCCGACTCTCGAGTCCAATGCTCCCTTTGTTTCAAAATTTCCGAAAATCATTTTGACAAGTTTCAAAAAATCTGAATGTAGCCAATGATGTATCCTACAAGCATGGAACGTCGCAACGCTAGATTCTTTGAATTGCGGGCTACATAAAAATGACAAAATCGATAAACTATTCACTATACTCATATGCGTACCTTTTTCCATTTTTTGTGTAGATCATTATACAACTATTTAAAATTGGGATTTTGCACGCTTATAGGATACATCATTGAGTGCGTCAAAGAATTTTCTTTTCCAAAAAAATTAAACCATGTAAAAATGATTTTCGTTTTTTTTTAATAAAGAGATCACTGGAACTCAGGCCCTACTCGGTGACAACAACAAAAATTAGTTCCTGGTGTGAAGTGAAAACTTTGGATACGAGATATTTGGTATTCGCTACTGTACTTAGAACTATTTGTACGCATTGAGCTTAGCTTGAATAGTTTTTTTTAACTCTCTGAACATGAGCAATACCTACACAATTACTAGTAATTCAAATGTACTAAACCTTAACAAAACTATAAATTTTAGGTATTATATATGCTAAGAAGGAAAATGAGCAAAGAAATCTATAAATCCAGTCATGCTCTGTGCTCTTCAGTTCAAACAACTCAGTATCCTATCTGAGAACACACTATTACATGCTAAAATTCTATACAGGGGCTGAAGAATGGTGTTGGCTTTGAAATCCGGTCCGTGTTCGAAAGCTCCCTAGGAACTTTCAGCTGCTTCATGTTCAACTGTATACCTACTCACCTTGCTGAGGCGTGCCTTTCGCACCGCCTCTTGGATGTGCCTCTCGTGCTCCTTGAGCATGTCCTCCATGTTCCCTCCTGGCGGCACCAATGGCCCTGAGTGGTGGATCCTTCTGAACCTCCTTCCATGATTCTGACCACAGAAAGCCAATAGTATGTATGATGAAAGAAAAATAAAACTCAATGACTCCCCTAGCGGTAGGATACTTACTATGGTGTCCTTTACCTCTGGGGGGTTCTTGTGAGCTGATGCAGGCCTATCAGGTGGTTGATTCGGATCAGTAACCTGAGCTGCATCTCTCACGCCAATCTGTGGTATGTGTGAATGTGACGATGCATTTTCCCTTGGGGTAGAGGTATTTGCGACATGAACAGAACTGCAGGCACGAACAGGCACCATTGAATGATCGGTGTAACCTCCCATGTTCCTTGTAGAGCCAAATTCAGGAACCTGCACCGTGGTTGGCAACGGGCGTGGCTCCACCCGAAATCCAGGAACACTGTCCTCTGGGTTGAACTTCACACTGTTGCTCTTTGAACTGGTGTATGCATGTTCCTGCAGGGTGACAAGGACAGGCAGTGTTGGTGAAATGTACTTATGAAGGTGCATGCCTTTAGGCGATAAAGTAGTGTGATTTTAAAAGAAATAAGAAAGCCATCATTTTTGGGGTAACTTTTTTAGGAACCTGCCAATGTTTTCCGAGGGATAAAATCTGACAGCAGAAGATAACTGGAACCAATAGAACAGACTAATGATTCGATATTTCAATTTGGGAACTTCAGCAACAGTCCAGAATCGCAACCATACCCACCTTCGTCTCGGCAGCACAATTGATAGCACGACTGGTTACATGATTCTCATTTCCTGGTTTGAAAGATTCAGCTCCTCGTCCACCTAAAGCTGTCTTTGTTTGCCTGCAAGAACATGAATGCAGAGTACTGGCATTTCATTTAACTGCCTAACAAGGTGCCCAGTGAATCCAGATGGAACAAGAAATGGTGGTGTTGGCAAGTGTACCTCCTAGCTTCCTCTTGCCTGAGTCTAACATCATATTCTTTGCTTGCTGGTAGTTTCGGTAGACTTGAAGGATCGCAAGCAAACGGCTCTGTTGTAAAAAACTGAAAGATTTGAAACATGGATAAGTACTACAGATCCAGAGATATCTGCGCAAGGAAAGTACTACGGGTGCACACAGTCACACTATGGGTGCACGCAGTCACACAAGCAGAGTTCAGAAAGCAGATTTGACCCGAAAATCAAGTTTTTTGCTTGGCTTGCTCTTCAAAACCGTCTTTGGACGGCCGACCGTGTTGCTAAAAGGGGTTGGCCAAATTGTGGGCTATGCCCCCTATGCAAGAGAGCCCCGGAGTCTATTGAGCATCTTCTTCTTTGGTGTCGCTACTCCATCCGGCTTTGGGGATCCATTAAGATTGGTTAGGCATCCATGCCCTCGACCCTCGGAGGCAGTACTTCTGCCTGAGTTCCTCTAGATCCTACTCGTCGGGGAGATCCTATCCTGGTCCTTGGGGCCTACTAATTGACGACTATGGACGGGCCTCAACATTAAGGAGTGGTGCACTCACATGGCTAGCGGCCCTCATCGGAAAGCCTTGGGCTCTCTCGCCTTGCTTGTGGCTTGGGAGATTTGGAATGAAAGAAACGCACGTGTTTTTCAAAACAAGTTTTCCCCTCCTTTCATTATCCTTGACAAGATCAAGAAGGAGATTAGACTTCAGATCACCGCCGGTGCTAAAGGCTTGAGTGAAATCATGCCGGGAGAGCAGGCTTGTGGGGTGTGGTGTGGTGTGTTCTTTGTGTTCCACACCTTGTACCTCACATCTTCTTAATTAATTGATCTGGGCAAAGCTTTGCCCCTGATTCAAAAAAAAAAAAAAAAGCAGATTTGAAACATGGATAAGCAGTAGCAACTAAGATCACCACTGATAGCTATTTATTTCCCTTTGAGAATGCAATCTGTCATAGTTTGATTTCACAATATACTATCAAAGTGTAATTTTAACTACATAGGTAACGCTAAT
The DNA here is from genome assembly GCA_012064385.1 of Puccinellia tenuiflora. Taxonomy (NCBI): domain Eukaryota; kingdom Viridiplantae; phylum Streptophyta; class Magnoliopsida; order Poales; family Poaceae; genus Puccinellia; species Puccinellia tenuiflora. The sequence continues at coordinate 794,654 of QRDG01000609.1, read as the reverse complement.
ATATTCAGCTTCCCAAGAAGTAAAAAAAACATTCTTATGAGAGGATCCGAAACTTACATCACTCTGAAGAGCTGACGAAGCTGTTCCACGAACTTCTGGTTCTAATGAAAGTAAGGAGTCTATGAGAACTACAGCGGAAGGAGGAAAAACTTTGAAAGTCTCAGCAACACACCGCCTATATTGCTGCTGAGGCTTGAACATCGCTGTTTCCGGCACCTTTGATTTCTTGCAATAGTCATCCATCGGCGACCCACAAAGTTTAAAGATCTTGTGAATTTGCTCCACCTAGCATACCGTTATTGCAAAAAGACTCAGACCTCAACCAGCTAGAAAACTGAAAGATAACTTGTATGTTTATCCTGGATCTCCAGAGGCAAAATAAGAAATACCTCGGTTCTTCCTGGCATGATTGGTTTGCCAGAAAAGAGTTCTGCCACAATACACCCTGTACTCCACATATCTACGGCAACACCATACTCTGTGGCACCAAGCAAAAGCTCTGGTGGTCTGTACCACAATGTCACAACTCGGCTAGTTAGTGGTTGCGGGTTGTCGGGGTCATAAGATATTGCCAGGCCAAAGTCTGCAATCTTCAGTACTCCATTGCTGTCAATCAAGAGGTTCGAGCCTTTGATGTCTCGATGCAGAACTCCATTTTTATGGCAATGACCAAGGCCATGAAGCAGCTGCTGAACGAAGCATTTTATCTGATATTCATGTTTAACTGTTTTAGTAAATGTAAGTTTCTTAACTTTCAATGCAAGAGTGGGATGATAACCACCTGTGGCTCGGTGAGTATCAGGTCTGGAGTTGCAATAAGTCCGGAAAGGTCATGTTCCATGTATTCGAAAACAAGATACAGGCTTTGTGATACATGGGATGTTACAATTCCTTCAAGCTTTATGATATTTGGATGATCCAGTCTCCGAAGAATATGGATTTCTCTAGCCATAAAGCGAACACTTTCAGGATCCATGTTGATAAACCGCACCTTTTTTAGTGCAACAATCCTCCCTGTTTCAAGATCTCGAGCTTTATACACAATACTGTAAGTTCCTTGTCCAATCTACAACTCAAAAGAAACATTCAATTATTCAAGTAACTTAAATCAGCAAAATTCTAAATACAGAATGCACACATCAAATCAGTTCTTCACCTTGTCTAATTTCTCAAATGAATCGGCTCGGCGCGGCGACCAGCCTTCTACTGCTTTAGGTGCCACATTTGCGAGCCAAGCTGGCCACCCAGCAACAACATGCTCACCTGAGAGCCCTTTTAAATCTGCATTGTTACTACTGCTTATCCTAGCATCAAAAGCTACCACCATCTTCTCTCCAACATCTGGCATGACTTTGCTGCCATCATTTGCACCTGATGCAGTCTTAGAGTCATCTTTTCTTGATGGTTCAGTGTTTCCAGAAGTGGCATCAGCATGATCTTTGGCGCCTTTGGAGCAAAGGCAGCCCATAAGTACATGTGACACCTTCTTGAACAAGTGAAACAGATTGAGACCAATCTGTGCAGCCTTTCTAGTCAATATCTGCACTTGACAAGAAGTGACCATTGCCTGAATTCTAAATCTTGCTGCAAGCTGATCATATTCTTAACCAAACAATTATTAAAACAAAATATATGGCATTTTCCAATTTTGAAAAAAAAAATTACATGCTTTTTTTTACATAAAAAGCAATCCATGTTTGATATAATGAAGTGGCACAAACCCAAACAATAATTTGAGCGTAACTGAATCCTTGAAAACAATGTCAAACTGAACCTCAAGGTAACACCAATTAAGGCTGGAAACGCTAAAAAAATCCTTTCATAAAATTGTATGTTTCCAGCCAATATAGCAAAATTTCCCATGATTTGTAACCCACAAAATGCTGTTAAATCCAGTTAAGTAGAGATGGGACACGAAACATGACATAATTCCCACCTTTGGAAGGCACCTGAACTCTGAAAATTTTAGCTTGGTGTGAAGGCACATGCCAATAACAAGAACCAAGAACCTGATATCAATCTGTTTTCTCCTTGCAAGAAAACATCATGGGGCCTACTCCCCATTACAGTCTTTGGACAGATAGGAGCGGTGAGAAACAGCAATACAAAAATGAAATTGAATCCAGAAGACCAGAACAGAAGATAGAGATTTCACAGCATTAAAGTTTTCTTTGAAATTCCTCCTTTCTTTCTTAACACTATAAGGAAAAGAAAATGGAAAAAAAATCTAAAAAGGAAATGCTACAAACCATTAGAAGTTTTTTTTAATAGTAACAAACCATTAGAAGTTACAGACAATAAAGCAATGGTTAGGAGGGATTTCCGAGAGCTAAAAATAGTTATCAGCTATGTTCTGTTCTAAAAATAGTCAACAGTTATGTTTCTTATTTTTTATACGCCTCTTGTGGATAGAAGGAAATCGCCGAATAACTGTTACCTGTTTAATTACTATGTCAATATATAAAAGGTAAAAAAAAAGGAGGTAGACAAATTAGACTACTTGCTAAACATTTCTACAGTATCACTGTATTGCTAAACTACTTCTAAGTATGTTACTAACCCTAATTATTATGGCTTATTCAGCAGTGCAACGAACTTTACACTTTTAATTTGTGAGACTCATGCATGAGTCCTGTTCAAAAGTCTAACTGAAGCAAACAAATGAGCCATAAACCCTAACTTTCTCATGCTGATAGTCATGTTGTTGAGGGAATAAAGGCAATAATATTATTTCGTATTAAAAACTTGATGTGCTGCAGTTGAGATCAATACTGACTTATTGACCAAGCGACTATGGCATTAATACGAAAGATTGATTTTCTCCGAGTTCTAAGATACTAATCTTTACCAGTATAATTTTAACAAATTTTGTAATAAATATTAGAAGGTAAGAAGAAAATCGCATATACAAAATTACTACTCTTGAAAGTCCTGAATCGGAGCTGGTAAACTAAACAGAGCAGCTTTCAGATCAGCAAACCGCTGAGCTTCAGAAGTCCTGCCAGCACCTGTAAGAAGGCGGATGATGCAGTCATAATTCTCTTCAGATGCTTCCAGTTTGTACTCTTGCACCATGGAGTCGAAAATGTCAAGAGCTTCATCATGCAATCCTGCTGCATCACAGATTCTCAGAACCACGTTGAAGGTGACATTATTTGGGACAAATTTGTTTGACAGCATCCATGCAAAGAGATCCAGTGCCTCCTTGTGTCGCCGGTTGATTGCATAAGCTTCTATTATTGCAGTGCAAGTCAGGGATCCCTTGGACTCTGTCCGATTGAACACCCTCTGTGCTCCCTTGAGATCCCCACACCTGCCATACATGTTAACAAGTTCTGCAGCAACTAGCGGGAGAGGTTCCATCCGCAACTTCAACACCTGACCATGAACTTCCTTGCCGAGTTGTAATGCCCCAATATTAGAGTACGCACTCAATATCCTTGTGATGGCAACAGCATCAGGCCGACGGTTGGACAACAGCATTGATCTAAACACTTCAATAGCAGTTGAAGGGTCTCCATTCTTTAGGTAAGCATCAACCAATGCAGTCCATGCTCGTACAGTTTTCTTGTCCATAACATGAAACACCCTGCGAGAGTAATCCAAATGACAGCATGCACCGTACATGGTGATCAGGGAAGTGCATAATGGAACATTTGGCAGGAACCATCTCCTCAGAGCATATGCATGTATCTCCTTCCCCTCATTCAATGCTCGCAACTTTGTGCATACTGGGAGGACAGTACCTACGGCAACGAGATCTGGTCTGATTCCTTCTTGCTGCATCCAAACTATGCACCTCAGAGCCTGATCTGGCCTCCCATTGGATGCATACCCAGACATTAACGCTGTCCATGAGACAGCATTCCTTTTCTTGGTGTTATAGAATACTCGCCTCCCAGAGACCATATCGCCACACTTGCAGTACATGTCTACCAGCCCTGCATGGACCTTTGCAACATCTTTACGGTCTGGAAACTTCTTCAGCACCAACCCATGAATCTCCCTACCCAAGTTCCACGCACGTAAATCGCCAATAACTGGCACGATCGAGGTGAGCACCACTGAGTTCACCTTGACCCCGCTGTCCACCATCCACCGGAAATGCTCCAGCGCCTCTCTCTTCATCCCCTTATGTGCGAACCCAGAAATCACTGCGCCCCATGCAACCACATCCCTCTCTGACATTTCCTCAAACACCATCATTGCCAGCTTCACCTTCGCGCACCGGAAGTAGACATCCATGAGACCAGTCATCAGCATACCTGGGGCACCTGCAAATGCGTTCTTGACCAGCATTGCGTGTGTGGCGGTGGCCATAACCATCGATGGCCTGGCACTCCCAGAGATCGACTTGAGGATGCACCCATATGTGTACTCGTTGGCGTTGGCCCCAGCAGCTCGCATCTTTGCAAACCCGTCTGCAACAGCATTCCCTGCCTCACCGCGGCCACGGAGAACATGCCCGTGGAGTAATGCGTTCCAGGAGAAGGCACTGGCCTGGGGCAAACCGTCGAGCACCTGGCGGGCGTCGGCGGCGGCACCGACCGTAATGTACAGCTCGACGAGCCTAGCCAGAAGAAACTCGTTGGAGTCAAGGCCGTGGACGCGGAGGTGCGCGTGGATCTGGCGGGCGTGGGCGAGGCAGCGGCATGCGGACAGGAGAGCGGTGAAGGCAGAGGGGCTCGCGGGGACGCCGCGGTGGGATAGATGGTCAAGGAGAGAAAGCGCAGAGCGGAGTCGGCCCGCATGCACGAGACGGCGGATCTCTGCGGAGAGCGCGGGCGCGTTCTTGGAGTCCGGCCGGAGCTCCGCCTGGGTCGTGCCGTGGGCGGGCGCGGCGGCGTCAGCGTCGGCGTGGGCGCAGGAGGGGCCTCTCGCGGGTGTGAGAAGCTTGAAGGGTTTGGAATGGGGAACGAGCTTGGAGGGCGAAAAATGGGGGTAGTTCAGGGTGGCGAGAGAGGAGGAGGTCGAGGCCATGGACATGGCCATGGCGAGCGCGGGTTTTTGGAGGGAAGAAACCACTACAGGGATTGGATAGAACGAAGGGTATTAGATTATCTAGAGAACGTTCACTAAGTAACTAACTAGCGGAATCTCAGGTATATATGCTCCCTATAACTAAAAAACATATTTTAAATGTCGAAAAATCATGACAAAAAATTTCGTGCTTAAGTCACGATATTTTATGCGGGGAACATAAAGTTTCGTGAAAAACCGACATTTTTTTGTATGCTACGTAAAAAGACAAAAAAATGTCTCGTAAAAAGCATTATCGTAGCACCGAAATTTGTCTTTTTTATACCGTCCGCATAAAAAGTCATTTTTCCGTGAAACGACTTCATGAGTATATAGAATGTCAAGATGTGCGGACGGAACTTTTTATCCGAATTTTTGAATTTTCAATTTTTTCTCAAATTGCATTTTAAAAACCAGGAGCATATGCTCCCATGTTCCAAAACTCCACCCCCACTAACTAGTAGACATTTTAATATTATAGGGTCGTTTGAAGGGTTGTCATTTGCAATGTTTTATCTGGAAACTCGATTCGTGTCAACCTTTGGATCTTGAGTTGAGCACCGACGAATTTCAGTTCAACCATTCTTGGAGTTGAAGGAAGAGCGGGCTTGTCGCAGTGGTAAGTATCTCCACTTATGTCCTGAAGGTTTTGGGTTTGATTCAGCCTCTTTGCATAATAAAACTTAAGGGAAAGGTTGCTTAGAAATTCCCTTCTCTAGGCACCACAATGTGAGGGAGTTTTCAACACTGGGTACATCCACTATATATTGGAGCTAAAGATTCAAATTTGACTTAACTGTTTCAATATTTAGTAAGCACTACTTGAGTTAAGAGTCGAGTTCACGAGCTGAAAGTTTTGAAATGTAATCCGGTCTTTTAAAGTTTGCACACATATGCACGTTGTGGCACGTACGATAAAAAGACTTGATAAGCAACTACGAAGAATTAATTAAGAAAACATGCTTTGTGTTTTTAGCAACATGGAAAATCTATTCAAACAATAACAACTAAGATGTAGCAGCCCTGATTTGATACAAGTTAGATCTATTAGATAACTTAAAAGAGTAGTGCTAGGCGTACGGCGTTTTCATGTACGACATCCGTCCGACGGACTGATCCGTCCGTTGCTTTGCAGCAGCTCTTTCACCAACAACGTAGGATTGATGTATCGGACAGGAATCGGACGCAAAACGTCAGATGCAAAGCAATTCCGAACTTAAAATTATGTCGGACTATCTTTGTTGTCTCAATCAACCTTAAGCTTCTTCTAAGCTTCCTAAAATAGTTGCCCCTTCCACCTACATGATTGCGTCGTACCGTGAGAAATACCAAACAAGTACGATAAATAGTATAATAAAAACCAATAAGGTGGAAGATAAGCAGTCATACTGAATCGATGTACAAATGTGACACAAAACTAAAATCACAAGAAAAAAAAAGGCTTACTTCTCAGAGCATCTCCAACAGCGGCTGCATAAACGCCGCGCGCGCCATATACCGGTCCTTTGCCGCGCGCGGGGCCGTTTTTCGTGCTCCAGCGGACGCGCGATAAAATCGCCGCGCGGTATATTCGTCCAGCGCGCTGGACGAAGCGGTACCGTCGGCGTCAAACCTCCAGCGTGCCGTCCAGCGCGCAGGGAAAAGCTCGAGCGCGCGAAACTCCTCCAACCGCCAGATCTGAAAGCTCCCGCATATTCGCGCCGCCGCCCGCACCTCTTCCCCCCCATTTTTCTCCGGCGACCCAGCGCTGCCGCCGGCGCTCCCGCCGCTCCTCAGTGCGCCGCCGCTTCTATGGACGCGCGGACTTCGCCGCGGCGTTGATTTGGGCGCCGCCGTCACCGACGCCGCCGAGGCTTCCGCCGTCCCTCGGCAGGGCGTCTTCGCCGCCTCGCCGTCACCCCTCCGCCGCCAACTCGCCGCCACCCCTTCGCCGCCCGAGCGCGCAGAAGCTCCACCGAATAGCGGACGGCGGCCGGTTGCACCTCCGCGCTCGCAAGGTGTTTGAGAAAACACTTGCAAGGTATGAATTCGGTGTAAATTTGCTAAACGAATTTTGTGCATTGCTAGTTTGTAGTTTTATAGTAGATTGAATAAATTTTGTAGATGAGTAAATCATACGATTCTTCCGACGAAGAATTCGATATTCAAGAGGAGGAGGACATTGCAATGCTCCTAGCTATCCATGCTAACAAAAAACTGAAGCATGGTGGTTCAGTTTTCGGTCGTCAGAAATTAAGGAGGGAGAGGATCGAGGCTGACAATAGATTGATGAGACACTATTTTGTGGATCATCCCATATACCCCGAGTCATATTTCCGGCGCCGCTTTAGAATGAGCATCGAGTTGTTTAGGCACATTGCGGAGAAATTGGCGAGGCATGACCGGTTTTTTCAGCAGAGGAGGAATGCCGCCGGAGAGCTCGGGCATAGCACCTTTCAAAAGGTGACCGCCACTTTACGTATGTTGGCATACGGTATTCCGGCGGATTTAGTTGATGACCACTTGGCCATGGGTGAGAGTCAAGCCATCATGTGTGTCAAGCGGTTTGCAGTTGGAGTTGTGCAAGTTTTTGGTACAGAATATTTGAGAGCTCCCAATGCTGCAGACACGGCTAGGCTTCTGGAGCACAACGCCGCTCGGGGATTCCCAGGTATGCTTGGCTCTATTGATTGTATGCACTGGAGTTGGAAAAACTGTCCCGCGGCTTGGCATGGACAATTCCAAGGCCACAAAAAAGATTCAACTATAATTCTTGAAGCGGTGGCCGATCATGAGACTTGGATTTGGCATGCTTTTTTTGGTATGCCCGGATCTCTCAATGACATCAACGTTGTTCAACGGTCACCACTCATGAATAAGATTGCAAAAGGTCAGACTCATCCGGTGGAGTTTGTAGCAAATGGCCATACATACAACTATGGCTATTATCTTGCGGATGGCATCTACCCAAAGTGGCAAACATTTGTCAAGTCGGTTAAGAATCCGCAAGGTAAAAAAGAGCTTGATTTCCACAATGCTCAAGCGGCGGCTAGGAAAGATGTGGAGAGAGCATTTGGGATTTTGCAAGCCCAATTTGCTATTGTCAGAGGGCCGGCTAGATTTTGGGATCAAGACATGCTTTGGTACATCATGACCGCTTGTGTGATCATGCATAACATGATCATCGAGAATGAGCGGGGGCAAGATTTAGACTACACCCACTATGAGTTGATGGGTCATCCCGTGCGAGTGCGGAGGAGGGCGGAGAGGGTGGCCCGGTTTGTTGCATCTTATCATGCCATTCGACGCAATGAAACGCATACGGAACTTCAAAAAGATCTCATCGAGGAGTGGTGGGCATGGAATGGGCAACAATGAGTTGGTGAACTATGCATTCTATTGTTGTATGAACTATTTATTTGTGTTGTAATAATTGAACTATTTATTATTGTTGTATGAACTATTTATTTATTGTGTGATGAACTATTTATTTGTGTTGTAATAATAATTGAACTATTTATTGTTGATTTAATTGTGCGTGTGTTTGATTTTCTTGGTTGTATGTTGAAGTACAAATCTTGTTTGTGCTTGCCGCGCGCGCTGCGGTTTTTGGGCGTCTGCTGGAGCGCTGCGTTTCGGCGCGCTAAAATATAGCGCTGCTGGAAAAGCAAAACCGGTGCCCCGCGCGCAAAAACGCCTTTTTGGCGCTGCAAAGGAAATATAGCGCGCCGCGCCGAAGCGCGTCTGTTGGAGATGCTCTCAGAAGCACGGTATGTCTACTACAATGTGATTTCTCGTTATCTCACGTTTCTTTCATGTGGCTATGAGGCCTCACACTGTTACACATGCTACCAAACAACCAGAAACTAGTATGAGGTGTTAGTATAAGTCATACACCCTAGAAGATGGCGACAATGATGGAGCACTAGGACATGCTTGAGGCTTGTAATATATCCTCTTAAGCACTTCATTTAAGTACCATGTGTTGTACATGTCCTTACACCACAACAGATTGCTACTTAGGCATATGGCTGTCAGAAATATAATAAATTGCACGACCCTTTCTATCAGTTCAGACTTTTGGTTATGTTGGCTACTGCATTAAGCTTGACATGGTATCAGAGTCAGAGGTCTAGAGTTCAAATCCCGGCCAACGCAGTATTAAAATAAATATATGCGGACACCCTAATCCACGTCCTACACTCGTGAAGAAAAGTCCACAGCCTGGACGTGAGGGGAGTGTCAGAAATATAATATATTGCACGGCCATTTCCATCAGTTCGGACTTTTGGTTGCGTTAGATAGTGCATGAAGCCTGACAATGCCAATGCATCATCTCTCATCACGCTATCATAGAAATAACAAAAAATTCAAGAGATAACTAGTCCAATACATTGTTTTTTATGTGTTGTGTCTAAAATTAATGATTTGGGGCTCATACGTACATATGATTGGGCTAACAACTTTTTTCTTATGGTCATATGCAAGGGTTGTATGTTAGCTAAGATACAACCTCACACTCTCTCTTCATTAACTACAATATCAATTCAGCAAAATACCTATGGAACCGTGCTAAGAAATTTGTATTGACATATATATGCCTTAGCACTGAGGATGTTGATGCTCTTGTCACCTCCAGCAACCGTACAAATCCACCACACACAAGTACACCCATTGAGTTACCTCTGCCATTTCCAAAAAAACCCGACTCGGAGGGACACATAGATCGAATAAATAACAACCTTAACCCTTCCCATTCCTACCTCATCACCCTTGCCATGCTAAGGCACCCACAATATATGCAGCTTACTAGTTTTCCATGTTTGCACAAGCACTGTGTAAAATGTGTACTTCCTCTACCACGTTAGGTGATGTCAAATTTTCTAAGAGTGAGACCTGTAGAGAATAATTGAATAAGAAACGATAGATTTACAGGTGTATTATATTGCTTTCCCCACATACCAAGTAGCTTCCTTGCACTATATCATACATTTTTTTATTTCATGGGTGGGAGCAACCAGTTGCTCGAATTTCACAAAACTTAGCATTACATGCCTCAAAATGCTCGATAGGGGTAATAAAATCCAATATCACATTTGTTCTATGCCAGTAGGTGACAGTTTGGCTTCTTTCCGTCACGGGGCCTAGCTCAGGCTCGTCTGACCCTGAAAATGAATGACGAACCGCACCTTCCACCGCGGATTTGCAGATCTTACCGTCATAGATTACCGGAGGGGACAAACAACACCTTCTGAAGAAGGCGGGTCTGAAGTGGCATTTGGGTGTCTTTTGAGAAAACCCACTTACATCACCAATGGTGACCGACTGAAACTTAAGGAGGTGAATACTAGGGTATTTGATCTTCGTGTGTCTCGGTTATTTCTTTCTTAGCTCTTTCACTCACGTTTATCTAGGTGATAGGTTTTGTGCTTGAAGTTTTCTATATCATCATATTATGTTGTTTCACATAGTTGCATTAGGCTCATCTTATTTATCCGCAAAGCCTAATACTTATGAATAAATGATAAAAATTGTAGGAACCTACATATCGCTTTCTATGTTATCCATATCGATCCTTCATCTGACCTCATCACCTCATCTTGTCTGCCACCACCGTTGTGTAGTACCCCACTATATCGATGCCTTCGACGACAACTATATCGACGAATGTCGTGTAGGGAAGTCATCAAAATATCGTTCACCGTTGTCCACCACTTTCTCGAGAAGCCCCACCCCCTACGATAACATGGTTACTAGATGTCATCTTCAGGTAAATAACAACCAAACTTTCCTCCTCTAGGCGTTTGTGTTGATCCACCGTATGTGTCTAACGTCATGAAGTTGGTAGAGAACGGTGTCATCGTGTCACCTTCCCGCCAGACACGGCCATGGAGGCGGTTCTTGACTGGTACAACAGTTTCTTGTGAGACGGCTAAGCAGGCCACCCTAATATGCCCCTTATCTATTGACTACATCTGAGGAATGAAGGGGTTGGGGACCTGCTCATGCTCACCCACCCGCTCCACCTTCGTCTTCTCTCAATGGATCATCACGTTGGGTGATCGAATACTTCATGCACTAGACCATGAAAACATGTTTGTTGTCTACCATTGATGTAAACAAGTCTACTAATATTTGTTGTGACTATTATATCATCAACAAACCCTAATCGCCCATTGTCGTGGTTTTGATTCGGTAATACATTTGTAGGTAGGTGTGAGGCCAAGATTCTAACAGGTGAGCACACACGAGACACAAGATGTATGTAGATTAGGGCCTTGGGTTGATCACAGGTAAAAACTGTACTCCTGTGGCGGTATGGTTTTGCGTTTTTCAAGAAAAAGGAAGAGCTGGGAGATCGTCGCCGTGTTCAAGTTGAGTGTGTATGTATGTGTGTGTGGGCGCGAGCGGGAAATGGAGAATGAAATGAGTGCCCCGTAACAAGGTTTTAGTTACGCGCGGGGGGGGGGGGGGGGGGGGGTGGGGGGCTGTCGGTCTAATCGGTATGGCACGACAGGGCTACTGTTCCCCTAACTAGCACAAACATGACCGGGGTGGTTGTGCCACATTATTCCACGCTGTGAGACTGCATGCATCATGTCCCGGATTTTCCGAGTAGCCTCTCGTACCATATCGAGAGGTCAACCCCTTCTATGTAACTTGCCAGATCAACTCACATCGACATGTATGACTGTTTTCCTCGTGGCGTGGGAGGCTACGGCGCCATGGCTTACTTTGGCCACATGCCCCGATCCTTTAGGAGGGAGTGCGTCGAGACGCCCCATGGCGGGTCTTGGTTAGGACATGTCATTCGGGGGAACATGTCCACCATGGCTCAGTTGCCCGACCCACAGCTAGGTGGATCGAATGGCAAGGATAGTGCACCGATAGCTAGGTACTAGGTGTTTCATAAACCAGACACCTATTCTTAATTCCATAAGAACAACAAAGATAATTAGTCAATTTCTAGAGTCCATACTCTAAGAGGAAATCCCTCAAGATTTGGGTTTGGTCGCCCCCTCCATTGGTTGGCCAAAATCTCCTCTTTTCCTCCTTAAATACCCTAGCTCCTCGGGCGTCATTTAGACCGACTCCCTACGTTCCAAATTAAATTATAAGATGTTTTAGTTTTTTCTAATTCAGATGTATGTCGACGTGTTTTAGTGTGTTATTTCACTCATTTAGCTTCGTATGATCATCCAAATTAAAATATCAAAATATCTTATATTTTAGAACAGAGGAAGTAGCTTAGTGCTTAAGTCTAAAATGATGTGTTCAAGGATAAGCGCGTGAACCAATTAGGAACCTCAACTTTTAAAGAACAATAATTTTTTAGCAACAAGGGAACCCCTTACAATGTAATTTCTTTAATTATATTAAAAACGAGAAAGGAGGAGTCCAAAAGTACAAAAGGACTACATCTCACTAAGGGGGTGAGAAAGACAAGCATAAAGAGCTAAGGAGAAGAACTATCTACGGGTTTCTATTGCTCGTAGGTATTATACTAGAAGGATAGGGCGCGCGTTGCTGCGCCCGTTGCTTATAGCTATAAGCATTCTCTCATTGATATAATAAAGAATTTGCTGTTTGCTAAACCTGCCTGAAGAGTGTAAAGCGAACTAAATGAAATTAACCAAATGCAGATGTTGTACAATTTTAAACTCTAATAATATGACATTAACTAAATAGAAGGACTCGTAGGCTCAGCCACAATTTTGTCATCATTGTTTTTGCAAGCTATACTAATGCACCTTTCACAAATGCATCAAGGCAATATGGCCCATGTTGAGATGTTCCTTACTCGTATGGGAGCCGAGTTTACAATTATGTGACATCCCTGCATTTCAAACTGATGCAACTTCTCAGAAGACAAAAACAACACGTCTCTAAATTGGTAAGAAAAATATATTGTGTAATTTCTGGCCTCTACATGTCTTTCCTATCCCAGAAACGACAATAGTGAAGGTGACTTTCCAATCACCAAAGATCATTGTCTTGACAACTCTGTGAGAGAAACACTTCATGAATCCATGCCTCCCGTCAAGGCCTGTCGGCGTGAAAAATATATGAAATATTGGACCCGTGAATGCGAGATTGGAAAAGCAAAACATACATATAAACTTTAGAAAATGGTGTGCCACTGCGAGAGCCACTCTTCTACAGAAAAGTTACTTCTGAAATCAAAGTCAATGAGCAACTCAACATATGGTCAACAATGGCAATCGGTCCTTTAGATAATCTCTAGATAGTGTTCGAACAATTTTTATTTTAAGTTCGATAGCAGGAGTTTGTCTACAACAAGTAGCTTTTCAACATAAAACACATCGTGCTATTCGCAGATAGAGGAATACACATATTGGAACATGTGTACATGTCTAACCATTTTCTTGCATAATCATGCTACCGATTGTTATGACCTTCTTGTATGAAAAATAAAGATCTTAATTATCAAATCAAGAAAGAAATTCGCACTTGCTGAAGGAAATATTTACATCTTTATACAACAGATCTTGTTGGTTCCCTACTGTTGCTCAATACTCCAATCATCTCACTCCAAATCAGACTGTAAACATCTATCCTTTAGGGACTGTAAATATATACCCAAAAGCAAAAGGAGGTTTAAAATATAACAACAAAATACACCAATGAGACGAAAAGAATGTTAGATACCGTGCCATCACTTGTTCTTTTACAATTTGTGTGCAGACAACTGTTGATGCATGTCCTTGCTGATCAAGAAACAGAGCTTGTGGAGACTCCATGGGTATTTTTTGCCAAATCTGGCCCTCTAGCCAAACTAATATCACATCTGGCTTCTCTGTGAAACTTTTTGCAAATCTGGCCTCTGAGGTCGGCGCCAATAAGAATGGAGCCGAACTTATACAGGTCGGCGCCAAGTCAATTCTGTACTCAGATACTCCGACGGGTCGGCGTAAACCGAAATTGGCGCCGAAGGTAGGCCGGCGCCATTGAGGATGGAGCCGAGCTCAGGGGCCAGATTTGGGCAATAGTTTCGCAAATGGGACACATGTGTTATTAGTTTGGCAAAAGGGCCAAATTTGGCAAAAAAAAATACATGCCATGGTATCCGCCATACACTGAGGTGCTGTTGTATCTCCTGTGACTGGTTAGGACAGCCAAAATTCTCTAGGGACCCCTTATAACTGGAGGATCCAGTTAGGTTTCAATGAAAAGTAATTAAGATACACACAATGCACTAAGAGATAAATAATGTCCTTTCTGCTGTTTGCATTGCTAATCAAACTTGGTACTACTATATTGACATAAAAACCTAATACTCCTATAACGAACTGGAAGTTAACATTCTGTAATTAGAGTTCTGCATTAAATAAGGAAATGACCAACATTAATTTGATACATCGAACCAACAGAGTAGATGATCAATTGAAAAAACATACAATCTGTCGGAGAGGGAGGTACCAATAATAGCCTATTAACTTGGTTGCAACCGATTTTGGTACTGACACACAGCAAGATATCACAGGAAATGGAAAGATATATATTTTCTTCAGAGCCATTAATTATTTCAAGAAGTTAAGACACAAACTTATACGCTGGATTCATACTGGATACTCTTTGCTACCTATTTTTAGTTGATATTTGGTAATACTACTACGACGAATAATAATAAATGCTCTGCCCTGTTCTTTGTATACACCGATCAACATATTAGATGGCAAGAATAAATTGACGTAATCACCATCAATGCATGCACATGTCATCATGGTCCACATTTATGCTTTTGTGTGGATTTTCTTAGGTAGAGGGAAACTAAAATCATAATCAGAAGCATCATCAACTCTTTGATTATTGTACATGCATCTGACATTGTCTTCAGTTCCTTGCTACTCGCTTACATTGATGTTGCTTAATGTAGTATGCATAAAAGTGGAAACAAGAAAGTTATATAGTCTCAGCCGAAAATATCCGAACATGTGTCTCCGCCTCTAATTACTAATGTAGTCCTTGACTTCGTATCAGAGTAATTCAGCGGACAAACAATGATCAAATCTTATGTGAATATTTTCATTATCTTCAAAGCTCAAACATGTGCTTGTAAGCTCAATGGAACTATTATAAAAAAACCAAGTGGATGTAGACAGATCAAAGAAAAGCACCACACAACATATATGATTATCAAAATATTAATTTTATCCTTACCCGCTGCAACTATAGCCAAACCATAGGTGCATAGAAAAATGGGACCGGAAAACAACTCAATTAGAAATCTCCTAAACTCAACTGCCTAGTCAATGATCACCACGAACAATTAGATATACAACAGAGGAAGAGCCGCAATACAGGTTCGCCTATATGCTCAAAATAAAGAAACCATGAGGCACCACCGATACCCTGCAGTACCCACCATGATCACCATGAAGCATCCTCCATACCCTGCTTTAGACGACCATTAGCAGAGCATCAACACTGGGGCAACAATTATGTGATCAGCGAGTAATAGTGTAATTTTGCCGATTTTCTTTAAGCACTGAATGAAGGTACACCCCAAGAGCTGGAACATCACGTATGTTCACAATATTCTAAAGATAGCCAAAATTTCAGGCATACTAACATCAGCATATTAATCACTTGATATAGCAATCTACATTAAGAACAGCTGAAGAAAGGCAAAATGTATACATGAGTAACATGACAGAAAAATCAAGAATTAAAAACATGATTTTTTTCATCTAGATGCTAGGAGCTCCCGCTCAGCACATTTAGACAAAAAATAAAACTCTGAAGAAGAAAAGGTGCAATTATCAAAGAATGTGTTATCATAAAAGGAGGTTTTGTTATGGCATAAGTGCACAGCAAAAGTACTCACATATATTTATTGGTATATCGTCCAGCTATAATGAAAATATTTAAGGTTAGGAAAGTGTATCCATGATGCTACAGTAAGTTCACATAAGTTGGTTCATCGTTCAAGCCCAGTCTACTGGATAATAAACAAATGGTATGTGCGCAGAATAGAGTAATACATTGAATTTATTTTAGATTTCTAAAGAACGATTTAGCTAAGACATAAACACCCAATTCAACGGTAACTATTAGTACATTCTTTGGCCTTAAGTTAACAAGCACCAAATTTTCAATAATTTGGAATCTCATGATTGTCTTCACTTGCATACATGTGCGCAAGAAAATATTGGTAAAAAGTTGTTAAATTTTCTTTATAGGTATTTCCCCAAACAGAGCAAATACATAGAAAAAATATATATTATGAACCTAGGATAACCAAAAGTTTGGACTTTTGTGTATAAGACTGAATCGATCTTAATTTGAATTGCATGGACAAAATTATGTAAATCTTTAGAAAGCAGTTGGTCCTTCAAGCCAAGTAGCACGGGGACATCAGAGAAGAATGTAAACAGTATCAGTACTGGCCATTCACGTGCACTTGTAAAATAAGAGCTCAACCTGAACTCATCCATCCAAATATTAAATAAACTACTAACATTCTTACTAACCACTTATTTGCCTGATTCATCAAGCGTGGTGTTGACTGTAAATTGTTGAGCTCCTCCATACATCTATACATTCCGTTTACTTTAACTCTGAAAGAATAATAAAGAATTGAGTAGTAGTAAAACCTTACAAAACATATCTGATTGGAAAGACGAAGGTACATTGCTTCTCTTACCTGTGATCAGCCAGACTACTTTCAGAGCATAGGTAAAGCAAGCGTCCAACAACCCGACATATGTTGGCCGCTGGTGTTGTGGATGCGCACCTGTGTGGAGGCACACGCAGGTGTGTCAGACCTTTGATCGCCGAATCAATTTGAGTCAGTTGACAACGTGGGATCTGACGGATCGAAATCGACCATCCTACTTAGATTGAGGGGTAGGCGAGAAACTTTGTAGCGAAGAAGGCCAGAATTTTTTCTGATACAGAGCCTCGAATCCTGATGTTGAACTGGCGGAGGAAAGTGCCGAGAAGGATTTGCTTAGGGGGATCGACCCCGAGGATGGCCGCCTTTGCGACCTGCGCCTCGCATCTGGCTGCTCTGCCTCATCTGAGGAGAATATGAAGGGCAGGGGTGGGCCACCAATGGAGCTGACCTCATGGAAAGAAGAATGCACGATGGTGGCAGCGATTTTGACCACCGGATCCGGCGTTGCCGTGGGCTGTGCATCGCTGCGCCGCTTCCCGTGTGCTCCCCCTTGCCGCCTTCGACGGCGGCTCAACGGCAGCAGCGATAGCGTCGAAGATGGAAGCGGTGGATCTTGATCTGCTACGTTGCGCGATGAATGGAGCGGATTTGGAGGAGGCGAAGTGCATCTGGTGGCTCTCTACGCTAGAACGTGAGGGGAGGATTAGGAGCGGGTCGGCGGCGAAAAAAGAGAGCGACCCCCCCACACGTTATATTTTTTTCTAGAATGACACCCATTGCTGCTGGCGACGGGCGGCGGAGGCGACTGCAGGCGGCAGCGGAGGTGACTCCAGGCGGCAGAGAGGGGCGAATCCAGGCAGAGGCGAGGGGAATCCGGGCGGCGACGGTGCGATTCCCGGTGGCGACTGCAAGATTCCGGGCGGCGTCGCGTGCGACCCAGGCAGCCGCGGCTGCGACTTTCCTGCCAAATTCCAATAAAACGAATCGAGAGAGAACTCTGAGTTAGGGTTTGATACTATCCTCGCTCTTGCGTGGGCGCCGGTATAGAGGCTCGCTGGGTGGAAGAGACCGACTATGTCGAACCGACCAAACGGGCGGATGAGATGGATCCACTCTTGATCCAACGAACCACTAGCGTGTAAATCGGTGGAGTAAGGAGAGCTCACCAATTCCAGGGAGCTTAGATGTTTGAGGGGACTAGAAGCCTGCACAGCTAAAGCCCAGACCAGCCTAGCACCAACCAGGCAGTGTGGCATGTTTGTCTCCTTTAAGTCCTCATGCGCTCCCCCACGATCGATTAAGATGGCTCTTTTAATGTTCTGAATAGGGTGCCTCCCAAATACTCCCCTTTTGCTTCATCTCCTCCACTATCTTGCCAAAGAAATTAATGGATTTCATTCTCCCTCTTAATCTTCTCCACCGAACAAATCTGAGTAAACGATAGATTGATCTCCTCCTTAAAGCAATGCCGATGCTCCATTTCCTTCGTCTAAGCCAGATCGCCACAGCTGGGTCTCCACAGGCATGCTCTAGAGGATTTGTCAGCTGGAGCCGAGGAACCGAAGCCCCACCTATCGGCTCCATGGTTTTTGGAGGAGGCATCGACCCTAACCGTCGGAGCACGAGGCCGCGGTGCCTGCAGGTTGTTGTAGATGCTCTCCGCTACAGATGGTGTGCCTGCAGTACTTTCTTGCTTCGCGGTCTGTTTTGCTCATACAGAAATTATATGCTGCTATTTTGGATGTCAGCCTACGCCCTGTTTTAGTTCCCTAACTGCACCAGGTTCTTCTTGGTTTCTCCATTCCTAATCCTCCTGTACTATTTTGTAACAAAGAGATTATCTTCTGTGATTGTTAATTACGGAGTATGTTTCTTCAACTGTTCATAGATGGGTGAATGTTTGTACCACTCCATATTTGCCATCTTTACGATGCAGGTTTATTGGTTGATCTTCTGGGAATGTATAGTCAAATAATGCTGTCTTATTTCCTATATCAATGCCGCAGCCTCATGTCCTGTTGTGAACCTAAATATTCAGAGTAAATATAGGAGAAAATTGGAGTTAACATGAAGAGTCGTTCTTCTGCTATTAAGATTCATGTCTCCAAATATTTATTCTTAGAGGAGTTTCATTTAAGACTCCCGGCACAATCCACGTAAGTGCCAAATTGTTCAGGTACGCCTCAAGTGTGATCAAATATTTATTTTTCTTTCTATTTCCCGATTCATTCATGCCTAATGCGCATTCATTCAATTTTAGCTCTGAAATCTTGCTGGTAGCGATGCACCTTTTGCCCTGCAGGTATTAGAAAAAATGCCCCATTCCTCAAGCTGATTTGTCGATCAAGCAATTTGATCAATGGTATGCCATTTTTTCTTGATTGAAGGTTTATCACAGTTTCCTAGCATTGCCTTATTTTATGTCCATGTACAACAATCCGTTTACGCTGTCTACTATAAGAATCCAACAGATTTCCAACATGAGGACGACTAAGGTTATCAATTATTTTCCGGGCTAGCGACTTGAACTCCACCTCTCCCCGTAGCAAAAGTCATCCAACGAAGCTAGATATTTGGTCCTTATTGTGCTATCTGAACTAAAATTGTGTATCGACTAAAATTGTACCATGGTTTTTGAAATTCTTAAATTGTATACTATATTAATTCCAAAAATATTACAAGGTACTCAGTTAAAGATTTATTTACCTATTATCTTCTGGACATAATATCAATGTAGCTTTTATTTATTTACTGATAATATACCTATATGTTCCCGCAGCAACGCGCGGGATATCATCTAGTTATTTAAGGTTCTCAAACAAAAATCCGCAGATACATAGCAAAAGAGCATTACATACGAAAGCTCCTAAAAACCTAGCCGCCATCACCAGCTCCTCCTTCGTCATAGCATGGTTCCCCCTCCTCCGGTCGGTCTTGTCGGCATCAAGAGGGGTGGGAAACCCGATTTATGAGTGGAGTTCTTAATAAAAATGGTGTTTTAATAGATTAGTTAGGGATTTGGTGTCGTCTTCTTTATTAATAGAGATGGCATAGTAAGCAATGGTGTTTAATAGAGATGGCATAGTAAGCAATGGTGTTTGTATTGATATACCTTCGTTCGACGGCGAGATCTCCTTTCCGACGTTGACGGTGTTTTTGTAAGATTAAATTTGTCTAGGTATGTGCCTTCAGATCTTACTTCGCCATATCGATTTTATTTTTTTCTCATAGTTGCTGCGAGGAGCATTGTACTCGCAATATAGTCCTCGACAATGGTGATTTGTATTTTCGGCTCCCTACGACATTGACCAGGTTGTTCGGTTGATTGTCCCTAAATACCGGTGTTAGTACTCTTGCCGACGTTGATTGATTACTTTAATGGATGCGTGCGTGCACGTAGCCTTGGCACTGCGGCTTGAAATTAAAATTATATGCGAACCTTCATTGGTATTTATAGGTCGGTGGTTTGGTATCTTTGTCATTCTTCTACGGATGTTTTCAGAAAAGTACAACATTGTGTCATGGAAGAAGAAAGAGTACAACATTGTGTCATGAAAGAAGAAAAAGTTCGAAAATTTGCTCGTTTCTTTTAGACTTTATTTCACTACCGTAATATATCGTGGTATTGATTGTAAAAAATAGTGTATACATTAGGTGAAATCGGTCTTCTTTTGATTGGTGTCTTGGTGATACTTCTGGTTCTGGATAAGCATTCTCTTCGAGATGCTACATTCTATCTTTACAAATGCATATCTTCATAGATATCGACACATTCTTCAAAGAATATACTTTGTTCCCAAATGCTCTCTCCATTCCAAAATATTTGATGCCAGATTTTTAAAGTGGGCCATATACGATCTAAAATGAGTGAGTTGACATACTAAAACGTGTTTATGTACATGTAATTCAGAAAAAGTTAGAACATTAAATATTTTGGAACATAAGTGATACATAACATGTATTTAATTAAATGTAGTAATTTAAATTTAATTATTTGGGTAATGGTTGGTTTTTATTTATACATGATAAATACAAAAATGCTTGACTGATTCAAATGCTAACAAGACTTTCTAAAGATGTTTGATTGGTCAAATGGTAGCAAGACTTACAATTGTTGCTGAACTACTAGTTTTTTCGTTGTGTGGAAGGAAAGAGTTAGGACCGGAGAGAAGATTATATTATCTTGATTATTAAGAACGATTTCTTAGCGCTCATGAGAGGGACTGTTCTTATGCGTACAAATGTTGCCCATCAATTGCATATTTTAGGATTAAATATCAATTCACACGTATTTCATAATACAAAATTTATGACTTGAAATAGTGCATGTTTTGTATGGCAGAAGCAATCTCGCACATAATGTATATGCCCAAAGTATATGATAATATATGCAGACAAGAGAAGGCGGGGAAACACTATGTGTAACAACGCGGGTTGGAAATGTAAGATGTGTGGGGAAATACCGATGTAAAGTGTACCAATGAGGAAGCTAATAGGGAAAATGTGTGAATGAAGTTAATCAATTGGTGTTTGACTTTGTTTTGATAACCTGGACTAAAACGGATCAAACAAAAATTGTCTTATAGATCGACCTAGATCTCTAGGTGGTGCATAGATCTAAAAGAACAAAAAAAATCTCACCATATGCATGTGCCATAGTCTACCTAAATTGTGCAGGTGTCATTTTATTTCACTTCATCACATTTTTTTTAATGCATGATAGCTTGCCATTTAGTTGATGTTCATATAGAAAACAAACACTAGAATTTGTTGATGTTCATATAGAAAACAAGCAGTAAATTTAGTTGATGTTCATATAGAAAACAAACACTAGAATAAAGGGGTAATGTTGGCCTGGCCATAAAATCAAAATCTCTTGAATCAAGTCATGCAACACATAAACACTTTGTGCAACAATAATCTCTCCGGGCACTTAAGGTTCCATAAAAGAGATGGCCGGTTAAATTACATATGTCAGGTTCACCCTTCCAGGAATAGAAAGGGCACCACGGAAGTGAGTGAAACTCAATAGTATTCCCTCCGTGTATACATTTGTTTTATCGACACATATTTCTAGACGGAGGGAGCAGGACATAAGGGTGGATCACTTAATACCATGTTAGTTGGGATGGTCGAAGGGAGGGAAGGATCTGACACCGCATCGATAGAGGCGGGACAATAAAGGGAAGGGGCTAGGACGGGACCCCACACGCGCGCATACGTGTGCGCATTCAATGTGTATATATACTTATATTTTGCACAATCTAATATTGATAACCCCAGTTGCCAGAGTAGCTACACACAGTTCAATGCGGAAGTGAGAGTATCGAATCATATAGCAAAAGGTAAACTATATATATATATATTCTAAGCACTTGAGCTGATGCAAGATAATAAAATAATGTGTGTAAATAAAAGAGAAAGAGTGATAAATAGAGAAAGGAAATCTTCCGGCAATTGGCTATTTCGTAAAAGGCAGTTGACTTTAAGGGAAGTGATGAGTGTATTGTACATCATGTTTTATTAGGTGTTTTGTATATGTAGACATGGGTTTTTAGTATTTTATATGTCACAAGTGCACACATGTTTTTCATCAGGACCCCAAAAATAAAGAGGATAAAACCAAGGTAAAAAAAGTATATATATTTAATACAAATATGTTGATTTGAGCAATAAAAGTTTTTCATACAAAAGACAACACACCTCAAAGCCCCGCTGAGGAGAAAATTCGAGCAACAAAAATTTCAGAAGATTTAATGAGAGTGGTACAGTCGGTTGTACTGTGCGGCCGTACTACCCACCAACGGTTTCATCTCATCAAAAAATTTAATCTGTACAACTGGATCAGACAGAAGACGAACAAAGAAGCCACAATGTACAATACCAGAAACCTCACCTTTAGAGGAGATCCGAAGGGGGAATCAACAAGAGGACATCTGTCTCCGCCATAGCTTGGATATGGAAGGTGGCACCATCATCTCCATAATCTACGCCCCTGCCAACAATTCGTCCATTCATATCGTTATAATCTATAAACACTAGTGTGGATTTGCACATATACTTGTTTAATCATTCATCCGCATTTCTTATTATTATTATTATTATTATTATTATTATTATTATTATTATTATTATTATTATTATTACGATATCTTGTGCTCTCATGTCATTTTTTTTTGCGAATTCATGGAGCTTTATTCATTAAGTAATAGAGTTACAATCACTCCTAAGAGTTT
The DNA here is from genome assembly GCA_012064385.1 of Puccinellia tenuiflora. NCBI lineage: Eukaryota > Viridiplantae > Streptophyta > Magnoliopsida > Poales > Poaceae > Puccinellia > Puccinellia tenuiflora. The sequence goes on along the minus strand of QRDG01000609.1, from coordinate 771,779 downwards.
TGTTTAGAAAACCTGGGTTATAATTGATCCACAGGCATCTTCTTCTATCACTACTAGCTTGCTTAGCACATAGATGGGCAGCAGTATTTGCATTGCGCCCAACAAAACTAATGCTACAGCTAGATAAAGCCCTCTTAATCTCTCTGATCTCATTACAGATAGACACTATTTCTGAGGTATTATTACTCTCATCATTGCAAAGATCAACAACAACCTTAGAATCACTCTCGATGATAACCCTCGAGAAGCATCGTTCGAGTACAAGTCTAGCACCTTCGCATATAGCTCTTGCCTCCATGCACATAGAATTAGTAGCATGATCAAACCATAATGCTTGGGCCCTCACCATTGCTCCCCGGTGGTCACGTACAATCATTCCCGTTCCACCTGACATTGTTTGTGCCTGGAAACTTGCATCCGTATTGATCTTCAATACTCCAACATCAGGTGCCTTCCACCTGTCCTTCTTCCTCGACACCTTGGTAGGTTTATCATGACCCATATGATCAAGATCTAGCGTTGTTTCCATGACCCACCTTATCGAGTCAGTCACCGATCTGCCTCCTTCGCCATGTTTCCGCTCCTGCTAGACCGCCCAGCACCCACATAAAATTATGCATCTTTGGGAGTCCAGAAGTTGCTTGTTTTCAATCATGTCCATGGCCCATGATCTTGGGTGTAGTCTCGGTACTTTAACGCCCTCCGTTTGCTTCAAAGCAGTCCAAAACAGTTTCGCCCATGTACACTCGAACAAAGCGTGATAGATTGTTTCCTCCTGTTTTCCACAAGCCTCGCAAAATGCTATTTGATCCATATGTCATTTCTGTAGAATGTGCCTAGACGGCACAAATTCTTTGATCACTCGCCACCAAAAGGACCGAGCTTTCGGTGGAATCGATAATTTCCAAAGCTTTTTCTAGCAAGAACTGCTCTCTTCCGTAGAACCGGACGGTTGGGCTGCAAATTGAAGAGACGATATCAGACGGTAGGAAGATCGCACCGAAAAAATACCGCTCTTCTCTTGTGTCCAAGCCAGTCATCATCCGAAAATCTGCCCAGTGGTATTTGTAAATGGCATCGACGTCCATCTGAATAAAATTTTCCTGTAACTTCTCCTCGAACCAGCACATGCGATCTGTGTCAATAAGCTCATCCACCATTGTAGCCTGAGCTCCAGGAACCTTACACAAGGGCCTCCCGTTCATATTCATCGGAATTCAGGGGTCATAAAAAATTCGGATCGTACTGCCATCCCCAACTCTCTTGATAAGACCCTTTTGTAAGGCATCCCTGCCGTGCAGAATAGCCCGCCATACATGCGAGGAATTCTTCTTTTTCCTTGCAGACATAAAATCCGCATTGTGATAGTATTTGCCCTGGAGCACTCTTGCGCATAAAGAATCGGGTTTCATCATTAATCTCCAGCCTTGTTTGGCAAGCATGGCCCGGTTAAAAAGCTAGAAATCACGAAAGCTCATTCCTCCCTTTGACAATGTATCTTCCTTTTCAGCTCATTCCCTCCCCACCAGAAACGTGCAACCACACTTGTGATCTTTTTGCACATCTTCTTTGAGAGTCTAAAACAACTCATCGAGTAAGTTGGTATTGCCTGACAGATGGCTTTCACCAAAACTTCTCTAGCTGCACTGCTCAATTTTTTTGTTGCATATCCGTTCACAAGTTTTTAAATTCTAGTAACAATATGCTCAAAATGATCATTGGTAGATTGTCCAAGGGCAGTAGGCAGCCCAAGATATTTTTCAACAAGAGCCTCCGCCTCAATACCTGACAGCTCATGCACTTCATGTTTCATCTCGTCAGTACAGTTGGCGCTAAAGAATACTGCCGATTTAGCTCTGTTAACCAACTGTCCCGACCCAGCTTTATATGTCTCGAGAATTTCCTGCAGTCTTTGAGCGCCATTAGCTGACGCCTGAATAAACACGAGACAATCATCCGCAAACAAAAGGTATGAGAGCCATGGTGCATGCACTCCCACCCTTATACCCCTAGATAAATATTGGGGTCCTGAGTATTTGAGTAAGCAACTCAACCCTTCTGAGCATAAAAGGAACAAATAAGGGGAGATAGGGTCTCCCTGTCTTATACCTCTTGTAGGCCTGAAATATTCAGAAAATTTCCCATTGACACGAACAGAAAATGAGACCGTTTGTACACACTTCATTACCAATTCAATCCATGCCGTGGAGAAACCCAACTTTGTCATAATAGCCCTCAAATAAACCCACTCGACACGGTCATAGGCTTTTGCCATGTCAAGTTTAACTGCACAAGCTCCACTCTTGCCCTTTTTCTTCTTCAAATAATGGATGCTCTCGTAGGCCATAATGACATTATCTGTTATTAAGTCTCCAGGTACAAACGCACTTTGTTCCTCAGAGATAATCTCCTCCAAAACCGGCCGAAGACGGAGTGCTAAAACTTTTGAGGCAATTTTATAAAAGCACATTACAAAGAGCAATGGGCCTATACTGTGACAGGTCTTGTGGCTGCTTAACTTTTGGAATGAGCACAAGAACTGTAGTATTTACCACCTCTGGCATCTCACCTCCCTCGAGAAATTTCCGAAATGCACCACACACGCTACCTTTCAAGATATCCCAATGTTTAATATAAAATCCCGCCGTGAAACCATCTGGCCCTGGAGATTTACTTGGGTGCATCATGAAGAGGGCATTTTCGATCTCTTGGTCTGTGTACGGTTTACACAAGCTTTCATTCATTTCCAATGTGACTCTCTGTGGTACAAAAATTGTGATCACTTCCGGATCAGTATGGTCCTGTGCTGTGAACAAATTGGTGTAAAAATTGGTAGCCAGATGTTCCATGCCAGCTTGCGTAGATGTATATGTGCCATCCTCCTTCCGAAGCGAAATAATTTTATTGGTTCTAGCTCGCTCCTTTACCTTAGCATGGAAGAAAGCAGTGTTGCGGTCCCTCTCTGCCAACCAAAGAGCACGAGACCTTTGCTTCATCATAGTTTCCTCCTGAGAGAGTAGCTCTGATATTTGCTTCATTAATTTCCTCTCCTCCCTAGTTGGGCCAGAATGAATAGAGGTGAAACGAACTGCCTCCAGCTTCTTCCTCATTAACTGAAGTTGCTTGCGAACCGATCCAAATTCCTCTCGACTCCAGTTCGATAGGCTTGATCTAACATGACCCAACGCCGCGGCGAGTTCAAAAAGGTCACTGCTTCCGGTCTGCCTCCTTGCTGGACCACATTTTGATAATTCTCATGTCTAGTCCACATATTTTCAAACCGAAAAGGTTTACAAGTACTACTGCCCGCGAGCCATTCCGACCGGCCCACATGAATTAGTAGACCACAATGATCACTCTCCGTAGTTTGGAGATGATGAACAGACAAGCTATCAAACATATCCATGAATCTATCATCCCCCAAACATCTGTCTAATCTTACTTTTGATATTCGCAGCTCCTTGCTGTCTATTATCCCATGTATATGGAAGTCCCGAATACCCCAGATCAGTCATCCGACAATAATCAACTGTGTCTCGGAACCCTTCCATTTTCCATTCCTCTCGATCATTGCCTCCAGACTGTTCCGAAAAGCAAAGTACCTCATTGAAATCGCCAGCGCATAGCCATGGCGTATCATACTCTCTTCTCATATACTTTAAGAGTTCCCAGTTTCGACGTCGGCCTACTCGCACTGAATCACCGTAAAATCCAGTGAATCTCCACTCGGCCGAACCTGTCAGATTATTACTAACCATCACATCGATATGATTTCGGCTGAATGATTTCAGAATTACGTCTGAATCATTATTCCAATAAAGCACTAATCCACCGCTAGCACCTACACTCTTCACACCGAAAGCAGAATCAAAACCTAATCTCCACTTGAGCTCCTGTACACGTATGTCTGACAATTTGGTTTCAAACAAGAAAACCATCCCTGGACGATGTAGCTCAACAAGGCTGCGAATTTCTTGAATTGTCTCTGTCCGCCCGCATCCGCGACAGTTCAGACTCAAAACATTCATTGTTGATGGCTATCAATCCCGTAAGACCCGGACCGGCTCCTTCCCAACTTGGCTTCGAGAAGATCAAGGCGAAAAAACACTTCCTAGCGCTCACGCAACCAGGCGAAACAACTCTGCTCCAATGGCAGCAAAACAGAGCTCCAAACATGAGAAAAAGGACAGCAGCCTCGCTAGGAGGAGACGCTGGATTGACTACGTCTTCCGCTACGACGGAGAGACGGACAGCGGCCGGCACCAGCACCGCCGCCGGAAGGCGAGCGACGGCGGCCCGGCAAAACCCTAGATCGCCTTAGCGATCGCCTGACTCCTTCCGAACCGGTACGGATAATTCTTTGTGGAACTCTGCTCTCATGTCATTAGCTTCTTGGGAGATGTATGTGAATGATTTACCTTTATTGTGCTTTATGTTCCCGTAAAACTTTGTGCCACCTATGACATCGTATTATTTTGTTGTCTTGAATCTTGCAAATCGTAGAGCTCAAAGGACAAAAGAGAACAACTTCTTGCTCCAAAGTTCATTATTTTCTTTTACAGTACTAAATTTTTCCTAATTACATGAATTATGATTTGAAAGAAAACTCGATACTACTCCCTCCGTATCAAACTCGATACAATAGGAAAGCGAAAAAAGAGGAAAAACTGACGGCTAGAAGAGGTGCCAAGTGGTGAATATAGCTGGCCAAACGTGCCGGCCCGGCCCGGCACGGCCCGGCACGGTGCCGGCACGGCACGTTTGTGGCACGGCCCGTTAGGCCCGCCAGCTATTCGTGCCGTGCCGGGCCGGCCCGCGTGCCGCGGCGCGAGGCCAGGCACGGCACTGCGGCCCAGTTACGGCCCGTTAGGCACGCCAGGCACGGCTGGGCACGGCCCATTTAGCATAAATGTGGCCAAAAAATAAATAAAAAAGATAAAATAGGTAAAAAAAAAAGATAAAAAAAAGTTAAACGGGCCGTGCCGGGCCGGCCCGCGTGCTTCGACTGGAGGTGAGGCACGGCACGCACCGGGCCCGTGCCGGGGCACGGCCCGTTAACATCCGTGCCGGGCCGTGCCCGGGCCGTGCTTTTTTTCCCGTGCCCCGGGCCGGCATGCTGGGCCCGGCCCGTTTGGCCACCTATAGTGGTGAAACGGGAGGTGGCGTCGTGCGGTGCGTGCGTGCGTGCGCTCAACTGATTCAACCGGATTTGAGAGAGTTTCGCGTCCGCCTCTCTCCAGAACCTTCCCGTAGGCCACCTCTACTTATTCCACACACGCGTCCGCGATCCATGTCACAAGTCGTTAACTGACAGAGGCAGAGGCGAAAGACAGAGATACTCGAGAGGTTTCGTCGGTCAGGATCGCAGGGGCGACGAAAGGTATTTTCTCGGATCCTGTGATGGCGTTGCGAGTTCATCCGGCAATCTGTTCCAGTTCGATTTGATGATAGTTTTACCCATAGTTCGTAACCTGCAGATTGTAGAGCACCATGAACCGAATAGAGCCATTAGCCGCGTACATGCCATTAGAAAAACGTAGGCCAGGGTTGATTGATCCCAAATTATGGGTTGCAAATTCAGTAGATCTATATGACATGAAGCAGGCTGAACGATGTAGCAGTTATTTTGCCCCACTCGTGGTCTGGGCGTTGTGGATTCATTTTGCACTCACGATAAATCAAGTTCATGAGTAATTAGTGAACCCCCACAGCCATAACTTACACGGAAACTTTGAATTGTTTGGAGGGAAACTGTTATGGCAATATATTCTAACCATGAACTGAATACGAAAGGTTGCAGCGGTGTCTGGCTTTCAGCCGTGCGACAATTTGTTGTGGCAAAATATGCAAAAGAAAATGGACGGTGAACAATTCGGAAATAGATGTACAATAAAATTGCTGCCATCTCCTCTAAAAGAAATAAGTCTGTGGAAGACTGCATCAAATAAATTCAGGGGTGCAAAAAAAAAGTATGTATGATTTTGTCAGCTATTCGACATGGTATGTTATGCAACCAGCCCTGTTACAGCACTGACAAAAAACTTTTGTCATCAGTTTAGACCATGCGGCACAGTATGTTACACAGCCACAATACGCTTAGAATTTAAGTTTGTTTCATGCTACTTATGTCTATATGAGTTCGTCTGGTGGGTATTGATTCATTTATCTGTCCGTTCTGCAGATGTCGTACTCAAGAGGATCAAGGTAAGCAGTCTTTCAACACTTCTTTTCTTCCGAAGTTCAGATGTGTTATTTGTTTTTATTGATTGGTTGTAATTAGAGGAACGGAGCCCTGCTTATATTCTCTATTACTTTGCAGGCTAAGTAGCTATTCGAGGTATAGGAGTCGTTCTCGGTATGACCTTTATGCTCAACTAGATAAATACTCCGCACGTTGCTGCGGAAATTCTTGTGAAAGATGGCTGGTTTACGAAAATAATGAATTAAGTATCAACTGTGTGATTGTTTGTAAAACATAGTTCTGTAGGTGTGTACTATTGGACACCTTAAATACACACAATGTATATTGAATGGGTTACATATACCATAATGCAAAATGTTAGTAAAAGACCTGCTACATCTTGGTGACGACACCATGGATGATTAGGTACGCAGAAGTAAAAAAAATTACATCGAGAAATATTTGTTCAATGTTTAAACAACTTAATCAACTTGGCATCTTCTTGCCCTGGAGGACCTAAAAAGGCTAAATATTAAAAGGAAAATCATTTAGAGAACAAAAGTTGTGCAAAAGAATCGAATAGACATTACCCGTTGTTGTTATATGTTAGGATGATAGCTCTTTCATTTCCTTCTTCAGGCCATCAAAAAGATTCAACACCGATTCCTCTTCCATAGTAATATAGGTTCAATATTGATCTGGGATATAATCAGTTAGCCGAAACTAATAGGAAATTCTGCGACAAAAATTGATATGGATACTACATTACAATCAGTTTGGAATCTCGCTTGATAATTGACATCTAAAGCACTAAAAATTTGAACATGATAAAATAATGCAAAAAATGAAGTTGTACAAATTAGATAAAGAAATGAAAATTAGGAATGATACAAATGAAAAAAAAAAAACTATCACACGAAAGTAGGAAAAATGAGAGAAGAGAATACATTATTTGTGAGAGGTCATAGCTTGACCTTGTAAAAGAGGATTCTGGCTTTATGATATTCTTCCAAATGTGCATGGATCCGCAGGACACCCCAATTTTTTGTATGAAAGAAACAACTCGACGCAAAGCTACCTGGAAAAATTGAACATAAAGCTGCACAAAATAAGCATGTATGCAACGAAATAATCTTGAAGAGAAAGTCATAACTGGCTATCATTATCCCTTAAAACTCTAAAAGTCCACTGCAAGTAGTTGTTAGGTTAGAACATAGTACCGTCATACCGTGCCTTAACATATTGGCCAGTAACGGAATGATCCAGTGGGAGGAATCAGACGACATATGCATCTGCTTTTGCTTGTGCTCATTTCTAGGTCCGTTTCAGATGAAGCTGGGACGGTCAATACCGACATCCAAAACGCAAGAAAAATTCATCCAAAAAACAGGGTAAATAATGTTTCAATTTTGGCGGATGCGTTGAATAATAAAATATTCAAAGATAAATGCAAAAAGGTGAAGAGATTCTTACCTGCAAACTTTGAAGTTATTAGATGGTGGAGGTATTCCATCAAATATCTGGCAGGCAATCTACATCTGACAGGGAATAGCAATGTATATAAGACATTTCATTAGCATCTAGCAAGCAAGAATTCAGCAATCGCTGAGACATTTCTTCGAGCATTTAGCAAGCATGCTCGTTTAAGCACATCTGTCGTGCCCCAACAACGGCTCTGGAACAAAATTGTAAAGCAGAATACATTATTTAATACATGTACCAAATCAAAACTGTGACTAATTAGCTCGCCGGCCGGGAGCATATTCACAATACACCTCAGGCACTGACCAAGCACAAAAATGTACTGTACTCCGTATGTAACATCCATACTGAACTGTAGGAAAGCATGATTATTAATCAGTACATCAAAAGGTAATGGCCATAGCGGAAAAGTAAACGGATAAAGGTAGGCTAGCCCGTTAGATTCACATTGCTGGAGAGAAAACGAACCTACAGAAATGCATGAATGGTCCCGTCCGCAGTAGAGAAAGGTACGTACATAGAAGGAATGATCTTGGCTTTGTCGAGATACATCGGACTGATATGCGAGATGCTGCCAGCGAGGGCTGGAGGAGGCTCCCTAGCTAGACGGCGTCAGCGGCGCCTCCAAGGAAAGGGAGACGATGAAGCGGCCAGGAAGGGGGTGCAGACCATGCGCTAGATGTAGATAAGACGCACCCACTTCAGGTAGGCGAGCGGTTAAAATACTGAGAAGAGAAGAGAAGATGAATAGCCCCCTCAGCGCTTCATCAGTTTCACATGCGTCGTGCTGGTCGTGCGTACGTTTCTTACTAAGATCGTTTGGGAGAGGAAATCTGTCGTCGTTTGTTCTCCCGGAGGAGTTACTACTTGGAGTCGCTGCAAGGGCGAAGAAGACATGGGCTGTCAAACGTACGTGCTTGACTTGATGTCACACGATTTCAATCATATGGCTGTCAATAATAGAGGTGATGTGGAAGCATGCATGTGTAGAGAAATCTAGTAGTGGGGGTTTGCTATTTAGATATAGAAGATATCGCTAATACGTTTGTGCCCTTGTTTTAGGTTTTTGTAGTTTAGGCATTTCTGGCTATAATAATTTTATTAAGGAGTTGTTTGCCATCCATCTAACGTGTAGGAGCGTGGATTCAAGTGATGTTGAAAACCCTGGGAACAATCTTTATGTGACTGGTTTGTCATCTCGCATAACAGATCGAGATCTGGAGAAGCATTTCTCTACTGAGGGAGAGGTAAGCTTTATGAAAATATTTGCGGAGGGATATAGTGCTACACATGTCAAAAGATTGCTAACTATTCCATTACTTACTTTTGCTGGTTGCACCACAGGTGGTCGATGCAAGTATAGTACTTGATCCATGGACAAGGGAGTCACGGGGTTTTGGATTTGTTACCATGGCCACTCTTAAGGAGGCGCAACGCTGTATCAAATATCTGGACCGTTCAGTGCTGGAAGGTCGTGTCATTACTGTTGAGAAGGTATTGTCACACGATTGTTACTCTCTGATATTTTTCCATTTTCCTTCGATATGTTGTGGATGTTTTATGTACACATTGTACTTAGGTGAATATTTGAGTGTTCTTCTCGTTTGAAGATTTTGTTGACAGCAGCAGGTAGATGCCCGCAGCTCCAAAGATACACAACCTAACAACGAAACCATGCTACCTCAACCAAAGGGTTGTACGCCCAACATTATATTATTTCCCATATATTTATAATCTTCAGATTCCTGATATATTATTCAATCTTGCTTTTGATGTTAAAAAAAAAACTGATTTTGCTCCCCTTCTCCACAGGCAAAAAGAAGACGAGGTCGGAACTCAACGCCTGGAAGGTATCTTGGCACCAAAACATCACGTGGTAAGTTGTTGTGACTTGATTTATCTTCGACACCTTACCTCCACCTTACCTCCCTTACACGCTAGGAAATAACTACCCTTTTCACTTTTTATAACACTGATCATTGACACACTAATATATTATCACCTTATCTTCATTATGTGCTACAAAATAAGCACCCTTGACCCTATATATCACCGTAGTTGACATACCGTTATATTATGTGGTGACACCAGGACGCAGGTATTCCCCGAGCATGTCGCCTGTCAGGAGAGACCGTTACAGCTCACGCTACTCACCTGAGCGGCAGCGGTCTTATTCTCCTTACAACAGAGGGCGATCGCACTCTCGTTATGACAAGAGGCGATCATACTCGCCTTATGGCAGGAGGAGATCATACACTCCCTCTGACAGGTCCAAATCTCCATACGAAAGGCGCCGATCGTACTCCCCATATGACAGACGCAGATCATACTCTCCCTACGACAGGCGTCGATCATACTCACTTCGCCATGGTCATCGCTACCGATCGAGATCTCCATACCGTTACAGAAGGAGGAGATCACATTCCTATGACCGTTCTGTTTCACCATACTACAGCAGGCACTGTTCTCCTAGGGACAGAAGACGCAGCTATTCTCGCAGTGTATCACCGTGCAGGAGCTACTCGCGCAGCTGCTCTCCAGTGACAGAAGAATCAAGGAGCTGTTCTCCGAGGAAAGGATATGACGAAGAAAGCAAGCTGTTGCGCAGCAGGTCATCTGGCAAGAGGCGTTCTAGGGAAAGCTATGCTCACAGCCGCAGCTCGTACTCGAGGTCTATCTCCAGGGAGCGCTCCAGCTCAGCTAGCGCCTGAATGTTTTACCGTCGCCGTACTTCGTTGCAACCCTCGATAGTCGATATTATGTAATATGTATGTTATGTTCTTGCATCTATACTTCGTATTGATTCTGGACCAACAAACCATATGTATATTTATGTTTTATCATGCTATATACTGGATATACTGCTATTTTGCTGATTTCGTACCTATATGAACTATGGTACTTGTGGTGCAGTGTTTTTTTTTTTTTTTGAAGAAACAAGAGATTTATTAATATCAAGTAGGCTTACACTCAAACTGCACCACCCGCATTACAGTTTTTGGCACACAGCCAACCCACATACATTTTGGATTATGCAGTGATGCTTCCTTGGCAGTAAGATGCGCTGCCAAATTAGCATTTCTAGGAATGTAAGAAATTTCGAAAGAGCTAAACCTTTTGCTAATCCTCTCGACCTCGCGAAGAATCGGTGTGATCTCCGCCCTGTCCTTTTCCTTGTTTCTCCAGAAGTTCAGAAGTACTTGAGAGTCCGTCTCTACTCTCAGATTGCAGTCAAGCCAACGATTACAAAAAGCAACTCCATCTCGCAGTGCTAATGCCTCTGCATGCAAAGCATCCTCCAATGCACCGTAGTACCGAGCTCCAGCTCCAAGGGCCCTTCCATCTGAATCCCTGACAATGCTGCCCGTTGTTCCAGTATGCTTCTCTCCATTAAATGAACCATCGCAGTTCAGTTTGAACACACCAGCTTCTGGTTTAGTCCATCCTGTAGGACCTTGTGCTCCCATTTCACTTTGATCTTCGGCGCTGCTTCTTGTGCCAGATCAAGGGCGATATCAATGGCCCATTTGCAGGCAGCTCTCAGAGTTCTACATTTTTCTCCATGACGCCGATTGTTTCTCTCACACCAGACAACCCACATTCCACACATGATTATACTAATATGATCGGAAGGGCATATGGAGGTATCAAGAATATCTATAGCCCATGTTACAGGGTGTAGAGGCGGAAGTTTTATACCTGTTGATGCTTTCAGCTCTTCCCAGAAGCAGCGAGCTAGCGGGCAGTCCAGCAAAGCATGGAAAGTTGTTTCCTCGTCAGCTCCACAGTCGATACACTGACTTAATTTCTCAATATGACGCTTCCGTAGATTATTCCGAACTGGTATATAATCATGAAGTACACACCACCAAAATGACCGGACTTTTGGCGGAACACTTAGCTTCCATAGTAATTTCCATGGAATGCCCCGACCTGCATTAGAAGATTCAGTTATGTCTTTCTTTTTTTTTCGCCTCCCGAGTCAGCAAATGATACGCTGATCTGACAGTATAAACACCATTTTTCTCGGGCGCCCAAGCCCATTGATCCTCTTCAAACTTCCCTAGTGGGATTCGAGTAACCGCATCAGCATCCAGTGGTAACAGATTATCCTTCAAGGCATCATGGTTCCAGCCCTCATTTATTATCAGGTCAGACACCATTTTTGCACTAGCATTCAAACTTTTGCATAACGGTCTAAAGCCTGGAACCCCAGGTATCCATTTGTCATTCCATACATCTGTAGAGGTACCATTTCCAATTCTTTTAATCATGCCCAACTCCAGAACTTGTCTTCCCACCAGTATTGCTCTCCAAGTGTGAGACATATTCTTTTTCTTTGTTGCTTGCATGAACTCTCTGTCATGATAATATTTACCCCTTAATACACGTGCACATAGAGTATCAGGATTCGTAAGCAGACGCCATCCTTGCTTGCCCAACATTGCAATGTTAAATTGCCGCATATCCCGAAAACCCATTCCTCCTTCACTTTTTGGTATGGCAATGTCCTCCCATTTTTTCTAATGCATTTTTCGTGTTTGACGATCACCACCCCATCAATAGTGGGCCAAGGCTGATGTGATTTTCAGTGTTTCTTTCGGCTGTGTTTTTACCGGTGTAGTTGCTGGACTGGGCAAACGGATGGTTTCTTTGGGTAGATACCTCACAGTGAGGATAAGAATTCGGATCATAGAGATACGACACATCGTAAACAAATGACTTGTAACACCTCGATCAAGCAAAAGTTCTTCAGAATTCTAGTCATATGAATCAGACGGCCTTACATAGAAACATGTCTAAAGATAGAATCTAAATTCTCCTAAAATCTTATGAAGTTACTTTGAATCACGGGAACCCTGAAGCTTGGTACTGTAACTGTGCTAGTCTCTCAGATTTGTAAGGCGGTACAAATCGAGATTGGTCCATAAAGCTTGCTCTTGCAGTTGCCTATATGGCTTCTCAGATTAGTAAAACTGTAACACACTCGACATCAGGCTAGATTAGCAATCAAGACTCAAAACTTTCCTTCCAGGTTCAAATGTTTAGGTTCAGGCAATGGTTCTTGCCTTACTGCAGCAATAGCTGCATTTCCTTCTGTGTTTCAATGTAAGGTTGGACATTTACGATGCTGCTAACTAATGAAATACTGTGTGTGCAAACAAAAACACGCTGCATGTATTTTCTTTTTCTACAGGAACACGCTGCATGCTAGGCATGCAGATCCAGATAAGAAGTCAGAAAGCAGTAAGGCAGGCAGGAAGCGGGCAAATCAGAGCAAAGTTCAGATAATCCTGGGTGATACAAAACACAGTTGCACAGAATCACAGATGGTACAACTAATCCGACATGGTTGTTCGTAGATCAATGATACAGTGGGAGCAAAACTAAAGAACGGGAAAATGCCACGGAACATTACAAAATGGTCACATTATTACAAAAATGTGTGTCTGAGCTTTGTCAAAATGGTATAGTACACATATCCATGTTGGCCCGACTGGGAGAAGCTTACAGAGATGAGTCGCGCCTCGGATATGAAGACAGTTCAGAGTGAAGCTGGTATCCTCGAGCCTTCAGATCTGTAATTGGCCCTGTGCCGTGGAATAGCGTAGTTGTAAAGCATAATAGGAACTGCAAGTTTTGCCAACATTTCAAACATTCAATACTGTATCTTGGGTTTCACAGTCTGGCATCAAACATGTATGTACAGTAAAACTGGTTGACCTTTTAGCTTCAAACTGATGGATAGAGGGGAGTGACTGACTGAGGGCAATCTGTTCTAGCCCCAGCCAGAGAGTAATATGCCAGAATCTGTGCCTGGCCCTCTGAGGAAGGCTCGTTTTGATTTGGTGCAATAAACTCAATGTTCCAGAAGGGGCGTACCATTGCCATGAGATCACTACCAGTAGGAGATGCCCTGTATCCCTGCACCCATAGATATCTGAGTGACTTCAATTGTAAAGCAGCAACGGCAATTGCACGTTCAGAGAAGCAGCAGCTTCTTAGCTCCAATTTCTGCAAACTTGGGCATCCTCTTGCTAATGCCAGCAGTCCATCATCAGACGCCCCAGCATTCCCGAGCAACATGTACCGGACAGTCTTGCTGAATTCACCAACATAGGAAAGGCCAACATCTGATAGAGCTCCAGGTCTCACATAAAATCCAAACCTCCGGAGTTTGGTGCATCCTCTCAGCAAAGCACGAACCCCATTGTCGAGGGGCAATTCAGTTATAAGCAGTTCTCTATCAAGCAGGACAAGTCGGAAGTCGTTCAGGTTTTTGCTGTGCGTACCGACGGCTTCTAGAGCTGCATTTGTAATGTCAGACACATGTACCGCCAAGTACTGCAAATCAGGGCAGCCTTCAGCTACAGCCATCAATCCCACATGTGTGACTCTACCCTGTTCATCCTCAAGACCTCCTTGATCATCATCTCCTCTCTCTACTCTGAGTCTCAGTAATTTCTTGCAGGTCTGTGCAATGACTTGTAATCCTCGATCTCCTACCACATCTCTCACCTGTTTATTTACACAAGGAAAACGAATTATAAACACACAACACGTTCAAGATAGCTTATCAAACCTCAAAACAGGAAATATAGCAAAAAAGATCATGTAACATAATCTGCCAAGAAATACCTCCAGAACTTCTAGATTTGGACAGCGCTGGACTAATTGACAGTGATCCTCTGTGGTAAGGAATGCAAACTGAAGGTCTAACTTCTTGAGTGCAGCACAATATGGAAACAGTATCGGCATCTCATTTCCCCCCATGTAGAGCAAACTCAAGCACTGTATCGAACGAGGGAAATGGTAGTTTTCATAAACTGTACTCTCCGCACCTTGATTCTGATCATCAAAGGAACCCCCAGCAAAGACTTGTAGTGTTTCTGTTGTATGGAACAAATCGATCAGGTCAGGCATAAAACAGTCACTAATCTTCAGCGTTTTCAGCCTTGTGCAGTTGCGCACAACGAGGGCAAGATATGCGGGGGATGCCTTGAGATCTGTCAAAAAGAAATCCAGCGTCTCAATGACAGTATTGCTGGTAGCAAGCTCGCGAAGCCATTCATCATTTTGATTCTCAGCAATTGAGCTTTCTTCAAGAAAGAACGTTTCCAGTTTCCTGCACATGACAACAAATGTAACTGGTTAAACCTAGGAACGTATGCTCTTGCTAGGACACTATTTCTGTTTCGGTAGTCTGCCAAGTATCATATGAATGAGTTCTCCAATGAAGTATCAACGAATCTAGCAAGTTACACAGTCACTATCAAAACAGAAATCAAGACAATCGCATTTCCTAATTGCTACGTATTTCTAAAGCTAGACTAGAGTTCATCCCAAATTCCTATCATGGAAAGGTACTAACACCTTACACACACTTTTCCCCTTTTCTCAGGAAAATAAAAAAAAACGTATCGAATGCGCTTCCCTTGTACGAGCATCCCATCCACCAACCCTTTCCAAGGAGAAATAAACCACCATATCGTAATAGAAAATCTACGCTTATCTGTCAACCAGAGCATGGATGTGGAAACGGGAAATAAGAAATTACTTGCAGGGGCGGGCGAAGCATGAGAAGCTGTAATCGAGCTAATCTACGCTTATCTGACAACGAGAACACGGATGTGAAAACGGCAAAAAAGAAATTACTTGCAGAGGCGGGCGAAGCATGAGAAACTGTAATCGAGCTAATCTATGCTTATCTGTCACCGAGAACACGGACGTGGAAACAGGAAACAAGAAATTACTTGCAGGAGCGGGCGACGAGAGCGACGGATTGCGTGGAGAAGCCGGAGCAGCGGTCGAGCTTGAGCGAGACGAGCATGTGGGCCTTGGCGCGGACGAAGACGGTGAGGTCGTGGTCGGAGACAATCATGCGGCGGAGGTGCAGCACCTTGAGGCAGTGGAAGGAGGCCGAGAGCTCCCGGATCCAGGGCGAGGCGGAGCCGCCCCAGTCCTCGGGGATGAGGTTGAACATGGCGGCCCGGGGCTTGGCCTTGAGCTTGAGCGACTCGAGGCAGGGGAAGCGGCGGAGGAGGCGGTCGGGCGTGGTGGAGTAGGCCATGGCGATGGTGACGTGCTTGCGGCTGTGCTTGTCGAGCTTGCACCAGTGGCGGCAGACGAGCGAGATGGCGTCCCGGTCCCAGGGGTCGTCCACGAACCCCAGGACGAGCTCCAGCGCCACGTCCGGGACCCCGAAGCTCATGGTCCTCCCCAGGTGGCGCTCGCTGCCGGCCATCTGTCGCCGGATCCGCCGCGTCCCGATCTGCTCCGCCGCGGGATTTCAACGGGGGGGAGGCTGGGTGGGGGCGGGGTTGTGGAGTGGGAAAGGGGGACGGGACGGGAATGGGGAAATTTTCTGGGATTCTTTCCGGTCGCCCGGACGACGCGAAGCCTTTCCCTGTTTTTCTGCGGGTGGGGTTGTGCGGCCACGCGATGGGGGCGGGGCCCACCCTCCTCTGGGCGGCCGGCACTGTGCTGCGCCTCCTCGCTCCGCCAATCCGCGCTGCTGACACCTGGGCCCGGGAGCGGAGATATTTTTTTCTTTCTCGGCCTATCCCCGTCCGACCGTACGCCCACCAAACAGTTGGTCTGGTCGGTTTCCCAATCTAGGGCTTTTACGGTTACCTGTGTTCGCGCGATATCTAGATTCATCGGCGGGCAAGTGGTGGCTAAAAATGGCAAATATCTTAAAAAGACGGCGAATATCTATACCATGCATTCGTACAGTTTGTACCACTCTTTCTGTTAGGTTCCTACAGTGCCATGAGGCCAGGGCACGTCTTGCTGCCTCACCTAGACTTTTCCCGCTAATGTGACCAACAGAAAATGCATATATGGAACACTCTTTCTGGAAGCTCAACCCCATGCGAGTAAGAGACACTAGTTTCCTGCACAAGTAAGAACGAAAACAATAAATACAAGTGACATGAGCCATTGTACCACTACTCTTGTTTTTTCCTCCCATGTTTAATTGCCATTAGATTGAGTAGTAAAATTCTTTTTTTTCCCTTCAAACAAGTATTAGTAGAGCGTAAGAATCCAAACTTGCACAAGTCACACCAAATACCATTATGTGACAAATACATTCGAGGGTGAAAGGAAAATATCTATTTTAGTCACTTTCATCCTTAAAATATCTTGTGTGGTAGAGAAAAATATTTTGCCAAGCAAAAGAAGTACCCATGCTAAAATTAGGGGTTTGAATGAGCATGATGAAGTAGAATCTACCATATTCCATATTTAGGCTTCCGTAAGCGAAACGAAAAGGATAATTCTGGACATGCACTTATTTTAACCACACCCATTATGTGTTTTTCTCGATACTTTTTCTTCGCGAGTAGAGGGGTGTGCTTGTGCCTTGATTCGTAGTACATAAATAGTATAAACTTTTCAGTACAATTGAGCATATGGACAAAGCATTATTGTTTAGAAGACAATATAATCCATTGTTGCACAAGTAGGAAATAGCCTACTACTGTCGTGCCATTTTGCTACTGGTGGCGTGTCACTGATAATTGTAACTAGCGGCATGCAACTGACAAACCACTAAAAATGGCAAATATCTTAAGGACGGCAAATATCTATGCCATGCACTCGTACAATCTATTCTCTTAGGTTCATACAGTGGCATGAGGTGAGGGCACGTCTTACTCTACCACTTGGACTTTTTTCGCTAATGTGACCAAGAGAAAATACATATATTGAACACACTTTCTGAAAGCGCTCAATTTCATGCGAGAAAAGACACTAGTTTCCCGAAGAAGTAAGACTAACAATGAATACAAGTGACAAGAGCCATTGCTGCCATTGTACTACACTACTACTCTTGATTTTTTTTCCTCCCATGTTGTTTAATTGCCATTTTGATTGAGTAGAAAATTCTCCTTCTTCCGATTTCCTCAAATCTGTAATTACAAAGGATGTATCTGCATTCGAACATGTCCTAAGTATTAGTAGAGTGTAAGAAGCCAAACCTCCATAAGTCACAACAAATACCAATATGTAATAACAAATTCGAAGTGAGAGGAAAATATCTATTTTAGTCACTTTCATCTTTCAAAATATCTTGTGCGATGGAGGAATATTATGCCAGACAAAAAAGTATGCATGCTAAAATTAGGGGGTTGAATGAGCATGATGAAGTACAATCCACCATATTTAGGCTTCCATAAGCGAAACGAAAAGGATAATTATGGCATGCACTTATTTTAACCGGGTCAATTATGTGTTTTCTCGATATTTTTTACTTCACGAGTAGAGAGTTGCGTCTTGATTCATAGTACATTGAAAAAACAAGACTTTAAGTATAATTGAGCATGTGGACAAACACTTCTTGTTCATAAGACAATATAGTCCATTATTGTGGGTAACAATACATCAAACTGTCAATCAACGTCTGCCAGAGATGCTTTCCTCAGGATTATAGAAAATTTCACAAATGTGTGTATTCGTTGCAGTGTATTTTACATTTGGTATTCCATTTTTACCAAATTCTGAGTATGCTATTACCAGATTATTAAACCTTCTTAAGCCCACACTTGTCTTGCTATGAGCCATCCTAATTATGCTAGCATGACCTCATTATGTTAAGAAAACCACCTCATGGTCAAGGTTACTAAGTTGTGAAGTTACAACTCTACTCGCAAGGGTTTAAACCCCGGTGCGCCTATGCCTATATAAAATTAGTGATCGAGCGTGTCCTCCTTGAAATGGAACTTGAATGCCCGAGCAAGAAGACACATTCAAGTCGATATATTACGACCGGTATGGTTGTTTGTACTCCATTTTTTTATTCCATGCCGACACTCTTCTTATAAAAGAAAGCACTCACTATATCACTTACTGAATCTCGTCTTTCTCTCACGTCGAGAATTTCTTACGTGTCCGGGTCAGGAGTTATCTCTTGTCGACGGAACTCACGTGGTGTACATGTGTGTGCTGATTGTTCCCGTGTAATATACTGCATATATGTGTTTTTTTGTACTTAATTGGTAGTGGCGGGATAAGGCATATAATATGTGAACATCAGTAGTTTGGCACAGACACAACATCTCGACGTTTTAGCTAGGGACTTAGCTTCAGTGACTTTGTGCATATAAGTCACCGAGCGACTTTTGTCCAATCTGAGTCATCCATTCAAGATCCGACGTGTCAGATTCGGTCAAATTTCAAACTTAAAATTTTAAAATGCTCAGAAAATTTGAGAAAATTTGAATAGATTTTAGATGTTCAGTTTTGTATCCTGTGAAATTTTTAATCCATTTGGATGAATGGTTTGTGAATAAACATGTTTTACGTATTTAAACTCAAAAGGCTATTTAATCACAAACCGTTCATCCAAATAGATTCAAACTTTCCCATCATATTAAAACAAAATATTTATAAATTATTAGATTTTTTATTTTTTCTGAGCAGTGTATTTAGCTCGTATTTGGGAGAATCAGATACGTCGGATCTTAAATGAATGGCTGAGAATGGACAAAGTCGCTTGGTGATTTATGTGCACAAAGTCACTGAAGCTTAGAGCATCTCTAGCAGAGCCCGTAAAAGGACGAACCGAAAACGCGGTTTTCGGTTCGTGTTTTGAGCAGTTTTCTTGTCGAAAATGCAAGGCGCAGAGCAGAAACTGTAAACGAAACCGCAAATTTAAATATTTTTTCCATTGCCGTGAACGAACGGACGAACACGGCGGTGATCACCGGCTTACAACCAAAATACGCCGCCAGTGATCACCGGAGATGCAAAAGAGCCTAGCTAGAGCTAACCCGCTACCTACCCTAACCCTACCCGGGGGCGCCGCGGCGGTGGGACAGATCTCGCAGCGGCGCGGCGGCGGAGCGGCGCCGCTCTTCACTCGTCGTCGGAGGGGACGGTGATGGGATCCTCCAGCGAGTTTTGGATCGCCTTCTGGAGGAGCGCCTTGTTGACCTCTTCGACGTGGCGGCGCTGCGCCTCCAGCTCCTCCTTCTCCTCCGCCGACCGCTCGCACATGGTGACGACAACGGCGTTCTCGGGGACGAAGTCCAAGGCGGACAGCGACCGCCCGAACACGGCGGGGTCGTACCCCTCGGCCTCCTCCTCCTCCGGCGGCGGCGGCGGCGCCCTCCTCACAATGGCGCGGGAAGAGCTTCCCGCGCCGCTTGAGCTCCCCTCGCCGGAACCGCGGGAGCTCCCCTGGCCGCTCCTGGCGGCGGCGCGGAGGCGGTCGAACTCCGGCACCACGCGGTACAGGAGCTTCGGCGGCACCGGCAGCATATCGTTCGTGAAGGCGCGCGCCGCCCGCTTCCGCGCGGCGTCGGAGCGGACGAGGCGCCGCCTCGCCTCGTCGGAGAGGTCCGACGGGTCGATCTCGGGGCGGGAGGAGGGCTCGCGCTTCGGCGTCTTCATCTTCGGCGGCATGGCGGCGCGGAGGAGGTGGATCTGGGCGGATTTCTCGTCGGAGGTGGCGGAGGGACTGGGGGCGTGAACTGGAAATGGCCCCTCGGCCGGTACTTATCCAGTTCGGCCGCTTCGTTTCTCGGACGTCCGAAAAACTTTTTCGGGCCGAGCCGGCTTTACGGGCTCTGGTCTAGTCCAAAAAAAGACCTGAACCCGTAAAGCCGCCGGAAGTTTAGGGTTCCCGGAGCTTTACGGGCTCTGCTAGAGATGCTCTTAGTCCTTTAACTGGGTATAGCTTTGTGGAAGAGTACAACATGGCATCTTTCAAGGAGAGATGCCTGGGACATGTTCCATAATCATAATCATAATCATGGGCATCTTTCAAGGACCTTAACACATTGAAAGTAAGCATTGCGATAATGGGATGTACTAAAACTCTTTATTTCAGTAAAATAATGTGTATTAAAACTTTTGCGTATTCGCGAAAAGAGATGGCAAAAATACGTAACCGTCGGTGATGTTCGACGATGTACAGACGCGTCCGCACTAATCATGGACGGAAGGAAAGGAAGCAGACAAGTTGTGTGTGTGCATGTGATGCCATGCGGTCATCGACAGTACTGCTCCGTTCATAATTAATGATGCCCATCGGGGCGGCTGCCACTAGAGACAGATTAGGGTACCTCAGCCGAATCCCATCCTAGTAGCAAACGGCTGGATCCTTCGATCCGTCCATAGATTTGATGTGGTGCCCCCTAACTAACAATTGCCCATGCTTAGCTGCCGATCCAGGTTTTATTTTTTTGAATGAACATTCCGATCCTGGAGTGAGTCGTTCTTTCGAATTCGGAGGTAAACCTTCTCCCTCGATCATTCTCCGACGAGATCGTCAGTCGATTCGTAGTGCCGTGCGGCGCGATGGCTGGGGAGGGCAGAGCAAAGGCCGAGCAAGTGGTGGCACGTACGCAAGCAACGGCACGGCGAGGCAGACGTGCGCGCGTACTCCTCTCGCGGCGATGACGAAGTTGAGTAGTAGGGATGTGGCGTTTTCGGACCGTTAGGAATGGAAAGCGGCTGCGGCTGCCGAGTTCGGTGGGATGGCGGATGCTTTCGGCGAAAGCGCAGCGAGGCGCCAGCAGCCACATGGGGTGTGGGCGAGCGGCGCGAGTGCTTTTCCTGTGTCAGCTCCGAAAGGTGGCGCGTCCCCGACCTGGAACGGGGGAGATCGCAGAACCGGAGCAGCTCCCGTCGTGCCCGTGCGCGGTCACGCTCGGACCGCAAACCTACGTTCCGGTGCACATGCACAACGATAGATCGATTCCGTAATAACACCTAAACAAAAAAATCCTAAGAACATCATCAGTGGCTTGCCCCCATAGCCCTCCAATAGCGTTATTGGACGCGTCGAACGTAGCCGGTCATGGCCTCCTATAGACGAGTTATGAACGCCGCGACCCAATATTTCGTCCGGCGATATCAGGCCGACCCATCGTATTGGGAGTCGTCTCGAAGTGCCGGACGAAGCCGTGCGCGGGCGGGTCCCCGTTGTCATAGGCACACGAACAAATCCCTGTTTTCTCTTCTCTCCCTTCCACACCGATTCATTTCCCCCTGCCTGCTCTCGCTGTCATTTTGCCGCCGCTCGCCTCCTCTACCTGGGGCCTAGAAATCGTAGTGGACCTTCTTCGTCTCGCCTAGGGCCTCGCCGGCGCTCGTCTCACCACCTGAGACAAACCTCCCGGCTGACATGGATAGCGACGATGAGTTATGGTGCATATGTTGACGGAAGAAGAAGAAAAAAACATCAAAGCCGATGAAGATGAGCATTTAGCGATCATTGCTTGTCTTTACAACAACAACAACAACAAGCGAATGAGGCTGCCAATGCCAAACCCATACGAGGAGGATCCTCGGTTGGGAGGAGTAAGACGAAGCCAAGGCAGAGGATGGAACGTCATTGCATCCTATACGCTGACTATTTTGTCGAGGTACCAACATTTACTCCAAAGGATTTCCGTCGTCGCTTTCGGATGAATAGGGACTTATTCTTGCAGTTGGTGCATGGTGTGAAGGAGTATGACAGCTACTTCCAGTTGAAGAAGTATTGCGTTGGAATGACTGGTCTCTCATCGATTCAGCAATGCACGACTGTCATAAGGATGCTTGCATATGGAGCTCCAGCAGATGGGCAAGACTGAGTCCACAACTATTCAATCCATGTACAAATTATGCACAGTGGTGGTTGCAATGTTTGGACCAAACTATTTGAGAGGACCAAATTAAGTTGAGACACCTTGGATCATGGAACAAAATGGAGAGTTAGGATTTTCTAGGATGCTTGGAAGCATCAATTGCATGCACTGGAACTGAAAAAATTATCCATTTGGTTGGCAAGGGTTGTACAAAAGGCACACTAGAGAGTGTAGTGTGGTGCTTGAAGCTATGGCAGATTATGAGCTATGGATTTGGCACTCTTTTTTTGGCACGTCAGGATCTCATAATGACATCATCGTGTTGCAGCGCTCTCCGGTGTTTGCGAAACTTGTTGAAGGGCAATGCTCCGGTGGTCAACTACAAGATCAGTGGCCACCAGTACACCAAAGGGTACTACCTAGCCGATGGCATATATCCAAAATGGTTAGCATTTGTGAAGACAATCCCCGCTACTATATAGGTACCAAAAGAACCTCGCTCGAGAACAAGAGTGTGCTAGAAAGGATGTTGAGCAGACATTTGGTGTCCTCCAATCTCGGTTTGCTATAGTCTGGTATCCTGCTCTTACCTGGTCGACCGATCAGATGTGGGAGGTGATGAACGCATGTGTGATCATGAAAAATATGATCATCGAGAGTGAGCAGAGAAATCCAGTGAATGATTCACACCCATATTTGTGTGGTCCTCTTGGCGATGTTGATCACCAGGTACCGGCAAAGTTTGCAAATGTGCTAAATATGCATGCAGAGATCCGTGATGAACATGTTCATGTCCAACTCCAAAATAATCTAGTGGAGCATTTGTGGAGACTCAAAGACGCCGCCACAGTCTAGTTAAACTTCATTTGATTTGGATTGTATGAATTATTTTATTTCTATTTTAAATTGCGTTTTGAATTCGATTTATTGTTGAACATATCGACTATGTGTTGAACTTGATTTATATTTACAAATTTAGTTAAATTTCATATGAAAAAGGGAGTGTCTAATTCTCAGTCGACTTAGATTTAGTTAAATCTCAGTCAGTTACACACATTTGCAAACCATGTGCAACTCACAGACTAACACGAATCACAACACAAATCTAACGGTTATGGAGGCGACTGAGAATTAACTAAATCTCAGTCAGTTGCACACAATTGTAAACCATGTGCAACTCCCAGAGTAGTACGGATCACGACATAAAATCCAACGGGTAAGGAGGCGACTGAGATTTAGTTAATTCTCAGTCGACTTAGAATTAGCAAAACCGTATGAAAATGCTATTGGGAGAGCTCTATTGGGGCTGCGGGTGGAAAGAGACGACCCAATAACGTACATCCAATGCTGTTGCCGGACGTTATATGGGGGCCATGACTGAAGATGCTCTAAATTCTACTACCTCCGTTCCATAATGTAAGCCTTTTTAGCATTTCTCTTTCCATCCGTATGTAGACATGTTTTAGTGCAAGATTCATTTTAATCTTACACTAAAACATGTCTACATACGGATGGAAAAAGAAATGCTAAAAATGCTTACATTATGAAATGCTAAAAAGGCTTACATTATGGAACGGAGGTAGTACCAATAAGGCTGTGCTTAGAGCAGTTTTTTTTTTTAATAAGTGATGTGCCACGGCATTTCCCAAAACAAAAGCGAGTACGAGAATCATGGTAGAGTTGGCTTAGCTGTCAGGTAAATAATGTAGTGCGGACGAATGCATATGAATTAACTAAGCCAGGTCTGAGGTTGTAAAGGCCTGGCCCACGGAGGAAAAGATGATAAAAACCAACTAGCACTCAGTACTCAGTAGATCCAAACTGGAGCAAATCAATTGCACAAACTTTATGCGTGAACAGTCTGCAATAAAAATAAATAAAATGCAGTGCCAAGGTCCATACTCCCATAATTGCATGCTTTTCATCCGCCACTAATATAATAAGGATGCTTTATATCCAGCAAAACCTTAAAAACAATGTAAAGGATGTTAGCTCAACCTAAATAAGATTCTTCTCTTTTCCGACCATGATCATAGTGGATTATTGTGTCAGTCATAATCTTACAGATAATCTGTTAGTATATTTGTCAAAAGCAGAGTAAAAGGGGCTACCTATATTGTAAGGTCCACCAAAATGCCAGGTAAAAGGGAAAATCTAACAGAAGACCGAATTTACACCCTTTTTAGAAGGGAAGTTCCAGCTTTGGACCTGACCCACTGCAGTGCAATGTCAGGATAACTGGGAAAAGTTATTATGGACAATAAAGGAAAATCACTTATGTTAGTTTAGGGATAGCTTAAAAAAAAAGCAATGTTCTTCTTGCTCGGCCCATGTACCCAACAGCCCAAAGCATGGATGCGAAATCCTGATGTCATTTCGGTACCGCATAAGTGCGGCCCATGTACCCAACAGCCCAAAGCATGGATGCGAAATCCTGATGTCATTTCGGTACCGCATAAGTGTGTATCCCCTCCAACATCTAAGCTCCCTAGAATTGGTGGCCTGTGGTGCGTTCTGCCGTTGGGCCCCGCCTGTCGGCGTCAGATCGATTTCCACGGCTGTGGAGCCCGTATATCCTCCAATCAGTTTTGTTTACGACTTACCGACTATGTGTCAGGAGTTAGGACGCGTGGGGGACAGAACGTGGGATGGAGAGATGGACACGCTAGCTCCCAAAATTTCCGCCGCCGCCTGCGATTCCTGCCGCTTCCACCGCCAGTCGTTGCCCCAGCTCCGCCTCGCTCTCCTCCTCTGGTTCCTGGCGCCTCGACGTCGCCCCTGCACCTGCACCCATGGTGAATCCTATCCGGGCTTGGTTTGCTGCCGTGGCAGCCCGGCCGTCGTCGGCATCGCCTCACGGGCAAACCCTAGCCAGGCTCTGTTTGGTGGCGTGGCGACCCAGCCGTCGTCGGCGTCGCCTCACGCTGCTCCTACAGGCGAAGACGAGTGGGAGCGGGCCCTGAAGGAGCAGGTGGTGCAGGAGCTACGGGAGGCCGCCAGCACCCTCATCGCGCGACGTGCAGCCGACAGGGATGCGCTGCAGCGATGCTGGGCAGGGATGCCAAAAAGGTTCGTCCACTCCCCCTCCCCCTCCCTCCTCCCCACCCACAACTCCCGCATCTCTCTCAGATGGCCAATCTCCTATTCATTCCACATTGATCTCTGAGTCAGTTCTCCACATTGAGGGGTTGTTGAACAATAATTGCAATTTGCTGCTGGCTTTGCATGAGGTGAAGCAGGCAGCCGCTAGGCACCAACAGCAATAGCCTTTCTCTTAAATCTTTGTTGTTTCTATAGAGTTCTGCGCAGCTTATTGATTTTATTGTTACTGAATGAGAACTGATTATTTTTTAGGTATGGCATATGTAATTATCGGCACGGTGACGGCTCTTAACTATGTTCTTGGACCATATGCAGCATAATGATCCAGCAAATTGATATGTGTGTGCTCCTGAGAAGATCACTGGGTGACAAAAATGTTACAATTTCTGCGGCTATTAACGATCCTTTGTAGCTCAATTGATTTATTGGTCAATAGAATTTTTTATATGAGCGCGTCAAATTTCATCCACAAACACGTCGTACATCCATAATCTTATAAGACCACATGTTTTTCTCACTTTTTGCAGCTTGGACAAAGAGCACGGGATGTAGCATAGATTGGATGCATATGAAAGCACTATATTTGATCAGTTCTATGCCTACCAAGACAACCATATACTAGACGATCTATTTAGTTACGGAGAAGAAGATCCTTACGGGACCTGAGTTTGGTGCTTTTTTTCCTTCTAGATTTTATGTCACCCAGTTCTTATACTTCATGGTTAGTGCGCTCAATCTGCATGTGGAGTTCAAATAATTGAATTTATGTTCATTTTCCTACATGAATTGTACCCAGCAAGATAGATACAATTAAATTACCACTAAATTTATTAAATTTATGTCATATCATCTCTGAAACCATGGTTATGTTCTCAAGAAAAAGGAGACGGTTAATTGCTTCATGTGTTCTTTTGTTCCTCTGCTTTCTGAAGTTTCTATAGTTATAAAGGAGCAAAGGAGCTGGCTATTAACTCTGCTCTTTGCCTCTCATTGTCTCATCGCAAGGGGAATTTCAGCTTTCCATCATTTTACATCTCCTCAGATGTTCTTGTTGCTGATTAATATGTTTATTTATCTCCATCATTTTTGCATCTATGAAATTTTGTGCAGGTCTCTCTTCCTCCTTGCCGGGACAAGTTGTGGCGATGGCACTTTCCTGTTTCAGAGTAACGCAGCGTAAGATGGTACAGTTGTCATGTGTGCCTTGGTGGCGGCCATGACAGGAGTGGCGATCAGGGGGAGATCATGATAGGACATGGTCGTCGGCCGTGCGCACAAGACCCTCATCTCATTTCCGTTTCCATCTGCAGAACCATCTGACAGGATGAATTCTTTTTGTGCTCCAGAGCATATATGAAAGATAAGCTGATGGACATTCTTATCTAATATTGCTCAGAGGGTTCATTGCTGTGGAAATGCTTATATTCACCGCGGCTGCTCATATGGTTCATCACATGATGTAAGTTCTTATTTCCTTGATGCATTTTGTAGTATATTTTTTATTTATGTCAGTACCTTGAAAGTTCGAGGCTCCCTTATATTACCAGCACCAGATAGTACGTTAATAAAAGGGCAACCATAATGCATTGGTTTTATGCTTACCGCCATAACCTGATTAAATTTTTAAAGAACAGCTCAATTGGATCATTTATTTAATATATAATCAGCTCAACATAAGAACTACTCCAGCCCAGTGCGCTCTAGACATTCTAATTGACAACTATGTACATGTTGCACAATTCAAACTATTAGTGAGTTTGCCATTAGTTTTACTTCTTATCATGGACTCTATTTTCTTGCTAGAATGATAACTCAACTTTTGTTAAAGGAACATGATAATGTAATTTCTTAACCTCTACATAATTGTATATGATTTTAACTTTAAAAATAAGACGTTTGTTGACTTCTCTTTTGTTGGCAATGGAGGTGCCACTTTTGGCCGTAATGGACGCGAGAGGATGGTGAGCTACATTCAGTAAGTCGGTGGAGGGGATGGGGAGGCTCTGATTGTGGTCAAGGCCAAATTCAGATAATGGAGCCTCATTGCTCTTCCAGCTTTTTGACAAGTTAAATTCCTTGGTCTGTCAACCAGAAAAATATGGAATGAACTTCGATTAAATTCAAGTATGCTGCCCTAGAGACTTGTAACCAGTTTCTGTGATATGCAAGGGTAATAACTGGAATGTACTCAGATTTTGGCAACATGATTGAGTTCAGCAAACCTCTAGGCTAGCTGATTGCAATTCTACTGTGGAATGTACTCAGATTTCGGCAACATGATTGAGTTTAGCAAACCTCTAGGCTAGCTGATTGCAATTCTGTTTTTGATTGATACTTGCACATGCCCATGATCAGAAATAACTTATGCCTAAGTGAGACTAGGTGGAACGAATTTAGGAATTAAATGATCAACTTAGTGGTCCCATTATGTTACCATTAGAATTTTGTAGTATGACTAAATAAGCATCCAGTACAGTTGAAAGAAAAAAAAAGCATCCAGTGCGCACTCCAGAACCTAAACAAACCAAATGTTTCAGTTTTACTCCACTGCTTTCGGACAATGATGTTCATAACTAGATTTTCATAACTATCATTAGTAGCTCCAGAATTCCAATGAGCAGTGTAGTTGCCCAGTGAACTGTCCAGTAGGATACATTTGCCCATATACTTCACAGGAATTCTTTATATTTGCTATTTCCTTGAATTCCTTATCTATTTGTAATCTCTTGCTATCTTTTATGATTCATAAGAAAGAACAACTCAGTATGTCCGTTTCGTGAGAGTTTTACAAATTCTATCACTATCTTAGTGTTTCATGTTAAGCAAAAGCAGCCTTTTGTTTTCCTTGTTAAATATACAAGATGAATGTGCTCTTTTGGCTATCTTCTTTTTCTCATCTAGACCTAACCATATCAGATTTGTTAGACATGGAGAACGCCAGGTTTGGCCTTATATCTTCACCATTCTATCCATTATTTATAAGCTTTCACAAAAAAACATATTATTGTAACTCGAATGACCATACACAGCTAAACTATGAATTCTCAGACCTTCTTTACTGCTTATTTGTTTACCAATACATCTAGATTTGGTAAGATTTTGTCATTTCAACCAAATGTAGGAACTGTACTATTTTTTCGTTCCGGATTAAGAAAAAACATGCAAATGATGTTGTTAGGTCTTTCTTACACCGATGTTAAATGCTTGGAAGCAGCAAAAGAACATGATGTTGTTATCAAAGAACACGATGTTGTTATCAATGAACAAGTCTGCAATATGATTTTACTTTTCCTCACATGTACATATGTTGTGAACTTTAGAGCCCTACACTAAAGGAAATTTAGAGTTTCAGTTGCAATGTGCCTTCTATTCATGTCCACGATTTCTGTAATTGCCTGATACCTATAAATAGGAATTTTCTTTTCTTTTATTTCTGTTGCATATGGATGGGACTGCCAGAATAAGTGCTTATTGTTTAGTAGTACTAATTAACACGCCCAAGCTGGCTGTAGAAAACAGAAAGTCCAGGCTCGACCTATATACATAAAAAATCAGAGTGATGCAAATGAACAATGGGCGCAGCAAAGCGCGCCTAATCCTTCTAGTATTCTTTGTTACAAAGCACATCCTTAGGCGGACTGCGGTCAAATAGGATGCTTATGTGGATCTACAAGTAGACCTGACCATAACGATCTGTTGTTTATGGCTGGTCCGGTGTTTCAAAAGCAGCTGCTAACTCAGGATATGAGTTTCGTACTAAATTCCAAGTTGAGCTAGGCCCAGCCCATCATGTTCTTGTTGCACATAATTTGTTTTCATAGTGTACAAAATGCAGCGCGTCAGCCTAAGGTTTGAAGAACTGGGCCCATGCAACTCCAACAAAAGTTTGATCATAACACGGCGACGCAAATTTCAAGAATCAGAAATTTCAATCCATCAATCCTGAGGATGTGTGAAAAGTAGTACTAATCAGCTGACTAACGCCCGCTCTTGGAAATAAGGATGTGAAACTCTACAGGATTGCAAATAATATATGTGGTCACTGAATCTGAAAATACATGTGAAGTTTGAAAATCTAATATACTGCATCAGTGAGAAACATACATAATCAACTTACAAGAAAGGCAAACCAAAAAGGCTTCTTCATTGGAGAGGCAATTCCCAAACCAACAAAACAAGGAACCCCATAACAATTACCTAGGAATTGCTGTCTGCTTAGGCCTCTTCAGTCTCATCTGAAAACGACGCATCACAAACTCCTTAGAAACTAAAAAATAATAGAAGTACTAGTAGAGCCAGCCAGCAGCAATTAAAAGAATATCAAAACATTGTACAGTACCAAATAATAAAGAATCACTTATCCACTGCAACCCCGTGCTCTTGTGAAAATATTTGTCATAAACAGGTTTAGCTCTTATTTTACTGCATCCAGCATATTTACTACTCCAATTAGCTTCTTCAAAGCGGTTCCAAATTGTTTTTATTTTCTTCCAAGTACAATGGCAGGAGCTACGCCTTCCTTTTCATTTAAAAGGAATAATAGTTTAAAAAAATCTTATGTTAGAAGACCAAAAGTTCATTCGTTGTCGCCTGCCGGCTACCCTTATCTTCTCAAGCTAGAGATCCCCCCAGTTAGAAAGCTATATGTTTCCAAGTTCTAACAGATCATCTTTCAAGTGAATAGTAAGAGCACCAGTATCTAACAAAGTATCAGGGGAACAGGTATTCAGGTAATAAGTGGTAGGCAGGTGGCACAATAATATATGCCGCTACAATGAATGCATCAGGATTCTGGAGCTCTATGGTTTCATCCATTTTTTTGTTTGTCGGTTCAATGCTTCAACTTCAAATCCATCTTTGGCGTAAAAGATTAAAATGTCAGTATGTGAGGTCGTTCTCTATTTGTAAATTATTCAGCTGCTTCTGAGCGTTAATAAAGGAAGGGCTGCACTCAGTACAGAAGTACATAATTAGCATATTGTCCTACACAGCACATACCTGATACCAGGCCTAGAAAGAGCTAGCACTGGCATAGGTGGATCTCTAAGCATGGTTCTATATTAAACCTTGAATTATATCCACAGTCAACGATATATTTTGAAATACGTTTTCACGGGAAACTGTAGGAAAGGACCCAATAACAACAAAAGTTCACTGTAAACTTTTCACAGTAAAGCAAGAGGAATGTGGCGCGGAGTGGAGATTAATAAGAGCCCCAAGCATGATGAGATCTTTAACATCAACGGTGTGTCGATTGGGAACATATGATTGTACTTTAATATTATGTCAGTAGGTTTTGCACTCTCCCTGCAAGCTTAACTGGAGGGGACAATGGACAATGGTAACATGTAATGTTGGCATTTCAGTGAATACAATTATATACGCCTTTGGATTTTTTTCGAGTTTTATGCCATAACCATTTAGTGCAAACACTGCACAGACTATTTGCAGCAAGAGCAGGCAATTCAATTCATAATTTGGGAGCCCCAACTGTGGCAATCTTGGGAGTTCTAATATTAGTCACCAACAACCTATTCATTCCTGCCTATTGCTAGCCTCACTACTTGTTCAAACGTGTACACCTAACGGGTTTCAGCTTCAAATTACTAGCTCACTTCACACATGCCCCTAGCACAGAAATAATCAAAGAGCAAACTGCAATCCGCACTGCAAAATGTTCATGCATAGCTATGTACCTTGGGCAGCCTCCCCTGTGATTCCTTTTTCCTCTTGCTCCTCCACCGCCTCCTCTTCACCGTCATCCTCGCCATCGGTGTCGCCCTCATATTCATCAAATATGGTGGTACCGTACCTGGAGTTGAGGTAGTCAATGGCGGACGGGGTGAAGAAGTGCTTGCCGCAGTCGAGGATGTCGTATAGGTTGAGCGTCCTGGGAGTTAGCATCTTGAGGGTGCCGATGTTCCTGCCGCTAAGCCGGACATTGGTATCAAGCTCCGTGCAGAAGAACATGGCCTTCTCCTTGGGGTTGAGCCCCCACCGCTGCAGCGCGGCCACGAAGTCCCTGGTCCGTGGTCCCGTGGCGAACTCCTCGTCGAACTCCTGGACGACAAAGGAGTCGTTGGCGACGGCGGCGCTGGCGAGCGCGGTGGAGATGGCGAGGCGCTTCTCCTTGCGGTTGATCTTGATGGACCAGTCCCGGGGCTTGGGCCCGAAGATGATACCACCACCGGGGCGGAGCGGGGTACGCGTCGACCCGCGCCGCGCCTTTCCGGTCGCCTTCTGACCGTAGGGCTTCCTCCCACCACCCCTAACCTCTCCGCGGGTGAGGGTGGAGGCCGTGCCCCGGCGCGCGTTCTGGCGGTCGGTGATGAGGGCGCGGTGCACAACGGCGCGCGCGGTGGAGGGCGGCGCGGACTTGATGTCGAGGGCGACCTCCCCGACCTTCTCCCCGGTGAAGGAGATCACCGGTAGGGTGGTAGCCTCGGCCCGCAGCGCGCGGAGGATGGAGGCGGACGGCTTCCCCCTGGCGGCGGCGACGGAGGCGTGCGGGGAGGAGGTGGGGAGGAGGGAGACCGATGAGGAGGAGAGGAAGGAGGAGGAAGAGGCGGAGAGCGAGAGGAGGAGAGACGATGCCATGGAGGAGACCGGCATTGCGGCTGCTCTACTGCGCTCGGTGAGCTGCGCTGGGGGCGGACGGAGAAGGGGGAGATGGCTCTGCCGCTGCGGCTGCCGTTCTATCTCTTTATCCACACACCCGTACGCACAACGGCACGCACGAGCACGAGTGTGCATACAGTCTCGGCTCGTCGCGCACTGCCTTGCCGCGACAAGTCAGTACATCAGTCAATAGACAATTCCACTATACTTAGGAATATTTTTTTTTGTAAAAGAAACTGCACCAAATTGTTTTGAAGCTGGTGTCCTCACTTCAATTGTTTCTTTTATAGGGGATGAAACAAACGAAAACTCTCTTTGGCTCCCGAGCACCAGTGCTCCTGCTCATTCGAAAAAAAAATAAAAAATACTTACAAGTTTCAAAAAATATTGAAAAAAATCCCAGATGTACAATATAGTGTATCCCATGACGGTGTAAAAAATTAACTCCAAATATTTTGTATTATGAGATACACAAAAATGACAAATCTAATAAAATTTGGAGATGTAAAATTGTGCTTACTCAGATCCACACTTTGTCTTTTTTGTGTAGCTCGAAATACGAAGTATTTGGAGTTGATTTTTTGCATGGTTGTGGGATACATTATTGTATACATCCGTGATTTTTTTTAATATTTTTTGAAACTTGTAAGTATTTCTTTTAATTTTTTTGATCAAGCGGGAGCACTGGTGCTCAGGAGCACCAAATCTCTACTCAATAAATAACAAAAAAAAAATTATTTGGAGTCTTGTTCATGTTGTCCATTTCATAGGTTCAAGCAACTACTATCTCAAAAGAAAATTGAAGTAGATATGCAAGCCATCCTTTCATAAGGCATCCACATAGATAGACACATACATTTTTTTTTGAGGCAAAGATAGACACATACATAAAGCTAGTCATTGACTCTCCAAGTCACCTAGAGTTGACCGTATCATACAATGAGTTGTGTGTTACCAGTAACTCTTAAGCTTGACATAATAATTCACACTAAATTGCATAGTGTACAAAAGTAACAAGGTCGACTCGTAGTTGGCTCTTAGCCAATATGGAATGGTGTACAAAGGTAACAAGGTCGACCCGACTCTTCGTGAAGAGTTAGTTTTATTCTCTCCCTCTTCTCTATTTTCCAGATAACCAATTATTCAAATAAGACTCAATAAACTAACTAACACCCTTCTAGTACTTCTAGATGCCCTAAAACAAACAGGCTAAAGCAACCCAAGAAATCTGAGCAGATGAGACACTTGCCATTCTCGTTACCAACTTATTTTCGATGTTACAACATTCCTGAATATATTTTACATGAATGACTTAAATATACTATCAAATATACTATATAATTCTGGTTCCTAGA
Organism: Puccinellia tenuiflora; assembly: GCA_012064385.1. NCBI lineage: Eukaryota > Viridiplantae > Streptophyta > Magnoliopsida > Poales > Poaceae > Puccinellia > Puccinellia tenuiflora. The sequence continues at coordinate 738,462 of QRDG01000609.1, read as the reverse complement.
AGAATCATAGTGTCTACAACCTTGTGCTCCTACTTCCCCCTTATTTTTTCGAATCTACAGTTTGGTAACTTGATACCTCTTAATAGAGAGAGGGTTCTATTTGCCGACTCTGTTCCCATTTATGATATAATCAGTGATTAACACTTCTGCGAAGTACTAGATCATCTTGACGGCTTTGAAGGCAACTTCTTAACCAGACTGGTGTCACCGGTTACCAATAATCGAGCACCCTTCACCAGCTCCTCCTTGATCATAAAAAGGAGAGCGGAAGCAAAAACACTTTGAACAATTTTTGTGCCCATTCCTTTATAAAGCCCAGACAGACCTTCATAATGCATCATTTTTGTGATTGCATCAAATGTGCCTGAAAGAAAGACATGGTGCAATGAAACATTTGATAGGAAGTCAGTAAAAATATGAAATGATGACGGGAAGAGAAGTAAAGACCTGATAGTAGGAGGACCTAAAGAATTTGAACTGACTCAGCATTAAAAAAAAAATGAATGATGGCCAAATCATGTACCTTTGTAGCGGTGCTTTTTGTCATCGTCGATCATTTGCTTCGCCTGAAGTCTTGCCTGCAGCATAAACATGGTCCAATTTGACATATGTGCACAAACATGCAGTGGATTAGCTGCAGTTATATTGGGTGCGCCAAATTACCTTCACCACTAGAAGAGGATATGTAACAAGAGTTGCGCCCAATTTTGCAACAGCTCCAAGAAGAAAAATCTGAGCATGTGTTACAAAGGAGGTTAGCTGCTAGGAATTTCCATAACAACAAAGAGATACTAGTATTAGAGGAGCACATCAAAGTGTCAAAGTATTTTCAACAAACCATGCCCTAGTTTTCTAGACTGAATATATGCCATAACTGAACAAGCTTTCGAGTATTTATAAGTACTCCCTCCGATCCGAATAAAATGTCGCCAGCTATCGATTTGTACATCGCTAGTTATCTCCTCACGACAATTAAACCGGATCAGAGGGAGTAATAGGTTCAGGGCCTTCAGGCCCCAGCACAGGAAAGTTGAAGTGATGCAGTACAAGGCTACAAGCCCTAATAATAAGTAAAAATGATTCACCAGAAACTGTAAAGCTTACTTCAAGAGCAGTCAGTCCCTGAGCCCCTTTCAAATTAGAGGCCCGCCTTTTCTTCAGGTTCTTTAGAAGAGCCTCATACAGCATGAACTGGATTGCGGGGTTGCTAACCTAGTAAGTAAGAACAGGTGAAACGTGGTGAACAACCCTTGGTAAAACCATTGAGCGAAAGAAAGATGTGAAAACAGGGACTTACCATAATAAGAGCTGGAATAACCCCTTTCCAGAAACCCAACACTCCAGCTTCCTTGAAAAGATCCTGAATCTGCAGCTAGACCAAGTCAGTCAACCATACTCCGAATTAAATCAGAATTGTAACAGTTGAGGGCGGCTCATATTAAGATCAAGTATAAAATATCAGCCTTAGACCAAAAAAAAAAAAATTTCTTGCTCTCTAATGCGGTTTCATAAAGTAATAGTAGTCGGCCAGTTCTCCTAGTACATTATTTCTTGCTCTCTAATGTGGACCACAAGATGATTCCCAGGTCCTTCCATCCCGTCGTATGCAAACTCAGACCTTGTTCACAATTCATTTGGTTCTCATGTTTACTGTTAGTCTATTCTATAGCTAATAAAGGTTTTTAGTTAAAAAGGAAAAAAAATATAAACAATTCTAGGTCAACAAGGTTTGCATTTTACTAGCTTGACAGAGTCAAAAATAGCACGAACTAATAGGTAATTTTTTCCCTAACTTTGGCTCAAATAAGTTATATTTCCTATACTTCAATCATGTTTCGGCATTTACAAGATTTGAAGAGTCAGCTCAGGCCATGTGTTTTTATCGAGGACACAAACCATTGCATTGTTGTTGTATGAATGTTTGATACTTGCAGCAACACAGTAATGATGTGAAGAATATATCATGTATCACATTTAATGCTTTCTATTGTTCAGCTAGTGGATCATGACACCCTTTGTAACTAAGAACCAGATACTTAACTAAATTTACAGCATTACCAATTCAAACCAGCTGGGCAAACAAAAAGGAGGAATTTATTAGTTTCAAATCTTAATGATTATGAGGACACATATGTTCCATTCCTAGAAAACCTTAGTAGGCTTATGGATGATGTCCAAGGTTGTGAAATAGAAAGAAATGACATACTACTAAAGTAAACAAAGGAAACTTGGCTGCACATGAACTATTAGTTACAAGATAAACATTCATATCCACGTAAAACCTCAAACAGATATTCAAGATGTAAAATGATTGGGAAGCTTCTACTGAATCTATTTAAATATGAGCCAGTCACCCTTACAATCTCACTAAATTAATTAACAGCAAAGTAACTTTCCCGGCAAAGGTAAGGAAGTACGTTAATCAAGATGTAGTAATCAGCGAAATGTAATTGCACGAATAGAGTATCTTATTCTACAGGGAAAATGATATGAGATACATACAACATTGATTGTTTTATGAGGGATGTTTTCAACTGGGGCAGTTTGTAGGGCCTTGTCAAGAGCAGACGTCAAACCCTCAGGGCTTTGCTGTTTGCTTGCCTTTCTGTGAGTCTGCAGGCAAGAATAAATTCGACTTCAAAATGCGTTATCAAATGGTTTCCACCAAAAGCAGTTGATCGGGAGACACTGTCCCCAGAAACTTGCATTTGCTTACTTGCATTCGTGTAACAATAACCCAGATTGGGTTTGTGAGAAGTACATTGACACATCTGCAAATTGGGAATCAACAACATCGTCAACATAAGCCGTAACCTTTTGGAGATTCCAACAATTAATCCAGGAAAAGACAATGCAGTGCAGGAAGTCAACGATAGATGCACACAGGTAATTCGAACTATTACCCAGAAAGTGCAGCGACAGTGAGGGACTGAAGCATCCCGACGGATCCATCGCCAATCCCTCTGATGGACCGCCGAAGGGACGCCGCCTCCGCCCTGGTCCGGAATATTTGGTAGAAGTAGTAGTAGACACCCTAATAGCATAGCAATTAAATCCAGAAGCGTGTGAATCATCTGAAAACCAAGGCAGGAAGTGGGTGAATCGACCAACCTGGGAGGCCGCGGTGCCGACGAGGGAGGGCGCCAGGCCGCCGTACAGGCGCTCCCACCCCTCGTTCTTCACCACCTACTACAGCAGAATCGGGGATCACGACAGCATTAGACCCGGATCAAGGTCAAATTACTCGTAACTTCGTAGTATGAAGGAATAGGAGAAGGGGAAAGGGGGGAGGGGGAGGACCAGGCACAACTGGCGGACGGCGCCGTCCTTGAACGCCGGCTTGGAGGGGTCGCGCTCCGTCTGCTGCCGCGCGTTCACCTGCCGCAGCAGAAACCCTTTCCCGTTCAGGACGCGGGAGCAGCAACAAAAACAACAGAAGGCAAGCAAGCGAGCAATCCACAAGCACGGGGAGAGGAGGCGAGACGTACGGTCTGGAGAGGGTAGGTGAGGAGCTGGGCGACGATCCCGCCGCCGGCGCCGGCGAGGCCGTTGATCAGCGCGTCGGACATCTCCGCTTTCCTTCGGGCCGCCTCGCCTCCCTTAGGATCGCCGCCGTGGCGTCGTAGGCTAGGCTGCGCGTACGACTTGCGCTGTTGCTTGCCCCCGGACTCCTTGGGTTGTCGTGGGAGAGACGGAGGCGTCTCCCTCGGTCCCGTGCTGTACTGCTCTGCTTCCCCCTTCAAGTTCCGACCTCTCTACCTACTGTAGCAACATAGTACTAGTACTAGTGTAATAATAATACTGCTGCTCGTGTACCTCAACCACCTTTTTAAAACAGTTTGTTCTTAAATCGAGCAGCAGAAAAATCGGCCCTTTCCCCTCCCTCTGTACTGTTTGAGAGAGGCGAAAAGGAAGCTCTCATCTGTCCCTCGCTCCGCCGACGGCCGATTCGTCGGTCTCCTCCCTCTCCGGCCGTCGCTACGGCGGTGGGAGAGTGGGGAGACCCCGGATCCGTGCCGGAGGTGTGTAGATAGTAGGGTAGGGTTCCTGGGCGGCGTCGGAGGGGTGGATGCTGCGGCGGCGTCATGGAATAAAGGTGCGGGGTCTCGATCTCCACCTCGGCGGTGCTCTGCGGGGTGTCATTGGCGAGTCCTCGGCGTAGTTTCCTCCTGGATCGGCGGATCCAGTGAGGGTTGGTGCTCGATAGGTGGTCGTCATGGTGGAGGTGTCGGCCAGCTTCGGGAGCTTTTGTTCCTCGCCCCTTTCTTCGTCTTGAGATGGCTTCACCTGGCCATTTCATGGGGGTGCTGGGGTTGCGGCTGTGGGCACCTGGTGTTTCCCGCCGGTGCTCCCCGTGGCTTGTACAGGTGCGAGCTCAGATCTTTCGGAAGCTCGTCAGCGACGACATCGACGAAGACGGTGGCTTCTTCTCCAGCGCGTAGGGTTTCCGTGGCCCCTTTCTTGGAGAACTTCCGGCTGCTGGCCTTTGCAAAGCTCCCCGGAGCGATGATGGCGGCGGCGTGTCTCCAGTGCGCGGTGTTGACAGCGGCGACTGTCGGTTCCCTGGACCTTGATGTAATTTTCTTGTTTGTTGGGGGTGTCTGTACCGGTGAAATTTATTAATAGATCTGGGTGTTGCGTATCAAAAAAAAAAGTTTGTTCTTCAATATACACGTTTCTTTATTTTGTTCAAAAAGAATACACGTGTTTCTTTTCTTATAGCCGGAGATATTTTTTAGAGCAACTGCTATACGCTAGTACTAGCTCGAATTAAGTAGAGCAACTAAGGCTGGTGCCAGTGCACCGCCCGTGATAGCGATGCCACGTCAGCTTTACCCCTACCCTCACCCCACGGTGCCAATGCACTGTAGTGCCAGCTCTCACTTCTCTCTCCTCCACATCAGCATTTACTTTTCAGATTAAGTTATTTCACTCGCTTTTGTTTAGACATTCAAAATAATGCAAGAAAAATATTTTATTCAATTAAAAATGTTACCAATTATATTATAAATTAAAAAATTATATATAAATAAAAAATTACATAATCTAGGCATTACTATTTGCCCACACATGCTCAATCAAATCTTGCTGGAGCTGTGTATACATCGGTGAGTCCCTCTTGTGAATTGACCGGCATGCGCAACTGGGCAGTTCCTCCACTGCCAATGCATGCAATCGATGCTCCCTAGCATGCCCGGAAAGCCACGCTCCTCGGCTTTCGCTAGTAGACGCTAAGTATCCGCGACATTTGGTTGACGGCAAAACTCATCCCCGTAACAGTGAACAACGGCTTCAGAATCTCTCTAGACATTCTGATGAAGTTTGTCTAGCTAGCTTAACCCACTCATCTATTGTATCTGCAGCAGCTCCATAAGCTAATAAACGCAAAGCCGCAGTACACTTTTGTAGAGGAGAAAAACCAGGACGGTTGAGAGCATCAACTCTTTGGGTGAAATACGGAGAGTATTCACCCAATCTATCCACAATGCGTAGAAAAAGGTGTCGCCTCATCCGATACCTTCGCCGAAAGAAGTTCGGAGGATAAGTACAGTTGTCGGCGAAGTAGTCCTCGTAGAGCCGATCGTGGGCACCCAGACGATCACGCCTGATGTACTCTCGATGGCGTCGCGTCCGGCTTGACTCCGCCTCGAGGTTGAGCATCGCCTCCTCATACTCCGCCTCGAATGCATCGATCATATCACCCTCCATTCCTTCGCTCGAATTGCTGCTGGACGAAGACATGGCGTCGAGAGGAGTGGAAATGGAGAGTGGAGGAGATGAAGTGGGGTGTGGAATGAGTGAAACCAGGTGGGGGTATTTATAGGGGGTTGGGGATGAAATTTGGAATTTTTTGACATTTTTTTTTGAATTTTTGGAGGCTGCAACGGATACTTCAAACGGCTAGCTGACGTGGACGAATCACAGCTCGCCACGTCAGCTAGCCGTTGCGGCGCCGGACTCTCGCCTCCCTCTCGCCCGAACCCGCCAGCGCGTCGCCCCCTCTCGCCTCCTCCTCGCCTCCCTCTCGCCGCCAACGCGGGCGACAGCGGGGCGGTAGCGCCCGCTACCGCCGGGCGACGGATCCATCGCCCCCCGCTGCCGTCCCGCCTCCCTCTCGCCCCGCGCCGGGCGGTACCGCCCCCACTAGCACCAGCCTAAGAGCATGTCTAGCAGGCTCCTTATTCTCTCGGCCCGTATTGGTCCGAGTAATGCTACACTTATGGACGGGGGTTACGGATTGATCCTACGGAATTAGATGGGGAAAATCAGAAAGTGGGCCACCGGTGGAATTCAGGGCGGGTGGGGTGGATGGAGAGACGAATCACACGCAGACACGCACGCCCGTAAGCTGTAGCCCGTAGGTGTCCCGTCCGTAACTCTAGCATTTCCGTATCGGTCATGTGAGGGGCCCTGTCTAGTACTAGCTCGAATTAAGTAGAGCAACTAAGAGCATGTCTAGCAGGCCCCTTATTCTCTCAGCCCGTATCGGTCCTGTGAGGGGCCCTGTATTTCGTTTTCACGGGTCCAAAACGCATGCCAAATATCAGGACCCTTACACCCAACCCGTAAAACAGAATATTCCTCATCGTAGCTTGGGCCACACCCGGCTGGACCTCAATCACATCCGGCTCCAGGTCGGTCACATCATCGTCAACCTCTTCATCGCCAATCTCCTCGTCGTACTTATCATCGGCAACCTCCGCATCGAACGGAGGAATGTCATCCTCCACGTCGATCGCGGAGTCGTTGAGGACGTGCAGGAATTCCGATGTAGACGCAACATCGAACACCTTGTCGGCGTCGTCGACGGCTTGAAGGGGAGGCGACGGAACGAAGGGAGGAGGGGCAACGGCCTTGGGCGGCGGGGGTGCGAGCCCGACACGGTTCACGGTCGGCTTCTTCGCCTTGGACGGCGGCTGGCCCCTCGGCCCCGCGGATTTGGTCTTCGCGCGACCCGTCTTCCCCGTCGCAGCGGCCGGCGCGACAGCGGCGGCCGACGCTTGATGCCCCCCCCCCCCCCGCGCTTCCTCTTCCCCGGCATGGTGGCGGACATCATGGCCTGTACCTCAGCCGCGGTCGGCTGGCCTCCCGCGACGGTGACGGGGACGTCCACCACCGTCGACGCCGCCGGTACACCTTGAGCAGCCGGCGGGGCATGCGAGAGGTCCATGGCGGCGAGATCCGGCTGCGTGGTGGCCGGAGAGGGCAGGGGCGTGGAGATCGGGGCGGCGGCGGCGGTGCGGGGGGTGGGGGTTGGGCGGGCTGAAATCTCCTTCGCGCGCAACGGAGAGGAGGAGTGAGGGTCATGTACAGTTTCGGCCGCCCAACCTGCACACCTACGGGTTCCCGAGCCGACCCGGGCCGGACCTGGGAATTTTTCCTACGGGTCGGGCGTTTTACGGGCCCTGATAAACGCCGCGGAAGCACCGAAACCCGTATTCCGGCGGTTATTACACGGGTTTCGGCCTTTTAAGAGCCCTGCTAGGCATGCCCTAAAATGCCAGACCAGATCACCTCAACTGTGAAATAGAATGGGGAGCACTCTTGGATTTGGTTTCAGCCTTTATTTATTCAGGTTTCAGTTTGATTTGATTTTTCTAATTAGATCCCTTTTCAGCTGTGATCGAGACTGACGGAGAGGAGTTTGCCCTTTCGCAGGATATCTCACGCCGGCCTTGGCGTGTTGCGAGGAAAGCGCAGTCCGTACATTTCACAGGGGAAGACCGGACAGCGATGTGCCCATGTTTCAGTTTACCACGCCGAGGGCGATGTTTCATCTTGGTGCTGCTGGTGAGTTCAGACATGGATGGCGGAATATGCTGCTCCCGTTGACACGTTCCTCTTTCCCTGGATCCATGGTTAATTCCGCCCTTCCTCTCTTCTTGCTTCAGTGGTTGGACTATCAAATGTGAGATCAACTCGCCAATATGATTCTGGGGATGCTCAACGTGGACTTTGCGAGAATCTGGAAGAAAGTGACCATGCATTGAACCAAGCTTTTATTAACAGTTTTCTTAGGCTGGTCATTGTAATTTAGACTAGGCTAATAGTTCAACACCTCAATTGAGTGGAAACACCCAAACATGTGCATATCTAGCGTTGGCTTGTACGTTTGATTACCGGTTCGTGCGTAAATATCCTTATAGATTGTTTCTAATGCGACACTTTAACAAATATCAACAACGAAATGGATTGTGAAACACTTTAGCAAATCTTGATATGCATGTCATAGGGGGCAGGCCCCTACTGGTCCCCCTATCTCCGCCACCGACTATCTAATCTCATCACACACCCCTCCCGGTACCATCACACCCTTTATGGCGGACTGGCGTCATGTCGTTTATAGCAAGTTTAATAGTAGAGTCAATAGCTAACAGCTGGCTATAAGACGTTGACATGTTATTTATATCTAACCATATAGTCAATATGTATTATAGTTACCTATAAATTTTACTTTATTAAGACATGTCACATCTCACACTCTCACAAAGTGCCTAGAAGCAGCTCTTGCATTAGAGCACACTTCCCTTCTTTCTCCTTCAAGTTAGCAAAAATATATTATTTTAACCCTTATAGCATGCTTACATTAGCTTATTGTACTAGCTCTTAGGGGGGCTGCAACTCCTGCATGCCGCAATTGACGACAATTGGGTCTCTCTGCCGGCGAGCCTCCGAGGTGGGGGAGGGTCACTGACGGATGTGGTGCAGGTGGCGGTTGCAACGTTTTCTCATCTGAGTTGCTGTGGTGGCGGTCGATTTTTGGGGAGGCAGCGTGCCCATCGCATTATCTCACCGGGTCTACAACATGGAAGAAGAGATGTTGATTTTGCGGGTGATTTGCAGAGTTCTCCTTCGGCAGATCTTCAACGGTTGTGATTCTCGGTCGAAGGGTCGAAAGGCGACAACACCACAGCGGTGTGGGTATTCCACCAGCAGCACTTGAACCCTGGGAGCCATTATCTGACAAAATTCGGGCGAGATAATAGTATACGTAGCGCAGAACATTTTTGTCCTCACATTGCTGGTGGAGCTGTAAATACAAACCAAGTCAATGTATGAGAAAAGGTAGTTGTACTAAGCTACACTATGGTATATGTGTAATTTAAGTTACAACATAGAACACATATTTAAGCAGCATAGCTGAATTTTCTTTCTTGGTGGAGGGGTGGGGTGTCGGGGATATGAACCCCGGATATCCCAAAGAGATCCATTTCTTCAGAACTCCCCGAGCCGGTTGAATGAGTGCCGGCTGAATCCAGTCGCCTGCGTCTACCCGGATACGGACGTCCGGCTGGGCTGGAGCCGGACGCACCAATCGACAACTCCGTACGAGTGGGCCAGGCCCGTATAACCGCTCCGGGTGAACAGTACTCCTTATCGGGCATCTCCTGTACAGAATCATGGCAACAAGCTCCAGCCGGCTCAGAAAGTAGTGATGTCATAAGGGCAAACTTGTAACTTCCCTGTAACCGAAAACCCTAGCCCGCTGCCTATATAAAGCGGGCTAGAGCCTCCTGCGCGAGGTAAGAAGTAGAAGAGACCTACAGGCACACAGGCGACTAGAACACTCACGTAGCATCACCTTCAACCTCCAGCCGGCTAGGACCTCCAGCCGGCTGCCACCCGAAACAGCTCAAGAAGCATCATTGTAGCCCGATTCTATGATCAAGCAATAAGAACAAGAAGAGCAGGACGTAGGGGTGTTACCTCCACAAGAAGGGCCCTGAACCTGGGTAACTAGCGTGTGTTTGCGTGCTTGTTGCCTAATCCCGCGCGAGCATCCATCGTTGCCTTGCCCCCACAATCTTTTCCATCTCTGATGGATATGCCGTGCAACCCACCATGACATTTGGCGCCCACCGTGGGGCTCGCGACGAGCGGAGTCACGTTCTGCGCGGGATCCCGGACCGTAGATGATCGGCGGATTGTCTCCGGCCTCGTGCTCTCCATCGGCTCCATCGGCTGCGTCCTCGACAACACCAAGAGCTTCGCCGACGTGGGCTTCACCAGCGGAGGCACGGTCGTCACCCTTGGCGAGTTCCACGTCTACGTCGCCGTCGCCGCCAAGGAATACCCGGAGGTGGTCTACTCAAGCTTGGCTCCTTCGATCTTCGACGCCAGCACCTGCGACGACGACGCCGCCTTCGGCTACCTCAACTCCGGCGACGCCGACCGCGACGATGTCAAGCTCAACGTCTATGCCGAGGTGCACATGGTCGAGCACGTGGCGACGGGAGGCGCCGTCGCCGCTACTGTTCATGAAGCTGGCGAACCCTCTCGCTTGCAGCGCAACCTTGAGGCCGACTTCGAGCTGCTAAGCACCCCCATCGCACCGGGTGCGGATCCAGCCAAGGCGGCGGCTGAACTCGAGAGGATGCGTCAACATATATACGACAAGGCTCTTCACCTCACATCAACACAACGCCGGCTCAACGCCACGATGTGCGAGTACAACACCGCCCACGGCTTCGAGCCGGCAAGGGGCAACACGGAGAAGCTGAATGAGGTCAGGCGCAAAGGACGGGATCTCGGCAGTGTCCTGAACCATGCCGGCCAGCCGCATGAGCATTCGGACATCATCCTGCCCGAGTACAGCAACCCGGTGCAAAACATGAAGGCTGTGGAGGCGGCCGCAGCAGAGCTACCCCATCTCCAAGGCGAGGAGTTACGCCAACAAGCACGCCGGGTCCAAGAGCTCATCGCCGTGGCAAACCGGCAGCAACGCGAAACCGAGGCGATGGCGAGCCGAGAACATCATGAGCCGCCTCCAGGCTACGATCCAGCCGGCAAGTCCAAGCAAGGCGCTGAGGCGTCATCCACAAGCCGCGGAAGGGCGAAGGACAAGCAACGACGAGCTCATTGCGAGGGGAGCGCAAGCTCGCATCCTCGTGATCACGGCCGTGATTCGGCTGGACGACGCGAAGACAGCAACCAGAACGGGCCGCAAACCGGCCGCAGCGTCAAGGAGTGAATCAGACACAAGGTCACCATCGAGGAGCGCCTGGGACTGCTGGGGCCCGAAACAAGCCACGACGCTCGCCTCCGCATCGACGCGCTCAAGGCGTCAAGCATCATCGAGGAGGAGGACATCGCCGCACACCGCTGCTTCGGACCTCGCATCCGGACCGAGCAGTTCCCGCGGGGATTCACCCTCCCAAGGGATACACCCAAGTACAACGGCACCGCGAAGCCGGAAGACTGGCTCGCCGATTACGTCACGGCGGTCAATATCGCAGGCGGCAAAAAGCGAGTGGCCGTACGCTACGTGCCACTCATGCTCCAGGGGTCGGCTCGGACTTGGCTGAATAGCCTGTCGGCTGAAAGCGTCAACAGCTGGCTGGACTTTGAGGAGGTGTTCAACCGCAATTTCACCGGCACCTACTTGCGCCCAGGCAACGCACAGCTGCTCGCGCTGTGCAAGCAGAAGGACGGCGAGTCGGACCGAGCCTATCTCACCCGGTGGACTAGCCTACGCAACTCCTGCGAGGGAATCCTCGAGCTCCAAGCCGTCCAGTACTTCATTTAAGGTTGCCGAGACCAGACGCTGCTCAAGCACAGGCTCCTAAGGAAGAGCCCGAAGACCATGGCGGAACTCATGGCGGAACTCATGGCGATCGCCGACGAATACGCCACCGCCGAGGCGGGCATGACCAACCCGATCCGACTCGACAAAGCCGGAAGAATTATTACGACGGAGCCGGCTGCACGCCGCAGCCGGGCGGAGAGAACCAGAAAGGAGGAAAATCGACCCGACGTGACTCCGATGCAGCCGGCAAGCGCAAGTCCACAGACGACCGCGTCGAGTCCAAGGTCGTCGCCACTACCGAGGGAAGGCCGACAGGAGGCTTCGACAACCGCCGCATGAGGATGAGCAGCGACATGCGCCGGACGGGGGCGAGAAACAGCTACGAGTTCCTACTCGATCAACCGTGCCGGAACCATGGCGACCGGCCGGCGAACCACACCGTTCGGCAATGCAACCTCGACCGCCCAAGGCCACCACCGTACGAGCGACGAAATCCGCCTCTGCCTCTGGATGAAGCCGGACGAGACGATCGAAGACGTGACGACGGACGGCGCGAAGACAGGAATCACGATGATCGCCAACGCGAAGAACATAGGAGGGAGCGCCTTCCTGCTCCGCCTCCAAGGGGTCCAGACGGCTACCAGAATCCGGATGCCGCCTACATCGTGTTCGTCAGCGAACGCGATGACAAGCGAAGCCGGCGTGAGCGATTCAAGGAGGTGAATGCGGTGGTTCCACCCGTCCCCCAGTACCTCAACTGGTCACAAGAACAACGTGGGACCGCCGCGACCACTCGGAGCTGATGCCCAACCCAGGCGGCTACACTCTAGTCCTGAAGCCCATGATCATCTCCACCAAGTGCGCCTGCACCTTCTCACGCGTCCTCATCAATGGGGGCAGCAGCATCAACATCCTCTACCGCGACACGCTGGAGAAGCTGGGAGTCTCCGAGTCCAGCTTGACGCCGAGCCGGACGGTCTTCCACGGTATCGTGCCGGGGCGAGCCGGCTCATCCATGGGCCTCGTCCGGCTGGACGTCCTATTCGGCACCAAGAGCAATCACCGCCGCGAGACCATCTCCTTCGAGGTGGTCAACCACTCCAGCGCCTACCACGCCATCCTCGGGCGACCGGCGCTCGCCAAGTTCATGGCGGTGCCACACTACGCCTACCTCAAGATGAAGCTACCAGGCCCACGCGGGATCATCACCGTCGCCGGAGACTACAAGCGCTCCATCGCCTGCGCCTCGGACAGCGCGAAGGTGGCTGAGACCATGGTCTGCAACGAGGAGATGAAGCAATTCAAGCGCAAGGCCAGCGAGGAAAAGCTGGAGATTCCGGAGTCGGCCAAGCCGGCTGGCGAGTCGAATTTCCAGGCGGCGAGAGACACAAAGAAGATATACTTCGATGACAACGACAAATCCAAGTTCGTCACTGTGGGGCGAGCCTGGACCCCAAATAGGAAAGCGTGCTTGTCGAGTTCCTCCGTGAGAACCAGGACATCTTCGCGTCGTCCCCCAAGGACATGCCGGGTGTACCGAGGGAACTCGCCGAGCACTCTCTACACGTCAGACCAGACGCCAAGCCGGTTCCGCAGACCCGGACGCAATTCTACATCACCCCAAGTCATGGACTCGGGGGCTGCCACGCCGTCAGCCGGCAGAAAATTCCCGGGGGCTGCGCAGCCGGCAAGCCGGTTCCGCAGACCCGGACGCATAACTACATCACCCCAAGTCACGGACTCGAGGGCTGCCACGCCGTCAGCCGGCAGAAAATTCCCGGGGGCTGCGCAGCCGGCAAGCCGGTTCCGCAGACCCGGACGCACATCTACAACACCCCAAGTCACGGACTCGGGGGCTGCCACGCCGTCAGCCGGCAGAAAATTCCCGGGGGCTGCGCAGCCGGCAAGCCGGTTCCGCAGACCCGGACGCACATCTACAACACCCCAAGTCACGGACTCGGGGGCTGCCACGCCGTCAGCCGGCAGAAAATTCCCGGGGGCTGCGCAGCCGGCAAGCCGGTTCCGCAGACCCGGACGCACATCTACAACACCCCAAGTCACGGACTCGGGGGCTGCCACGCCGTCAGCCGGCAGAAAATTCCCGGGGGCTGCGCAGCCGGCAAGCCGGTTCTGCAGACCCGGACGCATAACTACATCACCCCAAGTCACGGACTCGGGGGCTGCCACGCCGTCAGCCGGCAGAAAATTCACGGGGGCTGCGCAGCCGGCAAGCCGGCTCCGCAGGCCCGGACGCATAACTACATCACCCCGAGCCACGGACTCGGGGGCCGCACGATATCAGGACGGCGAAAGAAAAACACAAAACAAGAAAAGAACATAAAATTTTAACCCGGATCGATGCTCAAACCGGCCCAAAATTCGGGAGCTAGGCATGGTGATTATCATCACCAAAACAAGCACAATGGCCCAACAATCACAAAGACAACAGCATTTGAAGACAGCAAGCAGTACGACGAAAGACAATCATCAGTACAGAAGATAGCAAGTTCTACAGTTACGCCCGGCATTCTAGGGAGGTAAATTTAGTCAAGGAGCAGCGGGATTGGTGGCAGCAGCAGCGCCGCCGGCCCCAGCATCTTCAGTCGGCCGTGCCATCGCGGACGGCTCGGCGGGCACCAGCTTCGTCAAGTCCACCGCCTAGGCAATTCTCTCTGAGGCCATGAGGATCTCCGGACGCAGACTCGCGAGGGACGTTCCCGTGCGAAAGCCACCCACCAGCATGCTCATCTGCACGCTCGGATACCATGACTTCACCAAGGCCAACGCCATGTCGGTGCCTCCGCGCGCCGCCATCTCCACCTGCTCGTTGACGCCGGCTGGCGCCCCTTCAAGCCGGGCGGACAAGTCATGAAGAGCAGCTGGCAAGGGAGCATCCGGCCATAGGTTCTCGAGCACGCCGTTGGCCGCTTCCTTCAACCGTTTAAACTCCTGGCCGAATCGGAGAAGACGGGAGGCGGCAGTCGGAGCAGACCCAGCAGCGGCACCAGAGGACTCCGGTCGGGAATGAGCCGAGGCAGCGTCTTTCTGGATTTGCGCGTCTACCTCGGGATAAAGGCCTGCATTTCAAACCGGTGAGGCCGAGTAGAAGACCCCAAGCAAGAGGTCAAGGAGGAAGAGACCTCACTTACCAAGGATCAGTTCGTTCACGCGCTCAACCTCCTTGATCAGGCCGCCCACCAGCTGCTCATGCTCGAGCTCACGCGCCTTGGCCGCCTGGACGATCTGGTCGTTGGCCTCGACGGACTCCTTCAGCTGGATCCTCAGCTCGACCGCATTCTCGCGGAGTGACTCGACCTCGCCCCGTCTCCGCTGCTCAGCTTCCCGCAGTTTCGCCGCTTCCTCGCCCAGCCGGACGATTTCCAGGCGGCGCTCCTCCGACGTCTTTTCCGCCGTCTGGAGATCGGCCTTGGCCAATGCCAGGGCGGTGTCCTTCTCCTTCAGTTGCCTCTCCAAACCAGTGCGGGAGGCGGTATCGCCTGGGGGGAGCGAGTCATCATCGGGTCAAGACATGCAAGAAAGAATACAGAACGACAAGACAGAGGATGCGAGCAAGAAAGAAAACCGGACCTTTGGCCGCCTCAAGCTCTCGCCTGAGCAAAGTCGTCTCCTTGGCCGCCTCGGCAAAGCCATACTCTATGGAGGAGCAGAGCAATATTATGTTGGCCAGGTTCTCCTTGGCCTTCTGCTCCACCAGCGTGGCGAGGGGGAACTTCCCCGATACGTCGGGCAGGGCCGGCACCGGCCCGGAATACGGAGGAGAAGACACCAAGATAGATTGGTGGGGACCAGGGAGCGAAGCCGTCACCCCCGCTATGGCCTTGTCCTTGGCCGTTTCGGCCACAGACGTGGAAGGAGTGGGGAAGGCGAGGTATCCGGCCCCGGCGCCGGGCCGGAGAACTATCTGGAAAGCATCCACCGACGCCTCAGTGCCACCTCCTGAAACCGGAGGGTCGGAGTCGACCACAGGGGGAGCGGCATTTGCCGACACCCGGCCGACCGGTTCCACATCCGCCGTCGCCGTTACCGCCTCTGGAGGCGGACCAGCCGTTTGCGCCACAGGTGCCTCGGGAGCAGGCCTCGAGGCCGGCTCCACCATTGCGACGGGCGCCGTCTCCTCTATTGGAAGCGGCGCTCTGCAAAACGAAGAAAGCGTCACCACCAAGAAGTACAAGCCGCAAGATTTCTACCACAAGACAAGGACTTACCCGTCACGTGAGCCCAGTTCCCTGGGCTTCTTCCTCTTCAAGCGTTTCGGCGGGGGGGGGGGGGGGGCGATGCATCGTCGAGCAGGCGTTTCCCACCTCCGGAGAGTTCCTCCCCGCCCTTCGCAGGAATGGTGGAGTCATCATCCGGCCGCTTTGTAGGGGCCGGCACCACTTCAACCTCAACACCGGCCTCCGCGGTCTTGCCGGCGTCCACGCCCGCTCCCGTCGTCTCCTTGGCCGCCTTGGCAGCAGCCAGCCGCCTCGTGGCTGTCCTGGCGTCCATCTCATCCCGGATCGAATCCGCCTGTGCCAGCTCCGCGTAAATAGCTTTTTCCATACCTTCAATGCCCAAGTCATAACCAGGATCGGCAGCAAGAATAGGATTAACCACCTGGACGTTGGTTCCGCCGGCGAGAGATTCCGCCCTCTCCATGCCCTCCGCCTCCGCAGTCGTCTTCTCCCCGTCCTCCCTTGAGGTTATCAACTGCTCCACAGTCAGACCAGCGTCAGATGCTCCCAAGGCCAAATACGCCTGCGTCATCTGAGCATAAAACTCCTTCTCCAAATCACCCGGATTCAAATCATAAATAAAATCACCACCGGAAGCACGACCAATACCCTCATCGTTGGCCCCACCAGTTGGGACATCCGCCTTCTCCGCCAGCCTGGCGTCCACCTCGGCCCTGATATCGGCCACAATCGCATCCGCCTGGGCCTCCGCCAAAATTTTCCCGGCGGGCATCAAGCCGGCCGTAGTAGGCCGGGATGACGAAGAAGCCAACTTTTTGGCGGGCAGCACGCGACGCTTCTCGAATGTGCCCCTCCGCTTGTGGGGCACGATGCCTGCATCAACATCGGCGGCCGACTTCGACCGCCTCTCCTTCAGGGCCCGCCGGGGAAGAGTTGCTTTCTTCTTCCGCGCCACCGCCTCCAACTCCTTGGTCCTGCGGGAGGACGACGCCGGCTTGGAGGCTGGCACGAAAGAGGAACCTTCTGAGTCCAGCTCGGAACCGCTGGAAAGATCTACTACCACACGCACGACATCGTCAGTTTGCCCAACGGCGCCGGGCTCAGGAGACTTACCGCGGGACAACGAAACCGGAGGGGGGACGCCGCGCTCGAGGTCCTCGTCCCTGTAGGCTGCTGAATCGGAGTCGGAGCCGGCAGAGGGGACAGGGCTCATCGCGGTGCGGGCGGCATCGTCATCGCCTCCGCCATCTTCGCCAACATCGGCACCCCCACCGGACGATTCGGTAGTGTCACCGCGCCTGTCCGGGACGACACGGGCGCCGCCGCCCAATTCATCCTCAGCGGTGGCATCTGTTTCTCCTCCCACTTGCTCGTCGGAGGAATCCTCCTTCAGTATGGCCGTCAGCCGCTTGGAAAAGGGACCGCAGACGTCAGGCTCGAAGACGACTTCGAAGTCTTCAACCCTCTGGAGCTCGCAAAGCTGTACAACGGGACGACTGGGTCAAGTGGCAGCCGGACGAAGGAATTGAAGACAGACTAGAAAGCAATGACTAACCTCAGGAGCACGTTCCGAGCGGGTGAATGGATCGAATCCAAAATCCCAGTCCACCTCGATCCTGTCGGTGATGAGGCGGGAAACCCACGTTCCGGCGCCGGCACCTCAAAGGTGACCCGGGTAGGATCCCGGAGACCGGAGTAGAATCACATCTTGTGCGAACGCGCCTGTAGAGGGTATATCCGCCTTGACAGCCACGCCAGGGTCAGGTCCCTGGACGTTAGGCCGGTCTCCACCAACTCCTTCAGCCGGCCGAACAAAACACCCTCAAGAGCCCCATCCACCGGCGGCTTCTGGCACCAGGACTTGTTCACTGGCAGCGAATTGGAGAAGGCCGGAAGGCCGATTTGGTCGACATCAGTGAGGTTCCGGACGTAGAAGTAGGTGCTCTGCCACTTCTTGATGGAATCAGGTAGGTGAATCTTGGGCAGTGGCGTGTTCTTCGCACTAATGGAGACACTGCCGCAATCGCGCTGCTGCCCGGCGGTCGTTTGAGCCCGCAGGAAGAAGAACATGCCGAATATCTCCATGCTGGGCCAGATGCCCAAATACGCTTCGCACAGTGTGACGAAGCAAGACAGCTGCGTGAGGCAATTTGCCCCCAAATGGTGGGGCTGCAGCCCATAGAAGCGTAGAAATTCTGCGAAGAAGGAGCTCACTGGGAGCCCCAATCCCCGCTCCAAGTGCGTGGAGAACACGACGACCTCGCCCTTCCTGGGATTCGGAGAAATTTCTTCTTCAGGGGGAACGCGGGCCTCCACATCGCCCGTCATCCCCAAGAACCGGTTCCGGTGAAGCTTTCAGAGGAACGCATCATCCATGGTGGAACCCATCCACGCGCCCGAACTCGCCATGGAGGATCTGTTTCCCGTCGTGGAAGAGGCAAATGCGAGGACAGCAAGAGCACGAGAGAAGATGGGCGAGAACCGGGGAACACGAGGATTGGCGAGAAAGACGAAGCAGGAGAGAGGAACGGTAACCCCGGCCGTTCCCCCTCTTTCTCCTTTAAAAGCGAGGCAAGCGGAACCGTTCCGCCCGTCGCACCGCGTGGCGTGCAAACGTGCCGCGCTTTCCGCAGATGATCCCACGAGCAAGCAGTTGCCACAGAGAATCCAGCCCGGCGAAGACGAGGCGACGTGCGCCAGGCCTCGGGCAGAACACCAACGGCTCCCCAAAGCGGCGGGGCGTGGCTGACGTAAACCACGACCTAAGCCTTCAAGCCGGCCGTTCCGGACCGCTAAGATCTACTGATCCTCTCCGCATAGCTGAACAAGTCAACAACGACTTCGACAATAGACGGCCAAGACCAGGAAAGCTTGCGGGGCTTCCCCCACGGGCAAGCCTCATCTTCATCCGGCTCCACTTTCATCCGGCCCCGTCTCCAACCTCGACATTCAGGATACAACGGCCAAGATCAAGGGGAAGATCGAGAAGTCTTCCCAGCAAGCTAGCAAGACTCCACGACCTCGGGGGCTAGTGTCGGGGATATGAACCCCGGATATCCCAAAGAGATCCATTTCTTCAAAACTCCCCGAGCCGGTTGAATGAGTGCCGGCTGAATCCAGCCGCCTGCGTCTACCCGGATACGGACGTCCGGCTGGGCTGGAGCCGGACGCACCAACCGACAACTCCGTACGAGTGGGCCAGGCCCGTATAACCGCTCCGGGTGAACAGTACTCCTTGTCGGGCATCTCCTGTACAGAATCATGGCATCAAGCTCCAGCCGGCTCAAAAAGTAGTGATGTCGTAGGGGCAAACTTGTAACTTCCCTGTAACCGAAAACCCTAGCCCACTGCCTATATAAAGCGGGCTAGAGCCTCCTGCGCGAGGTAAGAAGTAGAAGAGACCTACAGGCACACAGGCGACTAGAACACTCACGTAGCATCACCTTCAACCTCCAGCCAGCTAGGACCTCCAGCCGGCTGCCACCCGAAACAGCTCAAGGAGCATCATTGTAGCCCGATTCTGTGATCAAGCAATAAGAACAAGAAGAGCAGGACGTAGGGTTGTTACCTCCACAAGGAATGCCCTGAACCTGGGTAACTAGCGTGTGTTTGCGTGCTTGTTGCCCAATCCCGCGCGAGCATCCATCGTTGCCTTGCCCCCACAATCTTTTCCATCTCTGATGGATATGTCGTGCAACCCACCATGACAGGGAGGGGGGTGGTTATTTCGTGATCATTTACCCAAAGCTGGATGTACATTGGTAAAATACACATAAAATTGATTTAAATTTTTTATGGTCTACCCTCTGGAAACAGGCTTTCGGCCCGCTTTATAAATAAAGTTCAACGGCCGAACCGATACAAAATTGATGAAGAGAACCTCTTAAAAAGCAGACCAAAGATAGAGTAAAAGGAAAATAAAGAGAACCAAGTGTCGTGGTATTGTCGAATCTAGCCGCGGCAGGGGTGCCATCGAGCTAGGTAGAGCGAGGGGTTTTGGAGGAGTTGGGGATTCCGGCTTAGGGATAGACACAAGTTTACCCAGCTACGGATCACATGATGGTGGCGTGATCCTACGTGCTGCTATAAATCACTATATAGGCAATATCGCCGAGTTACAGTGAGATCTCGCCGAGATTGAGGCTCTCGTCGAGATGACTCGTATCAGGAATCTATATGTCCTCAGGCGTCCCGTAGGCCGGCTTATAAAGGCGTCCGGCCTAGGGCTTACAGGAGAAAATCTACCGACTAAGTCAGAGTCCTAAACTAATCCGGCTTGGGCTTTGTCTTGTGGGCTAAGTCTTCACGATACCAGCCGCCTTCTGGAACCTTCCTTAGCCGGATGGGCCTCCTGCGCTTCATCATACTGGGCCGCCCAATAAGCCAGAATTCGGCTTATCACCACTATGGGTCACCCTGGTATTCTGGCTTAACTCCATATCCGTGAGGATACCTGTTCGGCATAACCCCAACAGTAGCCCCCGGAAAGCTTCAAGTACTTGTTCGGTTGGCTTCATCTTCCCGACAAAACTCCATCCGGGAAAATCTTCATCCGTCTCTTAGTCTTGGAGCATTCCTAGAAACTTTGCAGAACATGCCGAACTTGCTTGCCGATCTCATAGTGCCGGCTTATTATGTCGGAGAAAACCACTTGAACACATACCGACACGCGTCCGCCGATTTGACTACTCTGTCAGACTCGATAGAGTGAGTGGAGAAGCATCTTTGAATGTAGGGGCTAACAGCGTTTTTCCCGCGCGAGAATCGAGGAGTCGAAGGCAACCAAACGTCTCACAACGGCTCGATCCGTGACGCGTGGCGAAAATCGTGTCTTTCTGATCGTTGCGCGGATCTCGGCGTGTCCGCTATAAATGCCGGACGCCTCGCCTCCACTGCTACCACTCGCCATTCGCAACCCTAGCGCGTATTTCCTCCAGATCTCATCTCCCTCGATCTCAAGTTCTTTCTCTGAGCTCCATGGCATCAAGCGCTCCGAACTCACCGGTGATTGAAGCAACGCCACTGGATTCGGCTCCGCCGATGGGCGGCTCCCTTTCCACGGCCGCCGTCGCCGAGCCATCCGCCGCCGCCACTGAGCCTTCCGCCGCTACAGCTGCATCCTCCCCGTCTCCGGTGGCCACCTTCGCCGTGCCAAGCCGCGATGAAGTGGCCTTTGCGAAAGCCGCTGCCTCTGCCACTCAAGCCCCCAAGGCATCTGAAGCCGCAGCTGAAGGAGCTAGTGCTGGAGAGGAGGATGAAGAAGAGGAAGCCGGCAGCAACAAAGGTGCTGCCAACAACCCGACACATAATTGGGTTGGCTCTGCTGTAGAAGAAGGCGAGCTCGAAAGCATGGCAGCCGATGGCGTCCTTCCTCCGGCATCTTCCACTTCGCCGGCTTGGAGATCCGCCTTGGACGACCCGTATCCAACCCCAGTCCGGGACGAGCGGGTACTTCTCTCCTCCCACGTCTCTAGGGGTTTTCTTTGCCGACGTCGGCATTTCTGATAGAAATATTCGACCACTACGGCCTCCAACTCCATAACATCACCCCGAACAGTTTGCTATACATCTCCGGCTTTGTAGCTCTATTTGAAGGTTACTTAGGTATAAAACCTAGGCTAGACTTCTTCCATAGATGCTTCTTAGTCAAGAGGCAGACTGTCAACAAGGAGCTGCTAATGGTCGGCTCAATCAGTTTCAACTGCCGCCGGGATATCGACTGGTACCCTCAGGTCCCAATCGTTGATTCGGCAAAGGGATGGGCTTCGACCTTCTTTTACTGCAAGGACGTGGCACCGCCGAACCGGCTGGAGGGCCTTGCCCCCTTCACAGATATAGCCGGCACGCCCATGCTGTCCTAGACGAAGAAGCCGTCGGCGAAGATGTCGGCAGACCATGCCGCCATTCAGGCGAAGATTTCGGAGTTAACCTCCGGCTCTCCTCCCCTAACTGGGGAGGACACCATAATATGCTAGGTCAAAAGACGGATCCAGCCCCTCCAGCACCGTACCCGCCTTTTGTGCGAGTACACTGGTAATGCTGATCCCATGAGGACCAGCAAAAAAGACATGGATGAGGAGCTCTACCACGCGCGCCTCAACCGCCTAATCAAAGCCCGGCCCAACGAGGGTCGGCAATATGAAGAATCGATGCCGATGTTCACGGCATCCAACCCTCCCCCACAAGCTGACTTGTTTTATTCCTCAGATTCCGGGCCTTTCCGCTTCTGGATCAGCTAGCACGTCGTCGTCCAGCAAAGTGATCCAGCGTCCCGTTACCTTTTCTTCGGCTCAAGCAGAGAGCCGGAAAAGGAAGAGCTAGTCTATCACGATTGGCGCCAAGTCATCCGAAGATGACAATGCTCTCGCTGGGCTCAACATCCCCAGCAAGAAGTAAGTCGGCTGACAACGCTTTGTTTTCTTCTTGCTTTGATATTTAGCCGACCTTGCTGAACTTGCCCCTTATATCGTTGCAGGATAAAAAAGGGCGCGCCCCTTAAATCAAAGTTATGCGCCACACGAAAGAAGGCGTCTCCCGCTGTAGCTCCCGCCACCCCGGTTCCGAAGCCGAACCCCGCCGAAGAGGGCGCCCGCACTATGGCGGCAGGTCCTATCTTAGGGAGAGCCAGGACTACCCCTCCTTCGCAATGGACGGAGATGACGGGAAAGGTGACAGCACCTCCTTCCCCACCAAGGGCTGAAGCTCCGGCTAATGATGCCCCGACTTTCCCTCCAATCAAGGCAGAGGCCTTTGACGCGGAGGGGTATATTAAGCCGGAGTTCATGAACCGGTTTATGCGCGTCCCTCGGTTGCCCCGAAAGAAAGGAACCACTGTCAGGGACGACGAGCCGGACCAGACCAAAGCCTATGACACCCTTGATGTCATAGAGATCCTTGAGGACCAGCAGCAGTACTTTACTGAGTCCTTTGATGCCGGCATGTCCCTTCTGCGCGAGCACTTCCAGGTAAATATATTCCCAGTAGCCCCCGAGCACTATGCCGGACTAAATTTAGAGAAGATAGCCGACATAGTGGTCCGAGTTAAATGCATCTACCTAGCCCCCGATCATTTTAGAGTGCCTTCATGTAGCCACCTTGCCATTAAGCTTTAGGCTTTTAGCAAACTCCTTACGCAGATTCATCGAGAAATTGGCGCTGAAACCATCACTTCTTTGGGTTTGCGAAATCAGGAGATGCGCCGGTTAAGGGCAGAGCTGGCAAACAAGGAGACCATTATTGCCGGGTTTGAAGCAGACCGGGTCATTTATCAGGGTAACAATGCCGAAAAAACTTTCAACTTCTTGGTTCCAGCTTTATTTGTCTACTAACAATATGTTTGCCGCAGATGCCATCAACAAGGCCAAGGAGTTCGCAGACAACGTGGGAACTGTCGACCAGCTCCGCAACGAGAACATTGAGCTGAAAAAGCTTAATGAATCGATGAAGACAGAGCTGGAATCGGCTCAGAAAGCTCTTGTGCAAGCCGAACAAAATCTGGAGATAGAGAGGCAACAGAGCAAAGATTCCCTCCGTGAAGTTCAGGACCGGCTTGACAAGCGTCTGGACGAATCACTGGCAATAGACAACCAGCTTTTGAGTAAGTTTTATACTTAAGAACTCATTTTTGCTGCGTTTGTGTCTGCCTGCTTAACAAGTTAGCTTCGCCTTTTACAGCTCCGGCGGGCTTGGGCCATGAATTGAGAGCGGAGAACCGGCTTGACCGGATTTTGGAGATGGGGGAAGTTATCTCGAAGATACTTTCTTCGGGAAAAAATATTGTTGAAAAATTCTTTCCCGGCAACCCCGAGTCTTTGACGAATCTGGAAGATTTGCCGGCCGAGCTGGACGCGGCAACTTCGTTCTTTGACGAACGGTTGCGATCCAGCGCTCGCGAAGGTGCGAAGACGGCTCTGGGCTTAATGATGGCGCACTACCCAGAAGCTGAAGCTTGGCGGGTGGCATCCGGCTTTCCTCTTGAAAAGGAGGATGGCTCGCCGCTTGATGACCAAGGTCACAAGAAGATTCTTCACTCCGTCTCCGGCTATGCCAGCAAGATTGCCAAGATGGTATCATTAACCACCATTTTCAAGGAAGTGCCGTGCCCGCCAACACCCGTTCAATCAGATGATGACGGCGAGGAGGCGAACTGATATTAAAGCCGAATTTGCTCGTTCGAGCCGGCTTCCCTGAAAATGTAAACTTTAGATGTAAGCAAGTTGAACAGTGTGGAATATTTTGTAAATAACTGTCTTTTGCCATATTTAACTTATCTACTTTTGCAATTTTGCAATTTTTATGCCTCAGTTCAATCTGGCCTTGACACCTTAGCCTTTAAGTGCCGGCAAACCTATTGCGAAGCAAACTTGCTGAGCAACAGGGTACACAATGACCAAACTGTTTAGACCCAGATCAAGTGCCGCCTTTCGGTGACGAAACACTTTGAAGCAACTCGGTGCAAAAAGCTATCAGACAAACGTTATTTGGCAAAACTTTGTTTTTTCATCGCCTTAAGGCGGATCTAACAGAGAAGAGAATTTACCAACTAGCAACACAGGCAATTTCGGGTAAACAGATAATATCAATAAGATCATTGGGAAATAAGGGATTGTACAGATTCTCGAATTCGACATGAGAGAAACCAATTTTTATTTCATGATCACATTGACATGGTTACAATAGAATTTGCTAAGTGTAAAAAGGACGTAGCTGAGCGATGTTCCACGGACGTTTCGTCTCATCTAAGTCGTCATCTACATGCCTTTTCCTCTTTCGACCTTAAGTCGAGGAGGTAATATGACCCGTTTTTCAGAACTTTGCTGATAACGAAAGGCCCTTCCCATGGCGGGGATAATTTGTGCTGCCGGCTCTGCACAAGCCGAAGCACTAAGTCACCCTCTCAAAAAGATCGAATCCGCACTCTACGGCTCTGATAGCGACGTAGATCTTGTTGATAGATGGCGGATCTTTGGAGAGCTAACTCTCTTTCTTCTTCGAGGACATCTAAGCCGTCTTGACGTGCTTCTTCTGCGTCTTCTTCGACGTAGGCTGCGACTCTAGGCGAATCGTGGATCATGTCGGATGGGAGCACCGCTTCTGCGCCATAGACAAGGAAGAAAGGGGTGAAGCCGGTTGATCTATTTGTGGTAGTACGAATACTCCATAAGACCGCCGGTAATTCATCAACCCACGCGCCGGCTGCTCGATGTAGAGGAGTTTCAAGCCTCGGCTTAATACCCTGCAGAATAATGCCGTTAGTGCGCTCTACCTGTCCATTGGATTGCGGGTGTGCCACCGATGCCACATCGAGTCGGATCTTTGATCGGCTGCAGAACTTCGCTAGCTCACCGACGGCAAAGTTTGTGCCATTGTTAATGATAATGCTATGCGGTATGCCGAATCGGGTTGTAATCTCGACGATAAACTTTGTTGCTGCAACCCCGTCGAGTTTCTTGATGGGCTTTGCCTCCACCCACTTTGTGAATTTGTCGACCGCCACCAGTAGGTGGGTTAAGCCTCCCCTTGCCGTCTTAAAAGGTCCCACCATATCGAGCCCCCAGACCGCGAACGGCCAAGTGATAGGGATCGTTCGGAGCTCCTGAGCCGGCAAGTGAACCTGCTTTGCGTAGCGCTGACATCCTTCACAAGTCTTGACGATGTTGATAGCATCCTCCTTAGCCGTCAGCCAGAAGAATCCGTGCCGAAACGCCTTTGCCGCCACGTGATGCCCACATTCGCCGGAGTGGATTTCTTCTAAGATTTGCCGTCCTTCCTCTGGAGAGATGCATCTTTGGAAAATGCCAGATGTGCTCCTCTTGTAGAGTTGTCCGTCAATAATCATGTACGCCCTTGCTCGACGCTCAATTTGACGGCTTAGCACCTCGTCGCCCTTAGGCAGTTTCTTATTAACCAAGAAATCAATGTAGGGTGTGGTCCAATCTGGGGTTACCAAGCACACCTGAACTGATTCTGCCGACAAGGAGAAATCTTCATCGCCGCCTTTGATGGACGGCTTGTGAAGGTGATGGAGGAATACGTCTGGTGGCACTGCCTTTTTCTTGGATCCTATTCTGGCCAAGGCGTCAGCAGCTTCATTGTCATCTCGGGAGATATGTCGAACCTCTAAGCCGGCAAAACATCGGCCGAATTCGTCGACTGTTCTTCTGTACTCCGCCATTGTGGGACTCTTCGTGTCCCAACACCCATCAAGTTGCTGCACAACCAGATCTGAGTCGCCATAGCAAAGGATGCGCTGCACTCCCAATTCCTTAGCCATGTGAAGACCATGAAGGAGAGCCTCATATTCTGCTACATTGTTGGTGGCGTTGAAGTGGATTCGGAGGACATAACTGAGCTTATCACCCTTAGGCGATTTCAGAACTACTCCAGCCCCCGAGCCTTCCTTCATCTTCGAGCCATCGAAGTGCATTATCCAGTACTGAGAATCCGGCAAAGGTGTGCTTTCCATCGCCTCTGTCCAATCTGCAACGAAGTCGGCTAAGACCTGAGATTTGATGGCGGTCCTAGGCTTGTATTGGATGTCGAAAGCTGCTAACTCGATGCCCCATTTGGTGACTCGACCCGTTGCGTCGACATTGTTGATGATTTCCCTTAATGGAGCCTTGCTGACCACCGTGACTATGTGATCATGGAAGTAGTGACGCAGCTTCCTGGCGGCAAAGAATACGCCATAGGCTAACTTCTGGTAGTGGGGATAGCGCTGCTTCGAATCTGAGAATACTTCGCTAATAAAATAGACGGGGCACTGATCCGGCCATTGCTTTCCCTCTTCCAAGCGCTCAACTATAATGACGGCACTGATAACAAAGTTTGTGGCCGTCAAATAGAGCAAAAGTGGCTCTCTTTCCTTTGGAGCCGCCAAGATTGGAGCATGCGTCAATGTATACTTCAGCTGAGCTAAGGCTGCTTCTGCTTCCTCCGTCCAGACGAAATTATCCGCCTTTTTGAGGAGTTTGTACAGAGGCAAAGCTTTATCTCCAAGCCGGCTAATGAAACGGCTTACAGCCGCGGCGGAACCCGTAAGCCGCTGTATGTCCTTTAGACAAGTCGGCTTCTCGATGCTCTGAATCGCCTTTATCTTTTCCGGGTTAACTTCAATTCCTCTTTGGGAAACAATGAAGCCCAGAAGCTTGCCTGCGGGTACACCGAAGACGCATTTTGCCGGATTAAGCTTCATCTGTTACTCCCTTAGGTTTGCAAAGGTTTCCGACAGATCGGCGATGAGATCGCCACGCTTCTTCGATATGACTGCAATGTCGTCAACATAGTCGTGAACATTGCGGCCAATTTGCTTGTCCAGACACCGCTGCATACACCTTTGGTAAGTAGCACCGGCGTTCTTTAAGCCGAACGGCATTGTGACGTAGCAATAATTGCCATACGGCATAGTGAAGGATGTCTTGATTTGATCTGACTCCTTCATCTTTATCTGATGGTAACCCGAATAAGCGTCCAGAAAACATAGCATCTCTGAGCCGGCAGTTGAATCAATGACCTGATCGATGCGCGGTAAAGCGAACGGATCTTTAGGGCAGGCTTTGTTTAAGCCGGTGAAATCAATGCACATACGCAGCTCCGAGGTGTTCTTCTTTGGGACTAGCACGGGATTTGCCAACCAATCAGTGTGGACAACTTCACGAATGAATTTGGCGGCTGTGAGCCTTAGGATCTCCTTTCCAACCGCCTTGCGCTTCTCAGTTCCGAGCCGACGAAGGCCTTGCTTGACCAGCTTTGCGTCCTTGTTGACTTTTAGGGAGTGCTCGGCAAGTTTCCTCGGGACGCCTGGCATGTCAGATGGTGACCAGGCAAATATGTCCCGGTTCTCACGGAGAAACTTGACGAGCTCGCCTTCCTATTTGTCATCGAGACCAGTGCCGATGATGGCCTCCTTTGTCGGATCCTCCTTTGAGAGCTTGATTTTCTTGGTGTCATCCTTTGGCTTGAAGCTTGAGTCGACTTTAGAGGACGGATTTTCAGTCGCCGGCATCTCATCGGGACCAATTGTTTTCTTGAGATCCTCCAACTCTTCCCTGCAGATTGCTTGTTCAGCATGGACGGCATTGGAGGCCTCGCATTCCTTGGCTTTCTTGAAGTCTCCCTTAACTGTGATGACGCCATTGGGTCCCGGCATTTTCAGCATGCTGTAGATGTAGCAGGGCCGAGCCATAAACTTGGCGAAAGCCGGACGTCCAAAGATTGCATGATATGCACTTCTGAAGGGAACCACCTCAAAAGAGACGTCCTCAGTCCGAAAATTATCGGCTTCACCAAAGGTGACCTTCAGGGTAATTTGCCCCATCGAGGAAGCTTGTCGTCCCGGCACAATCCCATGAAACTTCACAGTACTGTGGGTGAGTTGCGACTCGGAAATACGCATCCTCCTTAACATTGCGGCGTAAAGTATGTTGATACTACTGCCGCCATCCATGAGTACCTTTGTCAACTTATACTTGTCGACTATTGGGCTGACGACTAAGGCGTAGGTGCGCTTTGCAGGAACTCTATCCGGGTGATCGCTGCGATCCCATGTGATGGGTGTGTCGGACCAATCCAGGTATTAAGGAACTGCGGGCACCGTAGCGTTGAGTTCTCGCCAAGCCGCCTTTCTTTGCGTGAAGAATCTGTTGCCAGGTTGGCAATGAGACTTTCGGCATGCTTAGGGAATTTGCTGCCTTTTTCTTTGGAGGCAGCGTCATCCGACTCTGAAGCAGCTTCCTCCTTCTCTTTGTCGTCCTTCCTGGACTTGCGCTTGTTCCTTGACTTGCTGGCTTTGGGGTCCTTAGCGATGTCTCGATTAATGTGACATTGCTGGAGCGTGTGGGAACTTGTCCCATCTGGCCTCAGATGATGGACACAGGGGTTGTGCTTGATGTCGTCATACTTCACCGCTGGTGGCCGGGATGATTGGCTATTTGCCGGCTTCTTGCCTTGCCACTTGCCATTGTTTGAACCACCCTTTCCAAAGGCGGCAGCGACCTCATGAGAAGGGCCGGCTTGGTCTTCAACCTTCTTTTTTCCGGACTCGCGTCGGCGGATTTCGGCATCCTCCCTGTTGTCATCATCAGCGGCGGCGGACTTGTTTGCACAAGCGAGTAAGCCCCCCAAAGTTTCCGACTCGTCGCTGTAGATCATGAAGCGGAAAGTCGTCCCCTTCCTCAGAGATTGCTTGAAAGCGTGAATCGCCTGAGTTTCTGAGACGCCCTCGCAAGCGTTCTTGATTTCACTCCATCGTGAGACGAACTCACGGCTAGACTCGTTCCTTTGCTGCACGCACCGCTGTAAGTCGAAAATCGACTTTGGGCGCTTATATGTGCCCTGGAAGTGCTGGATAAAAACACGCTTCATGTCACTCCAGGTATGAACTGTCCTTTCGGGCAGACCTTCAATCCACATGCGTGCCATCCCGGTTAACATCAGGGGCAAAAATCGCACTGCCGAGTCGGCGCTGCCTTGATATATGTCGCAGGCACTAACGTAATCTGAGAGCCAGGTCTCAGGATTAGCCGTACCGCTGTACTTATCAACCATCTTTGTTACGTTCGACAAAGTGGGAGGTAGAATTTGCTCTCTGATTGTTCTGTCAAAACACTTGGGGCCGAGGTACTGGGCATCTCTGGCCGACTTCCTCTCCCCGATTAGGCTTCGAACATCATTGGCTGGTGGCGGTTTAGCAACCGACTTTTCTTGTCTTGGTTCTTCCCTGTGACGGCTTTGGCTCGCCCGGCTTGCATTAAGCGGAGGGCTTGGAGTCCTTTGTCGTCGTGGAGGGGGTATGTATTTGGAAGGGTTATCTCCCTCTTTGCGCGGTGGAGGCGGCGGTGGGGTGGCATATGACCTCTGTTATCCTCCCTTCGGGGTTGATTTTCCCCTTCACGTCGTCGCTCCTGACGGGGTGGAGCCACCTTTTCCTTGCGAGGGTCCTCCTTTCACTCTCGGCTCCGATGCCCTTCCTGACCAGCTTCACGATGGCGTGAAGAACCTGTCCGGGATTCCGCGCCTCTAGGCTGCTTGTCCTTTGGGTCCTTGCTGCTTTTGTTGTGACTGCTTGAGCCGGCCGGGTCGTCATCTGGGTCGGCAGGGGCAGCAGCCATTGGCTTGTTGGCGGTTGACTTGCAAAGGCGAGAATCATCAACAAGCCGTCCTGTTTTGACTTGCGAATCATTCTGCTGCTGCTGTGAACCTCCAGTAGATAAGCCGAATATTTAAGCCGAGCGTCACGATCCAGAGATTTGTCGAACATGACCTCCTGGGCAGCCTCCATGTTTTTGGCTGGGGTATTGAAGTAACATAGATTTGTCACCGGGTCACGTCGGTGGTGGTACTTCCTCTAGACTGAATCTACATGATCGGCTTCCCACTTGCTACGGAAATCCAACCTCTTATGCAGGTTCTTATCACGAGCCGGATGGAAAACATCGTCAAGCCCCCTTTTCCCTCTGCTTTCGGATGAACTCCGTTTCCTTGTTTGTGAGCTCAACTTCACGCTCTACTATCTGGGCAGCTTGCTCCTCAAGTAGGGCGCGGCGCTTCTCAATGTCGTCCAGCGATGCGTTTGGAGGGAGTGGCGTCAACAGTTGCTTGCAGTTCGCCATCTTTCTTTCGTGCTCCCTCTCCGCCGCCTCGCCGGTCTTAGCGTCAATGTCGTCTCCTCCAGCTGGCCTTCTGTCTGCCCCCTTCGATGGAGCCAGTGGCGGTATGAAATCCACCTTGAGATTTCCGGCTTGCGGAGTTTTTTCTTCGCCATTGGCGGCTTTCGAGGCGTTGGGTCGTCATTAGGATCCGAGATATTTCCCATCAAGACCTCGACAGGGCGTCCCAAGCAGGACGCAACCTTCCGACTGAAATTGTCGGATTCTCCTTCAGATTCAGGGTCTTGCTCCATATGAGCGGTGTCCACTGATCCGGCTTCTGAATCTGCCTCCATCTGGAAGGCAGGGAGGATTGACTCAGGTAGTGTCGTGGTGGGTTGCACGGCATATCCATCAAAGACGGAAAAGAGTGTGGGGCAGGCGACGATCGGATGCTCGCGCGGGATTGGGCAACAAACATGCAAACACACGTCAGTTACCCAGGTTCGGGGCCCTCCTTGTGGAGGTAACACCCCTACGTCCTGCTCTTCTTGTTCTTATTGATTGATCACAAATCGGGCTACAAAGGTTGCTCCTGGAGCTGTATTGCGGTGGTGCCGGCTAGAGATGTCAAGCCGGCTGGAGGTGGAAGATGATGATCTATGTATGTCTCTGTGTCTCCCTCTCGTCTCCACCTGCTTGCTTATCTTGCTTGCTTATTGCTTGCCCCGCGCAGGAGGCCCCTGCATGCTTTATATAGGCAGCATCTAGGGTTTTGGGTTACAAGGAGATTACACGATTGCCCCTATGACATCACTACTCTGGAGCCGGCTGGAGCTATCTCATCATTACATTGTAACGGTAACGCCCGACAGGGGCTGGAGGATCCGGGCCTACCAGTACGGACCGGTCGGTGGGTAGAGGCCGGCTTGAGCCTAGTCGGCCGTCCGCCTTCGGATAGACGAAGCAGCTTGCTTCATCCGGCTGGCTCCAGGCGGCACGCTGCAGCCGGCACCTGCGTAGCCGGCCCATGTAGTTCTTGAAGAAATGGACCTCTTAGGGGTATCCGGGGTTCATATCCCCGACACTAGCCCCCGAGATCGTGGAGTCTTGCCGGCTTGCCGGGAAGGCTTCTCGATCTTCAATGTTTTGTTTGTGTCGCTGTAGTGAAGTCGTTCCGGCTCGAAGTTTGCCGGATAGGGTGATGGCGGCCGAGGGCGGCTCGAGGGAGGACGTGGAGAGGACGAAGGCGGCAGACGTGGAGAGGGCGGAACCCGCCGCCGACAAGACCCGCGCCCAGGTGGTTAATCTTTCTCCTCCTATTGTTCTTGGTTATGACTCGGGTATCGAGGATATGGAGAAGGCTATTTACGCGGAGCTGGCGCAGGCGGACTCGATCCGGGCGTCGATGGACGCCCAGGCGGCTACAAAGCGGTCGGTGGCTGCTAAGGCAGATGAGGAGAAGGCGGCAGCGGGCGCGGAGGCCGGCAATACCGCAAAGGCCTCTGCTGGGGCCGAGGTGGTGCCGGCCCGCACGGAGCGGCCGGTCGAAGGCTCTGTCGTTCCGGCGAAAGGCGGCGATGTGCCTTCCGGAGGCGTGAAGCGCCCGTCCGACGCCGTGCCCCCTCCCCCGCCAAAGCGTTTGAAGAGGAGGACGGTCAAGGCGCTGGGCTCATGCGTCGGGTAAACCCTTGTCTTGTGGTAGGGGTCTTCGCAACTTGCACTTGGTGGTGACGCTTTCCTTGCTTCGTAGGGCGCCGCTCCCAATAATGGAGACGGCACCTGTCGCGGTGGTGGAGTCGGCCTCGGTGCCCGCTACCGAGGCCCCTGCGACGCAAGCGGCCAACCCGCCTTCAGAGGCGAGGACGACGGAGGCGGACAGCCGAGTGCTGGTGGAGGCGGCTCCCCTTGTGGTCGATTTCAACCCTCCGGCTTCAGGTGGTGATGATGAGGCGCCAGTGGGCGCTTTCCAGATGGTTCCCCAGCCGGCGCCGGGGCTGGGTATCTCGCCTTTCCTACCCCTTCCTCGGTGGTGGCCGAGACGGCCAAGGGCAGGGCCATTGAGGAAGCGACGGCTTCGCTTCCGGGTCCTCGCCAATCAACTTTGGTGTCTTCTCCGCCGTACTCCGGTCCGGGTGCCGGCTCGGCCCGACGCGTCGGGGAGNGACAAGACCTGCGCCTTGACCATGGCCCGAGTAAGCCTCCTTATTCGGCACAGGCATGCCGAATTCCCTGTAACTCGGTTTCGCCTTCCCCTGCACACAAGAAGAACAAAGAACGATCCGACATATAACTCGCGTGATCCGACATAACAATATGTCGGTTAATCATGACCCGGCCAGCTCCGAGTAAGGCGGTATGGTTATGTCGGTTTCAGTGACCCGGTCAACACCGAGTCAACCCTTATATCGACGCCTTGCCCATATCCGGGGGTTGCCCCCCGACACCCGCCCTAGCCGGAGGGTCCCGGTTGTCCACGTCGTCGGACATGGCTGATTTCGCGTCCCTCGATCTGAACGCGGCCCCACTCTCCGGCGACTCGCGGGTGACCGGAGGAAAGCACTCGCAAGTCATCCCTGCGGCCAATCTCCCCGACGCGCACAACCTGTTCGACGAAATGACGCCACTCGCCCCGGATGACCCGATGTACTACGACGACAACGGCCATGGCTATGGGGAGGGTTACATGGCTGACATGATCAATGAAGGTGGCCACGAGACCCAGACCCACGAGGTCGTCGACATCGAGGAGTCCATGAACGTCGACGAGGAGCATTGTTCGCCGACGAGCTGTCTCGCCAAGCGGCCTTGCGAAAGAGGGCCGGCTCGCAAAGGACTTTGGCCTACTCCCAGGCCGAAGACATCATGCTCTGTGAAGCATGGATGTAGATTGGGCAAGATGCAATCAAGGGGGCCGAGCAAAAGGGGCAACAAATTTGGAACAAGTGCCATACCTACTTCCATGAGAACCAGAAGTTTGCAACAACCCGGGATATTGGCCGGCCATTCGAGAGCAAACAGAATGAGTGTTCACTCCGAAAGAGATGGGGCTTCATCCAATCAGAGTGCAGCAAGTTCGTTGGCTCCTATGAGCATCTTGTTGCCCGGCCCGTGAGTGGCATTGGGGTGGCGGATTTGGTATGTTTTCGTTCGTTCTCTCCGTCCATTCGAGTCATACTATCCATATAAATATGTGTTTACGATTATGGGTTGTCAAATAGGTACTTCATGCTTTGTTGCCATTCAAGGCCCAACATGAGGGCAAAGCCTTCACCTTGACTCATTGTTGGAATGAGCTCAAGCATTGTCCAAAATGGAAGGACATCATCACAAGCATGAAGAGAGGAGGGGACTCGGTGGTCGACAACGATGAGGCCGTTCGCCCAAATGATGGGAAACGGCCGAGGGGACAGGAAAGCTCCAAGATGGAGGCCAAGCATGATGCAACGACACTTGTATTGCAAGAGACCTTGAAGGGATTCATATCCCAAAAGGACAAGGCAACCGAGGAGAAGAAGGAGAGGGAAGAGAGGAAGCGGCGGGAGAGAGAGGAGAACACGAAGAACTTCTTCGATTTACAATAGAAGAAGCTCGAGATCGATGAGACCAATGCCCGGTCTAGGGCTATGGAAGCGGAGCACACGTTGCTCGCCGAGGAGTCCCGGATCATGATGGCCGACCTCAACAGCATGACCCCGAGGAAAAGGGCATGGCATGAGAAGAAGCAAAATCTCTACATGGATCGAGATGCTTGATTCATCTCAATTGTGTGTTCCTTGCCCATAAACTATGTGGAAAATGGGGCCTCGGGCTCCTATTTTGGGTACTATGTAATGCCGAGGCAAATGGGACCTCGGGTACTATGTCGTTTGGGTACTATATTGATGCCTATATGACACTATTATTTTCCTACTATTGTCTAAGTTATTTGCAAATTATTTTGAAATCTATTGTCTACAAAATAAAATAAAGGGGCAGACGAAATGGGTCGGCCCGTTGGGTGCACTGGCCAGAAAAGGCGGACAGGGACGGAGCATTGTTCGTTTGCCAAGCCAAACGGATGAAAAACGGACCAAAAAGAGGTCTGTTTGGGTCGGCGCGTTCGAGTTGCCCTTAGGTATCCAATTAACCCACATAGATAATACCCTGTTCGTTACTATTTTTCCATTTGGGTTCGCATCCAAGTGTTACTTGTAATTATTTCTTTTTCGAAATATAGACTAAAATATTTGAATTCAGCTCGCATCTTCTCTTAGGCCAGACATTTAGATCTTGATGAAGTGTTGTGCCAAATTTTCGGAAACAACCGAAGGATATAATCTATGGGATATCACGTAAGAAAGTTAAAATATGCCCTTGTTTTTTTAGATCAAAGGCCATATGCTCATCTTTAAATTAATAAATCCCCAACGGCTTGAAGGTACATAAGATGCCCACATGAAAAACACGAATATGACGGGAAAACTAGGTTTCAATTATGGTGGAAAACTATTTATAGATAGATCAAAACTACAAGACGACACAAAATATATCCACATTTGGAGAGAAAATTCATTGTAACACCACCAGGCCGGCAGCAGTAACCCCTTGCAGCTTTCTAGGATCTCTGGACAGGTCCCACATACCGACACTAGTCTTTTCTATGCATGTGCAATTCGTTCTTACTCATGAACACCAGGGACGAATATTCCGATCGGCCAACCATCCTCAAATCACCCCGGGCCAAACACACTTAACATCGGGGTTCTTTGGGATGAGATTCTGAAAAAAGAAGATGCATCTTGTTGAATGTAACACCCCGGACACCCCGAGCTGGCGGCTGTTACCCCTAGCAGCTTTCTAGGATCTCTAGACTGGCTCCAAAGACACGCCCCACATACCAACACTAGTATTTTCTACACATTTATCCTCACTCGTGAAGTCATGTGTTCCCGGGACGAACTTCCTAGCCGGTCACCCATCCTCAAATTACCTCGGGCCAAGCATGCTTAACATCAGGGTTCTTTGGGGATGAGCTTCTGGAAAAGAAGATGCATCTTTGTTGATATGGATATCCTATCAATCCTATTAAGCCCTAGGTCCGGATGTCACACACACACACACCCCTCCTTAGAATACCGACACCCTTTTCGGTCAACCCCTGACCAGGAACTTCCACTCCTTGCACGTGTCCGTACGTCCAGTGCCGACACATGTCCCACATGTTCGTGCCCCTGACCCGTACACACCCGTGTAACCACGAGGGTCGACTCTGATACCAAATGTAACACCCTAGCCAACCGGGGGCTGGCATCTGTCAATCCTCAGAACTCTCTAGGATATCTAGACTGGCCCCATAGATAAACACTGGTCTTTTCTGTGCACTTTGTCCTAACTCATGCGCACCCGGGACAAACATCCGGGACAATCACCCATCCTCAAATTACTCCTGGCCAAGCACGCTTAACATCGGGGTTCTTTGGGAATGAGCTTCCGGAAAATAAGATACATGTTGTTGATACGTGTATCCTATAAATCCTATTAAATCTTAGGCCAGGATGTCACATTCATCTATAAAAATAATGATGTAACATCCCCCCTTCAAAATGCTAGAGCCGGCCCCAAACAACATAATGAACAAGATCAAAAGGATGCTAAGACACAATCTCACTATGAGGATAAGGTAATGAAAGAATTTTCCCTTAGAACAAATGATAAGGCCTCATGTATCGCTCTTAGGCGACATCGGAGGCGACGCTGTCCTAGCACTTGTTTCCCCTCCTTCACCATCATCGCCATAGGATGCCGCCTGTGGCAGCCGGTTTACCAGTTGTTGCCTCCCACTCGTTGCCTTCGCCCTCTACATCACCTCGTGTCGCGTTCTCCCCGTGCGCCATGCCTCTCAGGGATGGAGCTAGGATCTGAGATCAAGGAGGCAAGGTTAGCCTAATAGTGTGTGATCTTTATGATGGGGGCTAATCAAGTTAAATTAGACTAATCAAGTGGCTAACATTGCAATGAAAAGAATGAACATAGGGGTGCCCTGCTCTGGGTGTGGGGATGCCGCTGACTGTTCAACAGGTTGGAGCCAGTCTACCACTCCATTCATCCTCTTCGCCGCAGCTTCGATCGTCTCGTCCTTGTCCTCGGTGAGGAGTTGGGCCCCTAGGTGCTTGCCAATGTGAAAAGTTGTTCCCCATGTTGGATGGTATGGGTGTAGGGGTTATATAGTGTAGGTCATTGGATGACGTGGTCATGGTTGAGAGATCGAGCGATTGTGAAAAGAAACTTGAGAATCGATCGGACTAGAAATTATTTGTAGCACGATCCGCTCGTCCGGGGGAAATAAAACTCGAAGGCTCTGATACCATGTTATGAATAAGAAACATGCATATACACACACATATGGGTAATAGCACATCTTACATAACACAACAAATACATATGTCTAACACCCACAACCAATCTGTATAAAGAACAAAAACAAATCGCCGAATTGACATATTCATACATCATTACTTTCTTAAACTTCGAACAATCCCACAAAAACGTGGTAAATGCGTCGAGTCTCCCCTCACAACAAACCATTAATGTCGACACAATATCTTTAGCAACTAATTTCTTCCTTCTTTATATCGTAACACCACTCTCTTTCGCACGTCCCTCCTTCTCTTCCTTTCCCCCTCAAAATCCTAGAATGCCGCCATTCAACGTTTTTACAAGGACTCCAACAAATGACTCTGACCATCTCGCCGCACCAAACAATTCCACAACCTCCTTGCAAAGATTTGCCTCCAATGTCACCAACCTTTGCCCGTTGTGGAGCAGATTGATCACCAAGATTATTTCTAAACCTCGTGTATGTTCTTTTCTTGAACTTGTATCTAGTTTACTTTTCAAATTTCTTGCTTTCTTGTTCTTATTGGATGATCTTAGTAGGGCTTCTTTTGATATTTTGGCTTCTTTGTTTTATGTTATTCTTGTTTTTTTCTTCACATCTCCAAATGTATAGATTTATGTTATCTGTATTTGTTCTAGGCTACTTAGAAATAGGATCTTTTAGATCTATTATGATGGTCTGTTACCTGATCTTAGGACCAATGTTTTGCTTCCTTTCTTTTCCTGATTATTATGGATTTCAAATCTGGAGTTTATGTTTCTTTTATCATGGATCTAGTTATAATTTAACCAACTGCCTAGTCTAAGGAAGGAATGACTGCTTGTTTAGGTATGAATGGTTTTGTAATAATGTATGGTTTAATTGATCAATACTTGTGGAGTAATGATTATGCATAATCCAGCAAAATATGGAAAATACATAAAAAATATAAACACCAGCAGGTCCGTCTCAGACGGCGGACTCAGGATGCCAGACCTGTCCATCACCAAAATGTGATTGTTATCACTATGTTCGCTCGCATGAGTGGATGACACCAGGGTCTCTGCCACATAACCATGGGTCCTTGTCGAGGCGCTCTCGTATGGCCACAAACTTCTACTTTATGGGGATATCACGCCATTTCTCTTATTTTTGGCACCAGGCCACATACATGTTGATAGGTTCTTTGGAACCTTGATTCCTCAATAAGTAAAAATCATCAGAAAGAAAGGTAACTTACTCACTAGTTTAGTTGATGCTGAAATCTTTCACAAAAATGGAACTACTAAGAAAACATAAAAAACTTTGCAATAGCTTGTTAAGTTGTTTCGCACATTTTTTTTAGAATGAACTCTATTATGAACAACATAGTTGTCATACTACTATAATCTGAACTAGATATATTTCTGTTGAACTAGATATGAGCTTAAGAATATCTATTTGTACGACGTATATATAAAAAACACGCTTGATCGATGAACTTCTCCAAACATAACAAAGGAGTTTGGCAACTCTCATGTCATAATATTATCTAGAGTACTTGGTTGTGGAATATATCTAAAGTAGTAGAGTTTACCGTAGGAAGTTATTTTACATATGAATATAACAGACATATAGAGAGAGGCGGCTCTCATGTGCATATGCATCCTTTATTAAAATACATTTTAAACACATATTCAAATGTCAAAAAATATTGCACAAAATATATCTTGAGAGCGTCAAGGAAAAGCGCGCCCTCGCGCGGGAAGCCCAGCGGGCGGCCAGCGCGCGCGCGTACGACACGTGTCGCAGTACGGACGCGCGCGCGAACAGCTTCATCCTCGTGAGCTAGCTAGCTCAATCGATCCACCTGCTTGTTTGCCTGCTTAGCACAGTACGTATTTGGAAAATAAGAGAAACAGAAAAAGAGAAAAATAATTTATAAAAATCATGAAGGCGGTGCATTGGTCGTTGTCCCTAATATTTCGTCGATGCATCTGTCGTTGCGTGTGTTGCGGGCTGCGCCCAACCGAAGGCAACCGAAGACAGTCTAATCAGTGCACTGCCCAATTGAAGGCAGTGCAAAGTTACGCCGAAGGCAGTGCACGCATGCACTGCCCAACCGAAGACAGTCCAGGCAGTGCACTGCCCAACCGAAAACAGTCAGGCAGTGCACTGCGCAACCGAAGGTAGTGCACCGTCCAACCGAAGGCAGTGTAGACAGTGCACTGCCCGACCAAAGGCAGCGCAGGCAGTGCACTGCCCAACCGAAGGCAGTACAGTCAGTGTGCTGTGCAACTGAGACAGTGCAATGTAAAAAGAGAAAAAGTGAAGGCAGTGCAATGCCCCCATCCAAGGCAGTGCACTGCAGAAAAGAGAAGGCTTTGCACTGCACTCTAAAAAACAGAAAAGGCAGTGCAAACTACACACTCCGGGTAGTGCAAAAAAAAAGTTTGTCGAAACATATCAACATGGGATCTAGTTTTGAAGATCTCGACGCGACTAGTACAGCCGCGAAAACGGATCGTGATTTGGACTTTTGGTTCGTAAGATATTTTGTTTTTCGTGTTCGAATCTACGAAAAAAGCAAAAAGCAACCGGCGCATACTCCTGGACTGACGCGCGGCGAGCAGAGAAGGACGCGTGGGAGATACAGGTCGCTCCTGCTTGCGCCACATCCTAGGGAGGGCGCCCTTTTTCTAGTAATTTCGATATATCTTAACACATTATGTGTGCACAAAGACTTTTCCCACAAAACTGACATTTTTGTGTTGCCCGTGTAAAAAAAGAAAAGAATTGGTGCTAACATAACGCTTTTCACGAGATTTATTTTGTCTTTTTACACATGCCACGAAAATTACCGGTTTTCCGTGAAACAACTTTGTGAGCACATAGAATACGAAGATACATGAGCAAAATTTTATTTTGAATTTTTTGACTTCAATACTTGTTTTACTAGCAAACATGCCCGTGCGTTGCACCGGGTGTGAAAAAAGATCGACACGACCTAAATTTTACCTCAAAAGTTGATCGACGCACATACAATAACTTTATTTTCCTATCCAGATGAACAAAAAGTTGACGCAACAAATTTAGCAATAAATTTGACCCAAAGGGGAAGAAACATATGTTAATACATTCTTATCCTTCAGAAAACTTGATATAAATTTATCTCACAACTTCTACTGACTGATTCTACCGTCGTCGTTGCTGAACTGAATATCTCCTCACAACCTGCAGATATGTTGCTACATGTATACTTGGTTTCTTACTAACCTTTATAGGCTCTAACTTTTCTGGAGCACTAATAAAACAGTAACCAATGCTTGAAGCAAACTATACAAAGCTTACAGAACTAACTCTTCTCCATACTTAATTTATTGCAAACAAACAAACATAATTTAAATTCTCTGTGTGGTTGTACATGGAAATTCTAAACATGAAATAAAATAACATAGTAAGGTTGTAGTATGAAAATAACCAAATAACTACGATATAATCAGTGTATTATTCTATCTTATCAAAACTGGTACAACAAATATGCATTATGATGCATAACATATTCAAATGTTATCACTGATTTGCTCACAGCCATATTAAAAATTGACGGGATGATTTGCCATTTCATAGCGCCGTTAGAACCAGTAAATGGATTGGATAAAACTAATGAACCACATATGCACAATCTCTGAATGTAAAACCATGCAAGAAATGTATGATGCAAATGAAAATGTGCAATATGTAAAATTCGTCCCAAAAATGTATTGTACAATTCCCAAATATGTAATCTCTATAGTTCATCGAACTAATGAGTTGTATATTTTCAGAGATAGCATTGATATAGCACAAAAAAATTCTTTCTATTCTTCTCCTACTACTGGTGAGATGGCGTAATTTCAGAAATAATGGTTGGCGCTCACGGAGCAAAGCAATGCCACTAATCTAGAGCGAAGAAGCAGCGGGAAGCAGCTAGCACCAATTGCAGCAAAAAGACAAGCTAGCAGCAGGGGAACGCGCGTGTGGCACGTGAGGCTGAACAGGAGGACAGTTAGACAGGAGAACATTAGTTAATTTTATGTACCTTGCATGAGTTGCCGAAGTTGTTCATCCGATCTAGGATTCAGACGGACACCGTCGCTCGCCCGCCACTCCTAGCCTCCTACAGCTAGGGATTGAAGCCGGTCGACCAATGAACCGATGCATCGGGCCTCCAGCGAATCATGGTTCATATAAGGAATTGGGGAGGCAATCGTGAAGCTGTGTCTGAGTCACGGACCAGCGCGAAGATGCGGGTCTTCTCGACGGAGAACTCGGCGAGTTGTGTGTGCCAAGACGCCGCCAGCACTGATCCTCACCCTGCGTGCGCTCGCCTACTGGTCCAAGCAGGATCGCCCTATCATAGTGGTGGCGTCGGAGCAGCCTGCCACGCCCAGCACGCGAGCTCCCAAGGTGGCCGCCCTAACGACCGACCCGATTCCTGTTGACGAGCTGCTCACAGCCACATCCAGACCACCACCATGCCGGTGCAGAGGTGCGTTTGTGGTTTTGTTTTCTCGTCGGCGCCTACGGTTATTTGCACGTACGTACACGAGTTCTACTCGGTCGCCAATTCGATCAACACCCGTACAAACGGAAACTGCATAGAAAGAGACGACGAGAGAAACATTGGGTGAACCTTTTTTTTTTGACTTATGGGTGGCATAGGTGGGTAATTATGCATAACTTTAGGGGTAGTTTAAATGACGTACCAAACCAAACCGCGGAAGCCTTAACGCTTTTATTATTAGGTAGAGAGACAATTTGCTACCCGCATGGGTAGCTACACACCCATGTGTTATACGGAGATGCAAGCCGTATGTATCCATTTTAGCTTGTTTTCCAAGTAAAACACGGATATTTGGTGTGCAAAACTGGTTTCGGAATTTTCAAAAAAATATTTTTTGGTCGTCATTTTGAGCTTTTTTTTCATAGTTGACTTTTTGTTGACTTTTGGGTCAAACTTTACTAAAAAAATCACAGCAGATGGAAAAAAATTCGACAAAATTTCAAAATACTTTTTAATAATTCTATCAACTCTACTAGTGACATCCCCCTTGTCTACTTGAGTAATCTCATTTTTCCGTTGCATATACGTTTCGGTCAAACTTAGGGTGTGTAGCTACCCATGGTGGTAGCAAGTCTTTTCCGTTATTAGGTATAGATATGCACCCGGGAAAGAAAGTGGATTTCACATATACACGGTCCTTTTAATTTTTGGAAAGATACGCGTCTGATAAAAGTTATTGAATAGATATTTATTAGCGTCCATCTATTGCTTTTAGAGAGGATATGGTATTGATTTATTTTGAGAGGATTGTGACATTTGATTGGCATTAGTTATGTATGTGGTGTGATTTGTTTGTGTCGTCTGTTATTGTGAAAAGGAAATAATATATCTTACATTAACAGTAATTTTAAGCAATAATGCATGCAACATACAAATCTATATAAAGAAGAAAAAAATCGCCGAATTGACATAGTCATAAATCATTACTTTCTAAAACTTCGAACAATCCCACAAAAACGTGGTAAAATTGTCAAGTCTCCCCTCACAACGAACCATTAATGTCGCACAATATCTTTAGCAATTAAGTTCTTCCTTCTTTATATCATAATGTTGCTCTTTCGCACGTCCCTCCCGCCCTTTCCACGTCAAAATCCTAGAGCGCCGCCATTCAACGTTTCTACAAGGACTCCAACAAATTACTCCGACCATCTCGCCGCACCAAACCATTCCACAACCTCCTTGAAAAGATTTGCCTCCAATGTCACCAAACCGTGCCCATTGTGGAGAAGATTGATCACCAAGGTTATTTCTAAACCTCGTGTATGTTCTTTTGTTGGACTTGGATCTAGTTTACTTTTTAATTTCTTTCTTTTTCTTATTCAATGATCTTAGTAGGGCTTCTTTTGTTGTTTTGGCTTCTTTGTTGTATGTTATTCTTGTTTTTTTCTCCGCATCTCCAAATGCATAGATTTATGCTATTTGTGTTTGTTCTTGGCTACATAGAAATCTGATCTTTTAGATCTATTATGATGGTCCGTTACCAGATCCTAGGAGCACTATTTTGCTTCCTTTTGTTTCCTGATTATTATAGATTTCAAATCTAGAGGTTATGTTTCTTGTACTATGGATCTAGTTAT
Organism: Puccinellia tenuiflora; assembly: GCA_012064385.1. Classification (NCBI taxonomy): domain Eukaryota; kingdom Viridiplantae; phylum Streptophyta; class Magnoliopsida; order Poales; family Poaceae; genus Puccinellia; species Puccinellia tenuiflora. The sequence continues at coordinate 695,634 of QRDG01000609.1, read as the reverse complement.
AGTTCAATCAACTGCCTAGTTTAAAGAAGGAATGACTTCTTGTTTAGGTACGAATGGTTTTTTATGACGTATGGTTGAATTGATCAATACTTGTGGAGTTAATATGCATAATCCAGCAAAATACATAAAAAATTATAAACACTGGCAGGTCCGTCTCAGACAGCAGCCTCAGGATGCCAGGCCTGTCCATCACGTAGATGTGGTTGTTGTCATATGTGATGCACTATGTTCGCTCGCATGAGTGGACGACACCAGGGTCTCTGCCACACAACCATGGGTCCTCGTCTAGGTGATCGCGTATGGCCAAAAACTTCTACTTTGTTGGGATATCACACCATTTCTCGCATTCTTAGCACCATGCTGCATACATGTTGATAGATTATTCGAAACCTTTATTCCTCTATAACAAATCATCATAAATAAAGGTAACATATTCACCAGTTTAGTTGTTGCCGAAATCTTTCACAACAATGGAACTAGTAAGCAAACATAAAAAACCTTGCAATACCTTGTTTAGTTATTTCGCACAATTTTTTTTAGAATGAACTCTATTATGAACAACATAGTTGTCATACTACTATAATCTGAACCAGGTATATTTCTCTTGAACTATATGTGAGCTTCAAAATATCTATTTGTACGACATATATATATATATATATATATATATATATATATATATATATATATATATATATATATATATATATATATATTCCAGCTATTCTGCACTCCCGTACAGAATAACTATTCTGCACAACTTTCTGAACTTCCTAAACAATAATCGATGAACCTCTCGGCGGAACGCCCAGTTTTTTGTTTTTGCGAAGAGTATTTCGACTGCCATTTTCGAACCGTTTATCGGAATGACGCATGCAATACACCGTTGGATAGCTACGGAAATTGCGCAACTTTTACTCTTCTGCACGGTTTCCAAATTCTGTACGGATTTTGAACAATTTCAAATATACTAAACACGGATTTCACGATTTTGTCCGTTTCCGTACAGTATTTGGGGCGCCATTTTCAGACCGCTCGTCGGATGAATGCAAATAATATGCCGTTGGATAGGTATGGAAATTGCGCAACTTTTACTCTTCTGTAGGGTTTCGAAATTATGCACGGTTTGAAAACAATTTCAAATAAACTATACAATGTTTTCGCGGATTTGTCCGTTTTCGTACTGTATTTTGGACGTCATTTCCAAACCGTATGTCGGATTGATGTAAATGATACGCCGGTGGAAAGCTATGGAAAATGCGCAACTTCTCTATCTCTAGCTAATTTTCGAAATTCATTGTGTTTTAAGAGCAGTTTAAAAAATAAGTAATTCTGTTTTAGATCAGCGGATAGTTTTTTGGCAATTATTTTAAAACCGCTTATCGAAACGTAACAAATGATACGGCGTTGGAAAGATATTCACTAGGGGCAACTTTTTCGTAAAGAAATTTTTTCGAAATTCAGTACAGTTTTTGATTAATTTTAAAAATACGAAAACAGAGAAACACGATAATATGTGTTGGACCATCTTTTTCTGAACTTCTCGTGATACACAGGTGAACTTCCTATTCTCGAACCAGTTCTGAACTTACTCAGAAAGCTGATGAACCCCCCGAAATATGTCAGTGAACTTCCTATTTTTTTCAAAAGTGAACATTTCGCTGGACCATTTTTTTTCTGAACTTCTCACGATTCACAGTTGAACTTCCTATTTCTCGAACCACTTCTGAATTTTTACTCACAAAGTTGATGAACTTCGCTGGACACGTAAGTGAACTTTCTATTTTTCTAAACTGAATCTCTAGCTGGAACATCTTTTTCTGAACTTCTCATTAACCACATGCGAACTTACTATTCACGAACCACTTCTGAAGTTACTCACAGAGTGGATGAACTTTTCTGAATACACAACTGAACTTCCTTTTTCTTCACAACAGAATTTCTCGGCCTACCATATTTTTTCTGAACCTCTCACGATACATAAGTGAACTTCACGGTGACTTAAAAGAGAACTTGCGAAAATTCAGAGAGAACTTATGTTAGTAACTGAACTAGTGTGCAAATGCAAATATCAATTAAACAAACAAGCCGCTAGTGCTCTTTGATTCCCTGCCACACACGCACATGGCAAGTAAGCCACTCATCCACGTATGGCCTGGTCAAACCAATTGGATAAGGAGCAGTCAGGAGCCCAGGAGCAACCCAAACTGCATCTCGATCCCCAAATTACTACCGAGACAGAAACAGGCAGAGTACCCACGGCCGGCCGGCGTTACCTCCACGCACGCAGCCGCAGCGGCGTTCACTGGCGGGGAGAGGCGCTCCCGCCGCGCTCGTCTTCATCCGAGGATCCTTTGGGGAGCAGGGTGCCCGGCGCGACGCCGTTGGAGGTGTCGTTCATGAGCCCGAGGGCAGCCGGGCTCCAAATCCCCGCGCACGCGGCGCGGCTGCTCAACGGAGGGGCTTGATGCTGCGAAGCCGAAGGGATAAGGCGGCGGCGAGGCGGAGGCCGCAGGCATGGCCAACGCTGAGGCAAGCGGGAACACGGCCGGGCGGCACGCGGGGCAGCCGGCGGCGAGAAATCCGGGGCGGCGCATGGGGCTCGGTGGATCGGGGTTGGGGATGAGGACGGTTTGCGCGGGTCGGGTGCGTGCAGTTTTTTTTTAAGGGGTGGGGTGCGTGCAGTGGAAGGAAGTGTTTAGGATGGGTCGGGTCGGGATAAGAAGGTCTTTAAGAAGAGAAAAGTTGTGCTGAATACCTATTCTACAAACACTTAAGGGGTTGTGTAGAATAATCCCACCCTATATATATATATATATATATATATATATATATATATATATATATATATATATATATATATATATATATATATATATATATAGGACATATTCATACTACACCCGGGTGTAGCTACACCCACAGATGTTTCTCACGATTTAGGAGGTATCTATCATACCGGAGAGTACGTACATGTAGTATGTAGTATATATGATTATTTAGAAGGTATATATACTACTTTATAGGTAGTACGTACAATTTTTTTACATATTCTTTTTTTACGTACAAATATGACAGTATATTTAATATAGTGCAAACTACATACCCAATTTCAATTTTTTTCATGTAACTTGGTATGAAGTATCTTAGATATAGTATATGAACATACTCAAACCGATAAAGTATCACGAATAGTTCCATACGGTAGTATTTAGACATGGGTGTAGCTACACCCGGGAGTAGTAAGCATTTTCCCTATATATATATATATATATATATATATATATATATATATATATATATATATATATATATATATATATATATATATATATATATATATATATAAAAGACCCTTGATCGATGAACTTATCCAAACAATGGAGTTTAGCAGTACTAAGGTGATAATATTATCTAGAGTACGTTGTTGTGGTATATATCTGAAGCGGTAGATTTAACCTTAGGAAGTTATTTTACATATTAATATAACATACATACAGAGAGAGGTGACTCTCAGGTGCATATGAATCCTTCATTATAATACGTTTTAAATGCATTTTCAAATGTCAAAAATAATTGTACAAAATATATCTTATAACATTATGTGTTCACAAAGACCTTTCACACAAAACTGACATTTTTGTGTGGCCCGTGTGAGAAAAAAGAAAAAAATGGTGCTAACATAACAGTTTTCACGAGATTTTTTGTCTTTTAACACATGCCAAAATTATCGGTTTTCCGCGAAACAACTTTGTGAGCACATAGAATATGTAGATGCATGCATGATTTTTTTTTGAATTTCAATATTTATTTTTTAACAGCGGGTGTCTATGCACCCGGAAAACAAAGTGGATTTCACATATACATGGTCCTACTTAATTTTCCAAAAGATACGTGTTTGATGAATGTTATTGAATAGATATTTATTAGCATCCATCTATTGCTTTTAGAGAGGATATGGTATTGATTTCTTTTGAGAGGATTTTGACATTTGATTGACATTAGTTATGTATCTGGTGAGATTTGTGTGTGTCGTCCGTTATTGTGGAAGGGAAATAATATATCTTTCATTACCAGTAATTTTAAGCAATAGTGCATCCAGTATACAAATCTATATAAAGAGCAAAAATAAATCGCCGTATTAACATAGTTATAAATCATTACTTTCTAAAACTATGAAGAATCCCACAAAAACATGGTAAATGCGCCGAGTCTCCCCTCACAACAAACCATTAATGTCGACACAATATATTTAGCCATTAATTTCTTCCTTCTTTATATCTTAATGCCGCTCTCTTTCGCATGTCCCTCCCTCGCTTCCTTACAACCTCAAAATCCTAGAGCGCCAGCATTCAACGTTTCTACAAGGAATCCAACAAATTACTCCGACCATCTCGCCGCACCAAACCATTCCACAACCTCCTTGCAAACATTTGCCTCCAATGTCACCAACCTGTGCCCGTTGTGGATCAGATTGATCACCAAGGTTATTTCTAAACCTCGTGTATGTTCTTTTGTTGAACTTGGATCTGGTTTACTTTTTAAATTTCTTTCTTGTTCTTATTGGATGATCTTAGTAGGGTTTCTTTTGTTGTTTTGGCTTCTTTGTTGTATGTTATTCTTGTGTTTTTCTCCGCATCTCCAAATGCATAGATTTATGTTATTTGTGTTTGTTCTTGGCTACTTAGAAATCTGATCTTTTAGATCTATTATGATGGTCCATTACCAGATCTTAGGAGCAATGTTTTGCTTCCTTTCATTTCCTGATTATAATGGATTTCAAATCTGGAGTTTATGTTTCTTTTATCATGGATCTAGTTATAATTTAATAAACTGCCTAGTCTAAAGAAGGAATGACTGCTTGTTTAGGTATGAATGGTTTCATTATGACGTATGGTTGAATTGATCAATACTTGTGGAGTTAATGATTATGCATAATCCAGCAAAATATGGAAAATACATAAAAATTATAAACACCAGCAGGTCCGTCTCAGACGGCGGCCTCAGGATGCCAGGCCTGTCCATCACCCAAATGTGGTTGTTATCATACATGATGCACTACGTTCGCTCGCATGAGTGGATCACACCCGGGTCTCTGAGAGATAACCATGGGTCCTTGTCGAGGCGCTCTCGTATGGCCACAAACTTATTTTTGGGATATCGCGCCATTTCTCTTATTTTTAGTACCAGGCCACATACATGTTGATAGGTTCTTTGGAACCTTGATTACTCTATTAAAAAATCGTCAGAAAGAAAGGTAACTTACTCACTAGTTTAGTTGATGCTGAAATCTTTCACAAAAATGGAACTACTAAGAAAACATAAAAAACTTTGCGATAGCTTGTTAAGGTATTTCGCACAATTTTTTTACAATGAACTCTATTATGAACAACATAGTTGTCATACTACTATAATCTGAACTAGATATATTTCTGTTGAACTAGATATGAGCTTAAGAATATCTACTTGTACGGCGTCTATATAAAAAATAGGCTTGATCGATAAACTTCTCCAAACATAACAAAGGAGTTTGGCAATTCTCATGTGATAATATTATCTAGAGTACTTTGTTGTGGAATATATCTAAAGTGGTAGAGTTTACCGTAGGAAGTTATTTTACATATGAATATAACATACATATAGAGAGAGGCGGCTCTCATGTGCATATGCATCCTTTATTAAAATACATTTTGAACACATTTTTAAATATCAAAAATTATTCCAGAAAATATATCTCAACACATTATGTGTTCACAAAGACCTTTTGCACAAAACTAACATTTTTGTGTGGCCCGTGCAAAAAAAGTAAAAAATTGGTGCTAACATTACGCTTTTCACGAGATTTCTTCTGTCTTTTTACACATGCCACAAAATTTACCGGTTTTCCGTGAAACAACTTTGTGAGCACATAGATTACGAAGATGCATGCGCAAAATTTTATTTTGAATTGATTATTTTTTATATGACCCCGGGAAACAAAGTGGATTTCACATATACATGGTCCTTTTAATTTTTTGAAAGATAGGCATCTAATAAATGTTATTATTACTTTCTAAAACTTCGAAACATCCCTAAAAAACGTGGTAAATGCGCCGAGTCTCCCCTCACAAAAAACCATTAAAGTCACACAATATCGTAGCAATTAATTTCTTCCTTCTTTATATCCTAACGCCGCTCTCTTTCACATGTACCTCCCTCCCTCTCACCCTTTCCACGTCAAAATCCTAGAGCGCTGCCATTCACCGTTTCTACAAGGACTCCAACAATTTACTCTGACCGTCTCGCCGCACTAAACCATTCCACAACCTCCTTGCATAGATTTGCCTCCAATGTCACCAACCCGTGCCCGTTGTGGAGGGGATTGATCACCAAGGTTATTTCTTAACCTCGTGTAAGTTCTTTTATTGAACTTGGATCTTGTTTACTTTTTAAATTTCTTGCTTTTTTGTTCTTATTGGATGATCTTAGTAGGGCTTCTTTTGTTGTTTTGGCTTCTTTGTTGTATGTTATTCTTTTCTTTCTCCGCATCTCCAAATGCATAGATTTATGTTATTTGTGTTTGTTCTTGGCTACTTAGAAATATGATCTTATTAAATCTACTATGATTGTCCGTTACCACATCTTAGGATCAATGTTTTGCTTCCATTCATTTCCTGATTATTATGTATTTCAAATTTGGAGTTATAATTTAATCAACTTCCTAGTCTAACGAAGGAATGACTGCTTGTTTAGGTATGAATGGTTTCGTTATGACATATGGTTGAATTGATCAATTCTTGTCGAGTTAATGATTATGCATAATACAGCAAAATACATAAAATTTATAAACACTAGCAGGTCTGTGTCGGACGACGGCCTCGGGATGCCAGGCATGTCCATCACCCAATTGTGGTTGTTTTCATATGGGATGCACTACGTTCGCCCGCATGAGTGGACAACACCAGGGTCTCTACAACATAACCATGAGTCCTCGTCGAGTTGCTCACGTATGGCTACAAACTTCTACTTTGTTGGGATATCACACCATTTCTAGCATTTTTAGCACCATGCCGCATACATGTTGATACGTTCTTTGGAACCTTGATTCCTCTATAACAAATCGTCATAAATAAAGGTAACATATTCACTAGTTTAGTTGTTGTTGAAATATTTCACAACAATGGAACTGTTAAGCAAACATAAAAAACCTTGCAATTGCTTGTTTAGTTGTTTCGCACATTTTTCTTAGAATGACCTCTATTATGAACAACATAGTTGTCATACTACTATAATCTGAACCAGGTATATTTCTGCTGAACTAGATGTGAGCATCAAAAGACCCTTGATCGCTGAACTGATCCAAATGTGATTTTAGTAGCTCTAATGTGATAATATTATCTAGAGTACTTTGTTGTGGTATATATCTACAGATGTAGAGTTAACCTTAGGAAGTTATTTTACATATGAATATAACATACATATATAGAGGCGGCTCTCATGTGCATATGCATTCTTTATTAAAATAGATTTTAAATGCATTTTTCAAATGTCAAAAAATATTGTACAAAATATATCTTAACACATTATGTGTTCACAAAGACCTTCCACACAAAACTGACATTTTTGTGTGGCCCGTGTAAGAAAATAAAAAAATGGTGCTAACATAACGGTTTTCACGAGATTTTTTTGTCTTTTAACACATGCCAAGAAAATTAACGGTTTTCCGCGAAACAACTTTGTGACAACATAGAATACGAAGATGCATGCGCAAAATTTTATTTTGATTTTTTTGAATTTCAATATTTATTTTTTAACAGCGGGTGCATGCATATGCACCTGGGAGATAAAGTGGAATTCACATATACATGGCCCTATTTAATCTTTTTGGAAGATAAGTGTTTAATAAATGTTATTGAATAGATTTATTAGCGTCAATCTATTGCTTTTAGTGAGAGGGTATTGATTTCTTTTGAGATGGTTTTGACATTTGATTGGAAATAGTTATGTATGTGGTGAGATTTTTGTATGTCATCCGTTATTCTGAATGGGAAATAATATATCTTTCATTAACAGTAATTTTTAGCAATAGTGCATGAAGTATAGAAATCAATATAAAGAACAAACATAAATCGCTGTATTAACATAGTCGTACATCATTACTTTCTAAAACTATGAACAATCCCACAAAACATGGTAAATGCGCCGAGTCTCCCCTCACAACAAACCATTAATGTCGACACAATATCTTTAGCAATTAATTTCTTCCTTGTTTATAACCTAATGCCGCTCTCTTTTGCACGTCCCTCCCTCCCTTCCTTTCCACCTCAAAATCCTAGAGTGCCTTCATTCAACATTTCTACAAGGACTCCGACAAATTACTCCGACCATCTCGCCTCACCAAACCATTCCACAACCTCCTTGCAAAGATTTGCCTCCAATGACACCAAACCGTGCCCGTTGTAGAACAGATTGACCACCAAGGTTATTTCTAAACCTCGTGTATGTTCTTTTGTTGAACTTGCATCTAGTTTACTTTTTTTAATTTCTTTCTTGTTCTTATTGGATGATCTTAGTAGGCTTCTTTTGTTGTTTTGGCATCTTTGTTGTATGCTATTCTTGTTTTTTCTCCGCATCTCCAAATGCATAGATTTATGCTATTTGTGTTTGTTCTTGGCTACATAGAAATCTGATCTTGTAGATCTATTATGATGGTCCATTACCAGATCCTAGGAGCACTATTTTGCTTCCTTTTGTTTCCTGATTATTATTGATTTCAAATCTGGAAGTTATGTTTCTTGTATAATGGATCTAGTTATAGTTCAATCAACTGACTGGTCTAAAGAAGGAATGACTGCATGTTTAGGTACGAATGGTTTTTTTATGACGTATGGTTGAATTGATCAATACTTGTGGAGTTAATGATTATGCATAATCCAACAAAATATGCAAAATACATAAAAAAATTATAAACACTGGCAGGTCCGTCTGAGACAGCAGCCTCGGGATGCCAGGCCTATCCATCACGCAAATGTGGTTGTTGTCATATGTGATGCACTATGTTCGCTCGCATGAGTGGACGACACCAGAGTCTCTGCCACACAACCATGGGTCCTCGTCGAGGTGATCGCGTGTGGCCACAAACTTCTACTTTGTTGGGCTATCACACCATTTCTCGCATTTTTAGCACCATGCTGCATACATATTGATAGATTCTCTAGAACCTTGATTCCTCTATAACAAAAAATAAAGGTAACATATTCACTAGTTATATATCTAAAGTAGTAGAGTTAACCTTAGGAAGTTATTTTACATATGAGTCTAACATAGATATAGATAGAGAGGCGGCTCTCATGGGCATTTGCATCCTTTATTGAAATACATTTTAAACGCATTTTTAAATGTCAAAAAATATTTCACAAAATATATCCTAACACATTATGTGTTCGCAAAGACCTTTCGCACAAAAGTGACATTTTGGTGTGGCCCGTGTAAAAAAAGAAAAAAATGGTGCTAACATAACACTCTTCACGAGATTTTTTTTGTCTTTTTACACATGCCACGAAAATTACCGGTTTTCTGTGAAATAACTCTGTGAGCACATAGAATACGAAGATGCATGCGCAAAATTTTATTATGGTTTTTTGAATTTCAATATTTGTTTTCTAAACACCGGGTGCATATGCACCCGTGAAACAAAATGGATTTCACATATACATGGTCCTATTTAATTTTTAGAAAGATACGCGTCTGAAATGTTATTGAATAGATATTTATTAGAGTCCATCTATTGCTTTTAGAGAGCATATGGTATTGATTTCTACATTTGATTGGCATTAATTAAGTATTGGTGAGATTTGTGACAGTCTTCCGTTATTGTGAAAGGGAAATAATATCTCTTTAATTAACAGTAATTTTAAGCAATATTGCATGCAGTTTACAAATCTTTACAAAGGACAAAAATAAATCATTTACTATGTAATTTTAATTAACAGTAATTTTAAGCAATATTGCATGCAGTTTACAAATCATTACTTTCTAAAACTCCGAACAATCCCACAAGAACATGGTAAATGCGCCGAGTCTCCCCTCACAACAAACCATTAATGTCGACTAATACGTCCATTTCGCATCACTATTTTACATCATAATTTGTCTTTATTCCTTGATATATTTCATATTCGGATACATTACTTATGTTATTTTATCTTATTTTGCATTTTTTGCATTTTTGGGAGATTCGTCTGCCGGAGTCCGGAAACAGCTGGAAAAGTACCTGTCAAGACACCTGACCTGCGAAGCTTAGAAAATTCCAGAAAAATACAGAAGTTAATATTTTGGGAAATAAGTCACGGAGCCAAAAGGAGGCACGGAGGCGAGCCACCAGGGGCAGGGGCGACCCCTGGCCGCGGGCCCACCTCTGGCCGTGGCTGGGACCCGCCCCTGGCTTATATGGCCGCCCCCTCCGGCACACCTTCGGTGTATTACTTGCCTTTGACCTAAAAACATAGGGGGCAGACCTTGAATAATTTTTTCTCCGCCTCTGCGAGGCGAAAACCAGACAGAAAGAAGAAGGCACTACTAAAAATCCGGAGATCAGCGACGTTTCTGAGGCGACGTTCCAATACCGTCGCGGATGATTGGAAAGTCGATTTTGCTCTCGACGTTTTGGTTTTTTCACTCAAGGGCCGGTTCAGCGCAACGTTTAGCACATTTTACGTTGCAGATTTTCGTCCCCGGCCCATTAGGCCCAGTTTGAGCCAAGTTTCCGTGGACGAAACTAGTCTTGGCCACGTAGAACGTTGTGAATTTTCGTCCACCAACACATCCTACCCAGTTTGTATCCTTTGACCGGTTACGACCGAGCAGTTGGTGCCTGGGCCCCACCTGTCATCCAAGGTTGTGTCTCACAGCCGTGATGTGTCTCACGATTGTTTCTAATCTTGCAAATAAGCATGCACATAATCTTCCAAATCATCACAATTAACCACAAAGTTAACATTACAGTGAACAAGCCCCTTCTGAAACAAATCACTAATCACTAATGACGCCGGACCTAGCCGAGGGTGCGCCGCCGCCATCGCCTCCGCATTCTCCAGCAAATGGCGGATCGCTTCCGCGGTGTCGGCCTCTAGCTTGTCGCTGAAGTGCCGAGCGAGCCTCGCTTGCCGGAGCTCTTCTGCAGCAAAACTCTCTAGAGACGCTAAAATCCCCGCCTGCATGTCTTCCTCCTCGACCTCCTGATGCACCAAATCGGCGCGGCGTTACGCCTCGAGGGCACGCGCACGCGCCGCGCCTTGCACGCTGCGCTGGGGAAAGTACCGGTGGATCTGCTCCTGGCGGCTCAGCTCGCGACGGCCAGACATGGTACCGGTGGATCTGCTAACGGCGAAGTTTGGGAGAGGAGAGGTGGGCGGTGAACTGTGTGTGGGGACAGTTTCTGTGTCCGCCAGGGGAGCCGCTGCATTAATTTAGCCTGGGGAGCCGTTGCCCAGGTACATTTCGCAACTGAAGCCTTATAAACTATTGGCCTTCATATTCCCCAGTCCCTAGGTCTACTCCCCCATCTATCTCTCCCATCTCTCTCACGACGTCGTCGCCATGTCACACTCTTTGAGCTCCTCAGCTGGGAAGCGGATGAAGAACGAGGCATCCTCCTCACAGCAGGCACCCGCGACACTAGCCTCCCATCCGCCGAGTCCACCGCTCGGGATGCTACTACCGTTGGTGCATTGCCCGTGTTGTCAAACTCGCCGCACGATTCATCGTGTTTCCAGATCAAAAGTTGATACGTGTCAAACGTATCTATAATTTTTTATTGATCCATGCTAGTTTTGTGATGTTGTCACATGTTTCTACTATCTTATTAGATCATTTCTATGCATTTTGTTGGACTAACCTATTGACAAGATGCCTAGTGCCAATTTCCTATTTTTGCTGTCTTTTCGTTTCAGAAACTTACCATAGGAAATATTCTCGGAATGCGCTGAAAATTTACGAGGATTTTTTATTCGCCAAGGCGGAGTTTCAGTCCAGAGGGTAGCCCTGGGGGCCACCCACAGGACAGGGACGACCGCCAGCCGCGACCTGTCCTAAGGCGGCGGGTGGGACCCGCCCCTGCTCCTGGTGGGTCCCCTCGGCCCCATCCGACGCATATAAAATCAGATTAATCCCAAAAACGTCGAGGCAACCATTATTTTCCAGAGAAGTCACCCCGAGGCGCCGCCACCATAAACCCTAGTTCGGGGGTGATTCTGAAGCTGATCCCGGCACCCTGCCGGAGGGGAGATCGATCCGGAGGGCTCTTCATCTCCGTGCCTTCCTCCGGGATGATTTGTGAGTAGTCCCACCTTGGACTACGGGTCCATGGCAGTAGCTAGATGGTAGTCTCTCTCCCTTGTGCTTCATGTATTATGATCTTATGAGCTGCCTAACATGATCAAGATCGATTATTGTAATGCTATGTGATGTGTTTGCTGGGATCTGATGGATTATGAAGTTATGATCAGATTGTGCATGATTCTTATATGTTGATTTATGTTCTTGCATGCTCTCTGATGTGCGTAGTTTCTTTGTCCAATTGATTGTGTGTATCTGCAAGAGGGAGTATTTATGCTAGATAGTGGGTTCATGCTGAAAGTGCATGGTTGCCCCCATGTGTGGTTTTGGTAATTAATGACAATCTCTATGGACTAATGTTTGTATTGAGCTATATTTGTAGGTGTGTCCATTTGCATTGCTTGAGATTCATTTGTTGGAGTTAAGGCTAAGGGAAGAAAAGTATGTGTTGATCAAGGCTAAGTGCATGTTTATCAACACTCAAGTCCAAGTGAAGATATGCCGAATAGGTGCTTCTCCCATCTTGGTGTATGGGGAGGATCATGTGAATCTTCACCGAAGCGCAATCGAGGAAGGTGGTGCGTCTTGAGGAGATGACGATCGTCTTCATCGACCTCAAGTGGATTAATGCGCAAGGCAAAGGTATGTTCTTGATAGGGTTTCTATTTTACCGGTCTCATGTTGTTAGTGGAGAACCCGGATTGTAGGATAGATAGCCGTACTATCAAGAGTGGCTCTCGACCGAGTATCTTCATCGTATCATCGTAGAGAGCACAAACGTTTGCATCCATGCAATCATCTTTATTGGTTCTTATTTGTCTCTTATCGTGGTGTGGTCTTGGTGCTTGTCGTGCTCGTCATGACAAGGCTAAGTTCACCGAAAACGGTTTTCATATGCGTCCCCTATTGCGTTTTCGGTATTGGAGATCTTGCCGGTTCATCCGTGCGGAAGATTTATCTCTTCCATTTCTTTGCAAAATCTCCATTGCGTGTTTGACATTTCCAAGGGTAGCATTTGTTGTCCTCTTTCCAACAAAATTGGTTTCACGTCATTCGGACTTCAATTGCAAAAGATACGCCTTTTTCGGTTTGCAAAAAGGAGCCTTTACCTTTCCCCATTTATTTTTATATTATATTCTTGGACTATGATGTTTCTCTGCATATTCTTGTAGTGCTCATTGTGACGAGTCCAACGAGTCCAAGATTATCGAAAACGGAGTTCGTGGGCGAAAGTTATTGCGGTTTTATTCTCAGTGTATTTTCCAAACAGAAAATCAAATTAGAATTAAAAGAAAAAAAAAGGTGCGCAGTCCAGCCGGCCTGGCCGGGCCCGAGGCCGGCCTCTGGCCGGGAGGCTCGGGTGGCCCACCAGCCTCGCTGCTCTGCCTAGACGGCCCAGGCCGGGGGCAGGCCGGCCGGCTCGGGCAGCTGCCCGGCCCAGCGCGCGCCGAGGCCGGCCCAGGCCGGCGCCAGGCCGGCTCCCCTGCTTTGCGTCGTCTGTTCGTTCGATGGATCGATTCGCTGGAAAGATGCCCGGCCGGCTTGGCCGGGGTGCAGGCCGGCCCCAGGCCGGGCTGCCGGGCTGCTGCTTTTTCTCCCCTTTTTCCTCTCCAACGGCTCCATTTTGGAGCCCACTATAAAGGGGCTTCTTCCCCATTTTTTCCGAAGAGCTCTTTTTCTCTCTCTCCACCATTGTTGCAATCTTTGAGAGCTTGATTCCTCCACTTCCCTCCGATGATTCTTGCCCAAATTTAGGGAAACAAGAGAGGAGATCTAGATCCACTACTCCACCAAACAAAATCTCCTCTAAGTGAGGGGAACTCGTTGGATCTAGATTTTGGAGTTCTTGGTGTTTCTCCTTTGTTCTTCCTCCTAAATCCCTCCATAGCATTAGTTGCTTTGGTTGGATTTTGGGGAGAAGGATTTGACCACTTGGTGTGTTCTTGCCTTTTGCATTAGGTGCATCAGGTTGTGATCCCCACGGTGATTCATGGGATTGAAGGTTGGGAGCATGTTACTCTAGGGTCATTGGACCCTAGACGGTGTTGTGGTGATTCTTGGGAGCCTCCAATTCGGTTGTGGATACGTGCCCCAAGATTAGTGGTGTAAAGGCTCCGGATTCCGCCTCGAAGGATTCCGATAGTGGAAGGTGAACCAAACCCTTGGGTGCGGTTCATCGGAGAATAGGGTGAGGCCTTTGTGGCATCTTGAGTAGGCATTTTGTGGCGAGCTCACACCCCTCCAACGAGACGTACTCCCTTAACAAGGAGGAACTCGGGAATACATCCTCGTCTCCGCGTGCCTCGGTTATTTCTATACCCGAGCTTTACTTATGCAATTTACATTGTGATAGCCTTCGTGCTTGAAGTTATATATCTTGCTATCACCTTGTTGCTTGCCTTGTTTAGCATAGGTTGTTGGTGCACATAGGTGATCCTAGTAATTAGGTTGGTGGCTTGTTAATTTAAACACATAGTTTTATTCCGCAATTATCAAGCCATTAAATAGAAAAAGTTTTAATCGCCTATTCACCCCCCCTCTAGGCGACATCTCGGCATAGTTTGTTCTTTCAATTGGTATCAAAGCCTCGTCTCTCTTGTTTGGATTTACCGCCTAGAGAGTAAAGATGTCGTTTAGAGGATTAGTGCATGATCACATGTTTATATTCAATGGCACAAATTTTAATGTTTGGAAAACTCATATGCTTAGTCACTTACGGGTCTTGGACCCCAATATTGAGCGTATCTTAGATATAGGTTTTTCTCCTCCAAAGGATTACGAAAGTACGACTTTAGAGGATGAGAAAAACTTATATCTAGATGCTCTAGCTTCTAATGAGTTTTGCAAATTTGTGAGTGTTATAGTTTTCGGGTCAATCTTGCCTCTACGGAATGGTCATGAGCTTTGGACCAAGCTTCAAGATAAATATGGAGTGTCCAACTCTATTGAGGATGATTGTTCTCCCTCCACCTCCGGCCGTGATGAGCTCTCGTCTTTGTCTACTTCACCAAAATGTGGTAAGCCACAAACCAATGTGATGGTGAGTAGTGATAGGTTTTGCAACATTGATAGTGAGCTCATTATTGATGATCATTTATCTCTATCTTGTTGCAATGCTTCATCTTTGGACCTAAACACACATAGCACTATAAATGATTTACATGCTAGTGTTGATAGTCCTTGCATATCATCAAAAAATTGCTTGGATAAATCTCTTTATGATATGCTTGCTTTATCTTGTTGCCATGATAAAAATGATTGTGTTCCCTCTAACTCTTGCATGAATAATAATGTAGAGGAAACCCAATTTGCTATGCAACAAGATGTGAACTTGAGTAGTTCAAAAATTAATTGTTCCTCGTCATCCACCTCTCATTGCCTTATGGCTAAATCTTCTTCTAGCAATGGTAATGATAATGATAATAATGATGAAAAAGATGATGAGGAAAATAATGATGCTCTCCTTCATGATAAAGGTTTAATGATTCTTAAGTCTCTTTCAAAGAATAAAATTGCTTGTGATAACCTCTATGAAATCATGAGTGCCCTTGTTGAGCGCGGGGAAACTATTGAGGCTTTGGAAGCAAGCCTCTATGAAAAGGGTAAGATTGAAAGAGATGATGCTATGGATAAAGCATCGTTAGAAGATGCTCTTGAGGAAGAGAAAGAGACTCGGGCTTCTCTTGAGGAGAAATTAGAATCTATTGAGGAGTCTCATAATGAAATAATTGCTAAAATCATTAAAGAACGTGACCATGCTCATGCTAAATATAAAGTCACGAAAAAAGGAAAATGCTAGATTAAATGAAGAGCTTTCTAAGTTTTTCTTCTTCTATTGAAGCATCTATTTTGAAGGAGAATGTTGAGCTAAGTGCTCAACTTGAGTTGCTAACTAGCAAGTATGTGATATTGGAAGAAAATCATGAAAAGCTATCTAGCTCTAATGATGATCTTCTAGCATCCTATGCTAGTCTAAAGTTAGCTCATAAGGCCTCATGTGGAATATGGCACAACTTTACCTAAAAATGCTATATTGCCATGTGCTAGTCCTATTAGTTCATCCACTCGTAATGTTGGCACATCATGTGATGAATTACTTTCTTTGCCTTGTTGTTCTAATAATGATGCATCTAACTCCTCTAGTTCTTGTGTTATCACTAACCATGTAGAGAAAAGAGGAGAGCTCAAGGCCCAAGCCACTTCTATGAAGAAAGGCTTGGAAAAGCGTCATGAAGGGAAGCGTGCACTTGACAACATGTTGAGTGTGCAACAATCCCCCAATGACAAGAGTGGACTTGGATTCAACTCCAATAACAAGAACAAGTCCAAGGTTGAGAAGAAGAAGAAGGGCCAAGTTCAAATCAAGAATCCGGCCAACATCATTTGCTTCAAGTGCAAGGTTGAAGGGCACCATGTTCGGGATTGCCCAATGAAGAAGAAGCCTCTTAGTGAGAAGCAACTAGGGAAGCGACCTCTTGTTTAATCTCGTGCTCAACCACAGGTTGAACAACGGCCACCTCCTAAGAAGACTCAAGCCGATGCTCCTCAAGTTGAGGAGACTATTAAGAAGAAGAAGAAGAAGAAGAGTCGGTGTTGCTACCTTTGCCGTGGAAAAGGTCATTTTGCTTCTTCATGCACTAACGGTACCTCATCCAACCCTATCATAATTGATGATGTTTATTCACTTAGAAAAGATAGAGTTGCCAATGTGTTTGCCAAATTTATGGGAGCTCAAAGTGGTGTCAAGAAAATCACCATTTGGGTTCCCAAGCCTATTGTGACTAACCTCTTAGGACCCAACTTGGTTGGGGACCAACAAGCTTCAACTTGATCAATAGGTGTTAGTGGAGGACATTGGTGACTTGGCTATTTTTGAATAATTAAGGGATCTTCATGGTTTTATTTCCCAAGCCAAGTCAATTGGAGGATCACATATCTATCTCATATCCAATGCTTCCTCCTTGCGGTAACATGTATTTAATTCATATATACATTGAAAGTTGCTTGCTCCCTTGCATGTGTTAGTTTTGTTCCTAGCATGTGCTTGTATATGATATGCTACTTTCTTACTTGTCTTGTTATTCAAGGTTGTGTATGATAGTTGTGTATCATGTATGTGTAACTTTGTGTTGAGCTATTTGGATCTTGTGTTGATTTCAATTGGCTCTTTTGAGATATTAATGGACTATCCCATTTTGGGGGAGTGATGTGCTTTGTGCATTTCACAAACCCAAAAATGTGTGTACATGAGGCACACCACCTAGTATTGATATTTCAATATTATCTAGTTACTATGTGGTATGTGATGCATGTAAAATGCATACATGAACTTTGCACTATAACACTTGTTTTCCATTCATATTTGCATCATATAAGGGGTATATTACCGTTATTTAATGATTTTTGGTAATTAATAATGATTTCCCCTTTTTATGGCATTAATCATGCGCAGCCAGAAAACCCCTATTTCTTTCCTTATTTGTTTCAGGGCCTTAACGACGTCATAATGAGCTATAAATTTACGGGGATCATTATTTTGGAAGGAGGAAGACCTAGGAGCGAAAGAAGCAAACGAACGGAGGCCTACCTCTTTTGGCCCTCGTGGCCCCGTTTGCGTCGATCCTCGCCCTGAAGCTTCCTCGTGACCTAAAAACGCCTATATAAAGATCCCCCCGACGTTCTTCTAGGAGAGAGCCGCCACACGAGAGAAACAAGAAACAGAGACTAGGAGGCTGCAGATTGGAGGGGGAAACTCCGGCGGAGCACTGCCGGAGAGGTCTCCTTCTTCTCCATCGAAATCCCCACCGTCTCCATGATGAAGAGGGAGTAGTCCACCTCTGGACTATGGGTTTGTGGCAGTAGCATATGTATCTCTCTCTCTCTCTTGAGCTTCACTAATTAGCACCGTATGAGCTGATGAACATGATTACGGTCATCATTGTATTACCTTTGTGGTGGATCTTTTTATGCGTTAATATATGTTGAGATTGCAATGTTTATTTCAGTTATGAAAGTAGATGCATATTATGTACCCCCGTTCTTATATCCTTGTTTTGATCAAGCATGTTTATGAGAGCGGTGTGAGGGGGAACGTGTGCATTAGTTGGATTAACGGGGGTGGCGATGTGATAACCTGACAACTTAATATCGCGATCCATTGGGTGTTTACCTTACTTTGTTGCCTCACTAGGGATAAACCAAAATACCATGTTGCAAGGTATGAGGAGTGACAAGCCTCTACCTATGACTAGACCCAGCATGTTCTTATTTTCACTTCATGTCATTAATCTTAAGGCTATACGCTGAGTCATCTTAATTACTGAGGTGTTATGATTTAGTTCGCATCTTGGTGGAGTATAAGTGAGACTAATAATCAAAGGTCTCTATGTTAGGACGTGATGCCCATATAATTAGTAACATGTCATTAAACTTGTTTGCAATCTCATATGTTAATCCTATGTCTACTTATTTGCCACACTATATTAAAAAGAGAGTGCATGTGTGAACCATGAACCCCGGTCCATTTTTAATCATAAGAAACAACTTTCCAACCACTTTTAAGCATTTTCTACATTCAGCCATTTTAAAATCATAAAATACAAAAACACTTTTGTTCATTAAATACACATATAAAAACCCCAAAAATATCATCCATCATCATTACTATCATCCTTGCATTACTACTTACCACCATTGCATATTTATTTACTGTTTTGCATCCATTATTATCTTAATTTCATTCTCACACCCTTGTGCTTGACAACCACTTGGTGAGGTTGAGGGCACAAAGCAATCTACTTTGTTTGCAAGAAATCTAGAGAAGGACAAGGAGATAAAATCCCCACTACTGATTCCCCGAGAGTTCGATATTAAACCCTCGAGTCACCCTCGTGGGGAAAAAACTTCCACTTCTACATACTCTGCACTTGGAGGCTCAACCTACCCATATATTATTTTCCTTTCAGGGTATCAAGAGTGCTTGTTGGCATAGTTGAGGGAGAAACACTCTCATCAATTCCGTCATTAGTATGTCATAATCATGAGAAATTCAAATTCTATAATGTCCATTAATTTCTCTAGTTGGTTTTCATTTGCCTCTTCTTTAA
This sequence comes from Puccinellia tenuiflora, assembly GCA_012064385.1. Classification (NCBI taxonomy): domain Eukaryota; kingdom Viridiplantae; phylum Streptophyta; class Magnoliopsida; order Poales; family Poaceae; genus Puccinellia; species Puccinellia tenuiflora. The sequence continues at coordinate 676,213 of QRDG01000609.1, read as the reverse complement.
AAATAAAATGAATTATCACATTATGGGGGAGTAATAAGCTATGTGCGTATTACAATACCATAAAAATGTGAACATTTGAGGTTTGCCACTTAGATTTGATATTGTAAATTATCTTATTCCTATGTGGCATGTTTGCTCGAACAAGTTCCATTTTCCTTTTTTGGTTATCTTTTGGCTCTTGTTTGCGTGAGTTTGCTTGGTGTGGTTTTTCTTTAATATACATTTCCATATATTATGTGAGAAACCATTTGTTTCATTTTATTCTAACCATGGCTTTGCCGGTTGGTTCGAATAGTTGAAACTACGAACAAACCTTTTTCGAAATAAAACAACATATTTCGTATTTCTTATTTCTTATGTTTTATCTCTTATCTCTTGCAATATGATTTATCTTGCGAGGATGACCATGGATATCTGTACTCACCGGGAAATTATTTCCTTATACTCATTGTCCTTGGACAATGCCTTATTTATTGCCCTCTTTGCCTCTTGCAAGGATCCTAATTTTTCAATCGGTAGTGTTTAGTGTTATAGATAAAATATGGAGAGTAATAATCCCTTGTGTGTGCATTTTGTATTCAAATGCAAATATCTAAGATAATGCATTAATCTTGGGGGAGCATTCCTTTTTATTTAGAACACTATTCTACCTATCAATATTTGATCCTTTCAATTGGCATTTGATTCTTTATCTTATGTTTTGGTACCTTCAATTGGTATTAACTGGAATTTAATATCTCCTCCATAGATATTTGTTCCAATTGATATTTATTGTGGGAGTCTTGATACCTTTTTGCCTTATTTTACTTTACTTGATTCCGGTCAAGTATTATCCTCTTCTTGGTATATTTTCTCCTAGTTGGTATCTTATTTTCAATTGGTGTCTTACCGATCATTTGTTGTGTTGATTTGATTCCTTTTGATATCACACTTCATGTGTTGATGTGTTTTGGAATCAATCATTTATTGATTTGATTTTTCCTCAATCATGTGTTGATTTGGATTTTGATATAATTTGGACAACCTTTTTGTGTCACACTTGGTGTGCTCCCTTCTTGGTTTACTTGGTGTTTTCCTCCAAGTTATGTCTCGTTCGGTTCTAGAAAGCCTTTGCATGCTCGGTTACTAATTTATATTATTTTAGCATGCTTATCTTTCTTGATCCAATATATAGGGTATACTCCATCGAATCCTAAATCGGCTAAGATGTGCATGAAATTCAATTTCATATCTATATGCACATATTTATGTGGAGTATGTCCTATATATTGTAGTTTATCTAACTACTATGGGACCCAATGAGTTTGGGAACCATTTTGTGCCTAAATTTGTTTTAGGTACAATGGATATGCATTGGAGGCTTGTCTCATCAATAAGGAAGGTGTTCTCACCATGTGATTATAAGAGTCAAGCTATGATGATTGCCAAAGTCTCATCTTCTTCATCACTAATGTCATATCGGTAACAAGTATCTATCCCATGCATACCTTTCTAGTACTCAACCTTGTGTAGGCTGCCTCTTGGCATGAAAGCTTTTATGTGCAATTGTTGTGGTTTTGGCCTTATTTCCTTCACGTGGTATATCTTTGTGATATTTGTGATGAAATTGCAAAAACCTTTCTTCAATTGGTTTTATTTGATTGTGATACTTGTTGCCTATCTCAAAGCATCTCCACTGTCTCTTGTTCCCTTAGTGATATGTGTGATGTCTTTGATATTTTTGAAGTTCATTTATATACAATGAGATAAATTTGAGCTATGTGCTACGCTTTTAAGCAATAATCTCTTTTGTATATTCTATGACTTCCTTTTGGATACCTTGTTCTCTTTTTTCCCGAACCATTTCATATGTATATGTTTCTTTGCGGATGTATATCTTCAATGGTTTGTCTAATTAGAAAACTATACGTATGAGAGAGGTCACCTCTTAGTTGGTATCCTAATTCTTTTGAGCTACCTTGTTTTCATCTATAATTCTTTGGTGGCTCCAAATTTGTCTCATGAGTGCTTGTCTTATTGTTTGGTATCTTTGCACACTCATGTTTTTGTTGAGGATCTTTTGACCTCATGCTTACCATGGTGAGCATGTTGAATTTTATTGGCTAAATGATCTCACTAGCTTTTGGCATTTTTAATTGGGTTTAGTTTCCAATTGGTATCCCTAAGCGTGTGAACATATTTCTTTAAAAGATCCTCTCTCTATCTCGGTTGGGCCTATCTTATGATTGAATCTTTGAAAATTGGTATCTCCTTATGGCTCAACCATATCTTTGGTTCAAGAGCTATGATTTGCTTTTGCATTATGCACTCTTGCACTTGTTGCGGGTTCTAGATGATTTTGGGGGAGCGAGGATGATATATTTGTGCACTCCTCAATAGTGCATGAACATTGGGGAGCTTCTCCATTTTTATTTAGAACTCTCGCTTTGGATCTTTTCGATTGCTTTTCTCCTTTGTGGAGATGTTTAGAATGATTTCATCCTTTGCAATCTTTTGATCCTCAATATAGTTTGATTTCCTGTAATTATTCGTTAAAAGGGATGGTCATCACCTTTTTGGAGGAACTCATATTATATTGTCTCTCTAAATTTTTCTTCCCATTTCGGCAATCGATGCCAATGGGGGAGAAGTTTAGAGGGTTTAAGGGATTTTGGGTTTTATGCTTTTGTTGCATTTGCCCTTAATGCACTTTGCATCCTTGCTTGTTTGTCGTGCAAGGATGCTTTATTCATTATATAAACCCTCTTTATAAGGTATTGTCATCAATTACCAAAATGGGGGAGATTGAAAGTGCATCGTTGCCCCCATGCGTGGTTTTGTTAATTAATGACAATCTCTATGGACTAATGTTTGTATTGAGCTATATTTGTAGGTGTGTCCATTTGCATTGCTTGAGCTCCATTTGTTGGAGTTAAGGCTAAGGGAAGAAAACTATGTGTTATCAAGGCTAAGTGCGTGTTGATCAACACTCAAGTCCAAGTGAAGATATGCCGAAGAGGTGCTTCTCCATCTTGGTGTATGGGGGAGGATCATGTGAATCTTCAACGAAGTGCAATCGAGGAAGGTGGTGCGTCTTGAGGAGATCAAGATCGTCTTCATCGACCTCAAGTGGATTAATGCGCAAGGCAAAGGTATGATCTTGATAGGGTTTCTATTTTACTGGCCTCATGTTGTTAGTGGAGAGACCGGGTTATAGGATAGATAGTCGTACTATCAAGAGGGGCTCTCGACCGAGTATCTTTATCGTATCGTCGTAGAGAGCACAAACCTTTGCATCCATGCAATCATCTTTATTGGTTCTTATTTGTCTCTTATCGTGGTGTGGTCTTGGTGCTTGTCGTGCTCGACATGACAAGGCTAAGTTCACCGAAAACGGTTTTCATATGCGTCCCCTATTGCGTTTTCGGTATTGGAGATCTTGTCGGTTCATCCATGCAGAAGATTGATCTCTTCCATTTCTTCGCAAAATCTACATTGCATGTTTGACATTTCCAAGGGTAGCATTTGTTGTCCTCTTTCCAACAAAATTGGTTTCACGTCATTCGGACTTCAATTGCAAAAGATACGGCTTTCTCGGTTTGCGAAAAGGAGCTTTACCTTTCCCCATTTATTTTTATATTATATTCTTGGACTATGATGTTTCTCTGCATATTCTTGTAGTGCTCGTTGTGACGAGTCCAAGATTATCGAAAACAGAGTCCGTGGGCGAAAGTTATTGCGGTTTTATTCTCAGTGTATTTTCTAAACAGAAAATCAAATTAGAATTAAAAGAAAAAAAGGTGCGCAGTCCGGCCGGCCTGGCCGGGCCCGAGGCCGGCCTCAGGCCGGGTGGCTCGGGTGGGCTGCCGGCCTCGCAGCTCTGCCTAGCCGGCCCAGGCCGGGGGCAGGCCGGCCGGCTCGGGCAGCTACCCAGCCCAGCGCACGCCGAGGCCGGCCCAGGCCGGCGCCAGGCCGGCTCCCCTGCTTTGCGTCGTCTGTTCGTTCGCTGGATCGATTCCCTGGAAAGATGCCCGGCCGGCCTGGCCGGGGTGCAGGCCGGCCCCAGGCCGGGCTGCTGCTTTTTTCCCCTTTTTCCTCTCCAACGGCTCCATTTTGGAGCCCACTATAAAAGGGGCTTCTTCCCCATTTTTTCCGAAGAGCTCTTTTTCTCTCTCCCCACCATTGTTGAAATCTTGAGAGCTCGATTCCTCCACTTCCCTCCGATGATTCTTGCCCAAATTTAGGGAAACAAGAGAGGAGATCTAGATCCACTACTGTACCAAACAAAATCTCCTCTAAGTGAGGGGAACTCGTTGGATCTAGATTTTGGAGTTCTTGGTGTTTCTCCTTTGTTCTTCCTCCTAAATCTCTCCATAGCATTAGTTGCTTTGGTTGGATTTTGGGGAGAAGGATTTGACCACTTGGTGTGTTCTTGCCTTTTGCATTAGGTGCATCGGGTTGTGCTCCCCACGGTGATTCGTGGGATTGAAGGTTGGGAGCTTGTTACTCTTGGGTCATTGGACCCTAGACGGTGTTGTGGTGATTCTTGGGAGCCTCCAATTCGGTTGTGGATGTGTGCCCCAAGATTAGGGGTGTAAAGGCTCCGGATTCCGCCTCGAAGAATTCCGATAGTGGAAGGTGAACCTAACCCTTGGGTGCGGTTTATCGGAGAATAGGGTGAGGCCTTTGTGGCATCTTGAGTAGGCCTTTTGTGGCGAGATCACACCCCTCCAATGAGACGTACTCCCTAAACAAGGAGGAACGCGGGAATACATCCTCGTCTCCGCATGCCTCGGTTATGTCTATACCCGATCTTTACTTATGCAATTTACAGTGTGATAGCCTTCGTGTTTGAAGTTATATATATATATCTTTCTATCACCTTGTTGCTTGCCTTGTTTTAGCATAGGTTGTTGGTGCACATAGGTGAGCCTAGTAATTAGGTTGTTGGCTTGTTAATTTAAACACATAGTTTTATTCCGCAATTATCAAGCCATTAAATAGAAAAAGTTTTAATCGCCTATTCACCCCCCTCTAGGCGACATCTATGCATAGTTTGTTCTTCACATGCCCCCCTTTGTTCTTGGCACGAGTGACAGAAACGTCTAAGGGCGAGAGTGTGATATTGCTACTAAGGGTAAAACAACAGTGTTAATGTCTCTTTTGATATTAGTATTGCTTACTTCATGCGCTTTACTTAATGCAAATGTTTGTTGCTTGCAACTTAATACCGTTGGGTGATAGGCTGGATAGCGATCCCACGGTGGACTTTTTAGACAAAGATGCAGTTGGACTCAACAATCTTTGTTCATTGTCATGATTCCTACATAAATATTATCATGTTTTCTATGTCATAGCTAGATTAAGTTTGTGTTATAATCTTGTCAATTTCCTAGCTGTAATTTTTTTACCCATCATATGAGTGTTTTATTTACTTGAGAGACTCCACTAGTAAACCCATGGCCCCCCGGTCCATCTTTTTACATTGATTGCAACATTTATTCATCACATTTCGTCATCATTACTCCTCTAGTCCACTTTCATATTTTCAATCTATTTCACTATACAATTAACCGTTTTGTTTTCTGCGAGACCGGAAAGATTGACAACCTTTCCACCGTTGGGGGCAAAGTAATTGATTGAGTGTGTGCAGGTCCACGTCTATTGAAGATTAAGCGCCAGAGATCTTCAACATTCACTTTGTTGTTGATTTCAAAGTCCTACTGGTTCGATAAACCTTGGTTCGTTAACGAGGGAGAATTGCTACTTACTAAATCGATGCCTTCGCTTGGGGCACAACCCAACGCTACCATCACCAATCATCAGAAGCTAATCTAGGACGTGTGTACTAGAAGTTTCCTAATCACGATGTAAGTTTCAATTTTTGCTTTGATTGGATTTCAATCCCGAAGACTTATTTTGAAATGCTTAACTTCTGCCATAGAGACCATCGAATCCTTGCAAGCATTACTTCTCGGAAGATGGGGATGATACTTATTTTGATTTCCTTGCTGTGATGGGTACATTGCTGCTCTGGCTTTTGGCATCGGAACTGTCTATTCTTCGGCTGGAGGCGTTGGTAGTGTAGATGGAACTCTCTATTCTTCGCCTGGTGGGATTGCTACTGCGGCTGGTGACATTGGAACTGAAGCAGAACAGAGGGAAGAAAATGGACTAAGAGCGAGAAGTCACTGAAGAAGATGATCAGTGTGTGAAAAAGATGGATGAGCTGATTATGCTCTGTAGGACTTTGATCAATTTAATTTTTGTAGTTATTGCAATCCTGTTGTGTGTAGCAGTTCGTAGTAGATTTCTGTGTTGTATCACCTATGGTTTCAGTACAATCTAAATTAGGCATAATCAGTTCGTAATTACATTTATGTGTTGTATCACTTGTGGTTTTAGTAACAAGTGTATCACTTGTGGTTTTAATGACATGTCAAACGTATCTATAATTTTTGATTGATCCATGCTAGTTTTGTGATGTTGTCACATGTTTTTATTATCATATTAATCATTTTTATGCATTTTGTCGGACTAACCTATTGACAAGATGCCCAGTGCCAGTTTCCTGTTTTTGTATTTCAGAAAATCCACCACAGGAATATCGTCGGATTAAGCTCAAAATTTACGAAGATTTTTAATGCGAAAGAAGACACCAGAAGACCAAAGGGCAGCCCTGAGGGCCACCCACAGGGCAGGGACGGCCTCCTGCCGCGGCCCCCCCTTGGCCCGCGGGTGGGACCCGCCCCTGCTCCTGGTGGGTCCCCTCGGCCCCCTCCGACGCCTATAAAATCCCTAAAACCCTAAAAACGACGGGGCGGCCATTATTTTCCAGAAAAGTCATCCCGAGGCGCCGTCAACTCAAACCCTAGTTCGGGGGTGATTCTGAAGCAGATCCCGGCACTCTGACGGAGGGGAGATCGATCCTGGAGGGCTCTTCTGATGGGGTCGTTGCATAGAAAACAAAAAAATTCCTACGAAACAAGCGGAAGAAACCCCAAGGATCTAGATCTATTAGACGAAGGTAGCGAAGTGGAGATCCAATCTCTTACCCTTGAAGATCGAACAAACGCGTTTTGTCGGTGCAGGGGTTGGCTAGTCGATCCCCGCAACTAGACTCATCTAGTCGCGAGGAGATGTATTATCCGATCCGAGATCCAATCCGATGAAGTGCCACAACGGGTAGCACCTCCGCGGTATCCACACGTACAGCTCGATGAAGACTTCCTCTCCTTGATCCCGCAAGCGAGGAGGAAGTGGCTCATGAGATCTCAGCAGCACGACGGCGTGGTGGTGGATATGGTGGAGGTTTTCCCGCGGACAGGGCTTCGCCAAGCCGTGTACGAGAGAGAGAGGAGGGAGGAGAGGGAGGCCGGCGGCTAGGGTATGGGGTAGCCACGCCCCAGCCCTCCCCTCCTCTTTATATAGGCGTGGGGGGCTGCCTTGGCCCCTCCTCCAAGCCCTAGGGCCGGCGGCCAAGGGGGAGGCTTGCCCCCAAGGCACCCCTAGGGTTTTGGCCCTTTCACCTTGTTTGGCCGCATGGGCCCTTGGGGGGATGGTGCGGCCAGCCCATGTGGGCTTCTGCACGCCCCCTTTGGTACATGTGGGTCATTAGGGCACGTGGGCCCCACTATGGGACCCCTCCGGAACCTTCTAAAATATTCCGATACTCTGCCGAAAAATTCCCGAACTTTTCCGGAACCCTGGAAACCACTTTCCTTATATGAAACTTTATCTCCGGACTCTTCCGGAGCTCCTCGTGATATCTAGGATCTTATCCGAGACACCGAATCAAAATTTGATTACACCATTTACTTATCTCACTAAAACCCTAGCTACATCGAAGCCTTAAGTGTGTGACCCTACGGGTTCGAGAACATGCAGACATGATCAGATCAATAATCAATAGCGGGACCGGGATGCCCATATTGACTCCTACATATTCAACGAAGTTCTTTATCGATTGAACCACGATGCCGGAGATTCTTAATCTCGTATACGATTCACTTTGTCTCACCGATATTTAATTTGCCCGAGATATGATCGTCGATATCTCCATATCTAGTTTCATCTCGTTACCTGGCAAATTCTCTTTACTCGTCCATAATATAGGATCTCCGTGATTAACACTTAATCACATGGTTGCAACCTTTCTGATGCTATATTACCGAGAGGGCCCCGAGATATCTTTTCCGTCACAAGGAAGGACAAATCCTAGTCTTGATTCATGTCACCCAACAAATACCATCGGAGATACCTGAAAGCCACCTTTATAATCACCCAGTTACGAAATGACGTTTGATGTCCACAAAGTATTCCTCCGGTAAACGGGAGTGACATAATCTCATGGCCTAAGGAAACTATACTTGGCATACTAAAAGCGTTGGCAATAAAACTGTTGTGACACGATCAATTGCAACTCTTTATTATTGGGTCTTGTCCATCACATCATTACTCCTAATGATATGACTCCGTTATCAAGTGACTATAACAGGTCCATGGTTAGGAAACTCTAACCATCTCTTGACTAACGAACTAGTCCGGTAGAGGCTTACTAGGGACACCTGTTGTTTATATTCCACACATGTATTATGTTTCCGGTTAATACAATTATAGCATGGAGAATAAACTATTATCATAAACATGAATATGCTAATAAACCATTTTATTATTGCCTCTAGGGCATATTCCCGACAGTCTCCCACTTGCACTAGAGTCAATAATCTAGTTTACATTTTCTCGATCCAACACTCATGGTGTCTAACACTCATGGAGTCTCAGTGCTGATCATGTTTGCTCGTGGAAGAGGTTCTGTCCGTGCTCTGTACTATACAGTTCTTTATGTTCTTTGCAAAACGTCAATGTCACCTAATTTGACATTACTTTATCATCTCATGATAAACCTATTATCATCACATGATAATTCTCATCATCACATGATGAATATAATATATTTGGTTAGAGAGTGAGATTTTCGTTTCCCTTTTATGCCTACATGACGTATGATCAGTCAAGAGGACTTTCACATAGCATGTGCACCCGGAACTCACTCAGTCTTGAAATAAAATTTCTCAAACCAATATATTATATCTTTTAATCCTTGAATTAATCATATACTTCTATATGTTGTGGACTCACAAATCGACAGTGCAGTCAAGTCACTTCGATATTTTCGATCATGCTTTCGCTGCGCTTCTGCTATTATGAGATCCCCAATCTAGTTTGGTTTTATGACTTCAACCAAGTCTACCAATTTCTAGATTCTATTATCTCAACTCCATGGAAAAATGACTCCTCATTTAACATGTTCTTCTAACCAAGAACTTGGGTCACATATCGTCAAATACAAACACATGGTTCTTATATGTTTAGACCTATGAACCATTCATAGCGAATACCAACATATCCTTCAACCATCAATTTTGTACTGAGTTATCAACTCAATGTTTCACCTATTTTTCACAAGCAGATGAACCTTTCTTCTCTTGTTTTATTTTGAACTCCTTCAAAATATTACTTAGGTTAAACATCCTGACATAATTCTTATCAAATATATCTATCCTCCATAGATACATCCATCTCCATGGATATTTGACTAACTTCATAAGTTATACGTTGGTTCCTGACTTATTTACAACATTTATGAAATCTCCATTTCACTCAAACAAGATGTTGTAAACTCCCACTCAAATATACACCATACACATATTAAATTGTGAAACCACTTTGGCTCCCACTCAGAAATATGTTATCCTTATATTTGACCATGATTAACTAGCTCCCACTCAAACATATGTCTCCACATATTTTGATCTTGGAAAATAGTTTTTGCTCTAACTTAATATATGTCGCCACATATCTTAATTAGATCACACTCGTGTATTTTCTCGATATTTTGGACACCTCCAAAATTCTTAATTAACTATTAATATCGAGAACTCTTTATACGAATGCTAGTACTTTGCCAGCATAAATCCTTTTGACTTTAAGCACAACTACACCATGTAGTTAACAACATTGAACATGTTAAAGAGCTTTACCTCTTGTGCTTTTGTCCAGTAAGTTTTATTTATTTCTTACAAACCCTTTTGAAGAATAAATATGTGAAACAACGCTTTCACAAAATCAAGTAACAATTACTTTGTGATTTAAACTTAACATAGGATGACTCTCAGTCATTTTCGTATTTAAAGTTTCTATTTCTTCTTTGTAGTTTCGTAGGTATGTCTTGTTTCTGAAACATGACAAGTAAATCATGAATATTATTTTGTAACCTGACAAAATTTTATATTCTTGAATCCTACTTTTCTTTAGACAAGCTAAACCGAAATTCAATGATCACCATCATTAATTCCTTTATGTGTCAAGTTTTAACCAACATAGCACTTTACATATGTGCCACTTGATACATAAACAAGCAAGGTTTTAGTGTTTCCATGTATTCCATCAATTCTTTTATCAATGAAACCTTTTCCTGATAAACCACTAAAATACTTAGCACAACCAACAAATTGGTTTGCCCCTTTTAGTCTCATACGGTGGAATCACATTCATAGTCATACTTATGAATATACTACAACATTATTCGCAATAGTTTCTAATTATCTCATAATTAATGAAACCACCTTTTCTCATAACTCATATGAAAAATGTTTATGCGAATCATTAAATAGATCCTTATTTCTAAACAGAGTGTTTATCAAATAAATCTAAATGCTATTATTAAACCCCGAAGTAAAACCCTTCTTTGAGACCACACAATATCAAATAGTGTGTGATTACAATATCTTAGGACATATCAAACGCCTTTGAAATATTCTAAACATTGTAATTTGTGATAACACTTCTCACAAGTCCACATACTAACATATAACTCAAATATTTTGTCTCTTTTGATCTAATCATAAAGACTCAATTTTCTTGTTAACTTAATATCCTAAACTCCAGAAATTTATTTGATCTCATCAAATATCATAACTCGAATAAATACACCTATTTAATCATTTCATTTATGATGGAGTACACAAAATAATGACATTTAACATTTGCTGAAAATACAACCAACACTTGTGTTTATTTTCGGCAACTCATTGCACTCTTCCAAAAGGGTGGCATTTTAGTCATACTCCTTACAATAAGGCGCATTGATAAAACATCAAAATGTTTATTCAATATTTAGCACGACTAAAACAATTGTCATTATTAAGTTTTGGATATTTTAGTATGTCACATATTTTATAAATGTTCAACCAATTTATCGTCTAGATTCTAATAAGAATAATACACTTATAATCGAAAACTTTGTGATTTCCAAAAAGGATCACTCATGAAAATAGAACAACCATTGTCTTTAACATGAATAACCGTCTCACATGAGCAAGACACACTAGTCAAAATCACACTTAATTCGATTACAAAACTTATTCTCTAATCCAAATGATAAATGCAGAGACAGATCGTTGCCAGCATCAACTCCTTGATTGCCATCATTCCGCAACGTCTTCCCATATCCTTTATGCAAATCTCAAGCAGCAGGTTCTATTTTCATAAAACAGAATGAGTATCAAATACTTATTGAAACCGCCACAATTGCAATTTGGATTTAAACACTTATAACTTGTATATCACTATATACTTTCTGCATTGTCAACTTCTCTTGCTATGGGTTCCACTTTGACATGACGTAGCCGAGACACAAACTCATAGAAAGTGATCAAATCCCTTCCTATGACATAGTCTCCGACATAATTCTTGAAGCTGGGGAGAAGCTAGCGTATCACCCCATCTATCGCGAAACTGTCATTCAACTCGTGGTTCCAAACAAGCACTAGACGATGATGTATCTCATGCATTATCCTCAGGTGTTGTTCCAAGCAAGTGTTCTCTTCCATCTTGAGTGAAAGAAAACTGTTCAGACATTCGAACCTTACAATTCTAACTTGTGCTGAAAAACTATTTTTCAGCTCATCAACAATCTCCATTGCAATCAAGTTCTTGAATTGTCTACTTAGGTCAGAATTCATGAAGGTGCACATCATCCACTTGACTTTCAAGTAGGTGGTTCAAAACCACTCCATGTACTCTTCATCGCTTGCAGAAAAAATTGGGTTTATCTCCTATTGGTTCTTCTAGCACGTAGAGCTGAGCATTGGTGTTTAGGACTTATTTCAGGACGCTGGTACTACTCAACAAATTTGACCCATCGAGACGCAATTTATCAGCAACGAACAGACTACCGAAGTCAACCATGATCTACAAGGATTTTTGCAAAGACATCTGGACTTTTGTTTATGATAATTTTAGTTCATCTTAATGAACTCTCACTAAACTCAACATCTCTCTGGTTGTTTTGTGGTACACGATCCAAATCCACTACACCATAACCGATCATCACGTGAGATGATGTAGCTTCATTGGTGAACATCACCATGTTGATCATATCTTACATATGACTCGTGTTTAACCTTTCGGTTCTTGTGTTCCGAGGCCATGTCTGTACATGCTAGGCTCGTCAAGGAAACCGTAGTATTTTCACGTGTGTAAATCTGGCTTACACCCATTGTATGCGAACGTAGAATCTATCACACCCAATCATCACGTGGTGCTTCGAAACGAAGAACTTTGGCAATGGTGCATACTAGGGGAGAACACATCTTGATATTAACGTGAGAGATCAACTTATCATGCTACCATCGCGATCGCATCTAAGCATAACAATAAGGTGCATAAAAGGATTAACATCACATGCAATTCATAATTGTGATATGATATGGCCTTTTTTCTTATGCTTTTGATCTGCATCTTCAAAGCACCGGCAAGATCTCCATCTCCGGCATGATCTCCATCATCGTGGCGCCATCACCATGGTTGTCCACCAACTCTTGCAACTACAACTAATGATACTCTTAGCAATAAAGTAAAGCAATTACATGGTGATTCAATGACACGCAGGTCACATAAATAAAAGACAACCATATGGCTCCTGCCGGTTGCCGTACTCGACGACATGCAAGTCGCGAAAGATTACAAACATGATCATTGCATACATTATCACAAATCACATATTGGCCATATCACATCACATGACCCCCCTGCAAAAACAAGTTAGACGTCCTCTACTTTGTTTATGCAATTTTTACGTGGCTTGGGTCAACGAGATAGAACCGTTCTAATCTACGCAAAACCACAACGGTGATATAGTAGTTGCTTATTTACTCATCCTTTTGAAAGGCCTTCCATTGAAAATTGCATCTTCACTAAAGTAAGAGAAACAGACACCCGCCAGCCACTTATGCAATACAAGTTGCATGTCTGTCGTGGAACCGGTCTCTCGTGCGTGGACGAGTAAGGTTGGTCCGGGCCGCTTCAATCTCACAATACCGCAAAGATACAAAGTGCACGCGAGAAGGTAGCAACATAAAATATCAACGCCCACAACACTTGTGTTCTAATCGCACCAACATCTACGAATAGATCTAGGCTCTGATACCACTGATGGGGTCGTTGCATAGAAAACAAAAAAATTTCCTACGAAACAAGCGGAAGAAACCAAAAGGATCTAGATCTATTAGACGAAGGTAGCGAAGTGGAGATCCAATATCTTACCCTTAAAGATCAAACAAACGCGTTTTGTCGGTGCAGGGGTTGGCTAGTCGATCCCCGCAACTAGACTCATCTAGTCGCGAGGAGATGTATTATCCGATCCGAGATCCAATCCGATGAAGTGCCACAACGGGCAGCACCTCCGCGGTATCCACACGTACAGCTCGATGAAGACTTCCTCTCCTTGATCCCACAAGCGAGGAGGAAGTGGCTCGTGAGATCTCAGCAGCACGACGGCGTGGTGGTGGATATGGTGGAGGTTTTCCCGCGGACAGGGCTTCGCCAAGCCGTGTACGAGAGAGAGAGGAGGGAGGAGAGGGAGGCCGGCGGCTAGGGTATGGGGTAGCCACGCCCCAGCCCTCCCCTCCTCTTTATATAGGCGTGGGGGGCTGCCTTGGCCCCTCCTCCAAGCCCTAGGGCCGGCGGCCAAGGGGGGGAGGCTTGCCCCCCAAGGCACCCCTAGGGTTTTGGCCCTTTCACCTTGTTTGGCCGCATGGGCCCTTGGGGGGCTGGTGCGGCCAGCCCATGTGGGCTGCTGCACGCCCCCTTTGGTCCATGTGGGCCATTAGGGCACGTGGGCCCCACTATGGGACCCCTCCGGAACCTTCTAGAATATTCCGATACTCTGCCGGAAAATTCCCGAACTTTTCCGGAACCCTGGAAACCACTTTCCTTATATGAAACTTTATCTCCGGACTCTTCCGGAGCTCCTCGTGATATCTAGGATCTTATCCGAGACACCGAATCAACATTTGATTACACCATTTACTTATCTCACTAAAACCCTAGCTACATCGAAGACTTAAGTGTGTGACCCTACGGGTTCGAGAACATGCAGACATGATCAGATCAATAATCAATAGCGGGACCGGGATGCCCATATTGACTCCTACATATTCAACGAAGTTCTTTATCGATTGAACCACGATGCCGGAGATTCTTAATCTCGTATACGATTCCCTTTGTCTCACCGATATTTAATTTGCCCGAGATATGATCGTCGATATCTCCATATCTAGTTTCATCTCGTTACCTGGCAAATTCTCTTTACTTGTCCATAATATAGGATCTCCGTGATTAACACTTAATCACATGGTTGCAACCTTTCTGATGCTATATTACCGAGAGGGCCCCGAGATATCTTTTCCGTCACAAGGAAGGACAAATCCCAGTCTTGATTCATGTCACCCAACAAATACCATCGGAGATACCTGAAAGCCACCTTTATAATCACCCAGTTACGAAGTGACGTTTGATGTCCACAAAGTATTCCTCCGGTAAACGGGAGTGACATAATCTCATGGTCTAAGGAAACTATACTTGGCATACTAAAAGCGTTGGCAATAAAACTGTTGTGACACGATCAATTGCAACTCTTTATTATTGGGTCTTGTCCATCACATCATTACTCCTAATGATATGACTCCGTTATCAAGTGACTATAACAGGTCCATGGTTAGGAAACTCTAACCATCTCTTGACTAACGAACTAGTCCGGTAGAGGCTTACTAGGGACACCTGTTGTTTATATTCCACACATGTATTATGTTTCCGGTTAATACAATTATAGCATGGAGAATAAACTATTATCATAAACATGAATATGCTAATAAACCATTTTATTATTGCCTCTAGGGCATATTCCCGACATCTTCATCGCCATGCCTTCCTCCGAGATGATTTGTGAGTAGTCCCACCTTGGACCTTGGGTCCATGGCAGTAGCTAGATGGTAGTCTCTCTCTCTCTTGTGCTTTTCTCTCTTTTCGGATCTCTTCGATTGCCTTTCTCCTTTGTGGAGATGTTTAGAATGAGTTCATCTTATTTGCAATCTTTGGATCCTCAATATAGTTTGATTTCCTCCAAATATTCTTCATTGGATATGTTCATTTGTTTTCGCTCATATCTTGAGAAATGCACACCTTGTGGACGAACTCATATTATATTGGCCTTCTAAATTTTTCTTCCCATTTCGGCAATCGATGCCAATGGGGGAGAAGTTTAGAGGGTTTAAGGGAATTTGGTTTTATGTTTTCGTTTGGTTCTTAAGCATTTTCCTCTCATGCTCATGCATCCTTGCTTTGTAAGGTTGCTTAATTCATTATATAAACCCTCTTAAAAGGGATTGTCATCAATTACCAAAATGGGGGAGATTGAAAGAGCATGGTTGCCTCCATGTGTTGTTTTGGTAATTAATGACAATCTCTATGGACTAATGGTTGCATTGAGTTATACTTGTAGTGTTTGTCCATAGGAGTGCTTGAAGACCATATGTTGGTTTCAAGGTGCAAAGAAGAATATTAAGTGATGACCAAGAGGTTTAAAGTGTTATCTGAAGAATGGTCATGATGGTGTTGAGCATAGGGATGGCACCCGCCGGGTTCGGGGCCGGGTTTGGCACCACCATACCCGCACCCGGCCCCTCTCCCTGCCCCCGCCACCCGCCCCCATACCCGTCGTCGGGTCCAATCCTCCACCAGATCCGCCACCCGCCGGGTTCACGGGACCCGATGGGTACCCGCCAATCTGTAAGAGCCGGCGACGGCGTGCCCAGCAGCGGCGGCGCAGCAGGAGCGGTAGCGGCGAGCGGGACTGGGCGGCGCATCAGGAGCGACGGCGGCAGGAGCGGGGCGGCATGCGAGGGAGAGCCGGAGAGGTGGCGGCGCGCAGGAAATCTTGTCGATCTGGGGCTCTGGGCATCTCCCCTGGCGCTGGCAGTCGAGCGGCGGCGCGGACCTCGACGCTGGTCGGCGCGGTGGCGGTGCAAGTGGGGAGCTGGCAGCTGGAGCGAGGGGACGAGGACGAGCGGACATGGGATCGTCGGCGGTGCGAGGGGAGCTGGGGCGAGGCCGCGAGGGGATGAGCACGAGCGGTCGAGTGGACCTGGGAAAGGATAAGGGAAGGGAGCGATGCGTGAGTTGTGTGCGTGCGTGTTTTGGCATTTTAGATTATGGCTAGGTGGGACAATAGGTCAATGACATGTGGGGTCTACACGACCCAGCCGGGTATGCGGGTCTGCGGGTACGGGTTTGGCACCCCCATACCCGCCCCCGCTAGACCCGACGGGTTTATTTTTTTACTGCTAAGCAGCCCTACGGGTTTTTTTTTAACCAAACTCTACCCATTTAACGCGGGTATCCATCAGGTTTGCGGGTTTCGGGTACCCATTGCCATCCGGAGTTGAGCATAGTGCAAAGAGAAGTAAAGATACAAGTTGATTAGTGCAAGTCCAAGAAGAGCATCTTGAAGAGATCACATGCTTGGAGCTTGTCACCCTTTTGGAGGTAATGGTCAAGTGAAGATGATCTCCCATAGTGGCGTATGGGGTAGCAAAGCGCAATCAAGAAAGGTGTTCCCACTTGAGCATATCAAGATCGTCATCATCTAGCTCAAGTGGAATGCGCAAGGCAAAGGTATGATATTGATAGGGTTTTAGGATAGCTAACCGTACTATCAAGAGGGGCTCTCAAGTGAGCTTTAGCGTATCGGTCGTAGAGAGCTCAAACCTTTGCATCATTGGCATCATCCTTTCTTGGTTCTTATTTGACTCTTATCGTAGTGAGGTCTTGGTGCTTGTCGTGATAGTCATGACAAGCTTAAGTCCTTCGAAAACGATATTTGGTTGCATCTTCTATTGCGTTTCGGTGGTGGAGATTTTGTCGATTCACTAGTGAGGAAAGGTTCACACCTTCCTACCCATACCAAAATCTCCATTTCCTATTCTTAGTTGGCTTTTATCTAGATGTGGTTTTAGAGCTTATCATGATCTAGTTGTGAAATTATAGTACAAATCCTAGTATTGTCATCTAACACCAAAAAGGGGGAGACTGAAAGAACATTTCTTAATACCTTATGTTTTGTGTGTTAGTCAACAACACTAGTGATAATTTAATATGGTGCTAAGTATCCACAGGAAATACGACTGTCTACATCAAAAGGTTACTAGTGCATTTCTGTCTATGCAAAAAGGAAGAAAAGCTGGTTGTCGGAAATGGACTACGATGGAAGAAGGCAGCGCTGCTGGCTGGCCGGCCCCCTGGCCGGCCCAGGCCGGTCTCTAGGCCGAGCGGCTCTGCGGGGTGGCCGGCCCAGGCCAGTCTCCAGGCCGGGCGGCTCTGCGGGGTGGCCGCCCTGTGGGGTGGCCGGCCCCCAGGCCGGCCCAGGCCGGGCTCCAGGCCGGGCGGCTCTACGGGGTGGCCGGCCCCCAGGCCGGGCTCCAGGCCGGGCGGCTCTGCGGGGTGGCCGGCCCCCCAGCAGGCCCAGGCCGGACCACAGGCCGGTTCTCCTGTTTTGTTCCTGCGTGAAGAACTGAGGCCGCCCCCCCGGCCGGCCTAGGCTGGCCCCCAGGCCGGGCTCCCTGCGCGCAAAGAAAGCTCCCCAACGATCGATTTTGGGGAGGGGTATTTATACCCCTCCACCTACCTCTAGACAAGCACCACGACCTAAACAAGAACACCACCATTATTTGAAAGCTTCAAATCATATATATCTCCCAATCCCTCCACCCAAACTCGTTGATCTTTGGAGGATTGAAGGAGAAGGCCTAGATCTACTATTCCACCAAACCATATCTCCTCTAAGTGAGGGGAACATCTTTGATTTAGATCTTGGAGTTGCTTTGTGTTTCTCCTTTGTTCTTCCTCTTAAATCCCTCCATAGCATTAGTTGCTTTGGTTGGATTTCGGAGAGAAGAACTTGACCACTTAGTGTGTTCTTGCCATTGCATAGGTTGCATCGGTTTGAGTTCTCTACGGGGATTCATTGAGTGAAGTTGAGAAGCTTGTTTCTCTTGGGTGCTTGGGTGCCCTAGAGCTTGTTCCTCTAGGGCACGTTGGTACCCTAGACGGTTGTTGATTTCTCGGAGTCTTGGTGGCTCACGGGATTTGTTGAGAGCCTCTAATTAGGTTGTGGAGTGTGGCTCAACCTTGTTCGTCTCGGAGCTTTGGTAGCTACGAAGACATTGCCGGGAGCCACCAATTGAGTTGTGGTGTGTGCCCCGGCCTTGGAGCATCAAGTCTTGGCGGCTCGGTGCATTTGGTGAAGACCCTCCAACTTGTGGAGTGTGCTTCATCCTTGTAAAGGTTCTAGTTGTCAACCTCAACGACAACATAGTGACAAGTGCCTCGCCACATCGGTGGTAAGACACAACGGAGATACGGTGTGCCATATCAAGGCTACTCGGTGTTTCACTTTGGTGAACATCGCGCCGCTCCAACGGAGACTAGCTTCCATTGGGAAGTGAACTTCGGGATAAATCATCGTCTCCAAGTGCCTCGGTATTTCTATACCCGAGCTTCTTACTTATGCTACTTACTTTGTGATAGCCATCGAGCTTGAAGTTATATATCTTGCTATCACCTAGTCGATTATATTGCTTAGCATAAGTTGTTTGTGCACATAGCTAAACCTAGCTAGTTTAGGTTTTGGATTGATAAATTAAATATTAGTTTTATTCCGCATTTATTCAAGCCTTAACCGTAATAATTTTAAATCGCCTATTCACCCCCCCTCTAGGCGACATCCATGTCCTTTCAAAACAGCGGTGTTAAAGTCTATTTTGATATTTAATATTGCTTACTTCATGCGCTTTACTTAATGCAAATGTTTGTTACTTGAAACTTAATACCGATGGGTGACAGGCTGGATGGCGATCCCACGGTGGACTTTTTAGACAAAGATGTAGTTGGACTCAACGGTCTTTGTTCATTGTCGTGATGCCTACTTAAATATTATCATGTTCTCTTTGTCATAGCTAGATTAAGTTTGTGTTATAATCTTGTCAATTGCCCAGCTGTAATTTTTTCACCAATCATATGAATGTTCTATTTACACGAGAGACTCCGCTAGTGAACCCATGGCCCCCGGTCCATCTTTTTACATTGATTGCAACCTTTATTCATCACTTTTCACCATCATTACTCCTCTGGTCCATTTTCATAATTCATCTATTTCACTATACAATTAACCGCTTTGTTTTCTACGAGACCGGAAAGATTGACAACCTTTCCGCCGTTGGGGGCAAAGTATTTTGGTTGAGTGTGTGCAGGTCCACGTCTGTTGAAGATTAAGCACCAGAGATCTTCAACATTCACTTTGTTGTTGATTTCAAGGTCCTACTGGTTCGATAAACCTCGGTTCGTTATCGAGGGAAAACTGTTGCTTGCTACATCTCCGCCTTCGCTTGGGGCACCACCCAACTCTTCATCAGTAGCAATCAAGCTCTTTTCTGGCGCCGTTGCCGGGGATCTTGGAGCTACAGCAAGGGGAGTCTCACACTCTCAATCACTTTACTTTGTTTTTGTCTTGCTTGTTTTATTTCTCGTTAGCTTATTTTTCCTGTTGCAAAATTTTAAAACCCAAAAAATAGTGTAACCTTTATTCCTGTCTTATTATTTTATCTTATCGTTATGTCTAGTTCTTGTCCTCCTGTTGAGACACCCGAGTCCGAAGTCGTCACCTTCAAACAAAGAGGTGGGGAGAGTTTGAAAGATGCATAGGATTAATAATGCTCGTCATAGATCCATCAAAAAGCCTTTGGCCACTTTTCTCCTTAGAAATTTTTATGTTGGCATTACAAGTTGGTATAGGTATGTCCTAGACATCACAGGTGAAAACTTCCTAGTGATTAATGCTTTGGAAGCTTTTAATGTTATAGAGGGTCTGGTGGGTATTCCACCAACTAATGATGGCAAAATTGAAATCACTTTGGAACATATTACGCAAAGGTTAGAAGTTATAGAAGATAATGTACCAAGTGTGGACATGATGAGGGAAATAGATAAGGGAATTCTTTATGGTATTAACAAGCTTGATGGGTGTCTAAAAGATATTGCTAAAAGTATTAAGTCCCTTGAACCTACAAAAGCTAGTGATCAAACTATAAGAATTGATAAATTGGAGGGAGTAATTGATACCTTGGGAACCACCTTTTCTTCACTCAAACCTAAAAAGAAAGCGGCTTTGGCTCCTAAAGTTCCTAAATTAATATTTGTGCCAAGGAACACTACTAAAGTTAATACATCGTCTGCAGGAAAAGAGGAGTTGAGGATGGTAAAGGAAGCTCCAGCCTTCAAGGATACAAGGGGAGGAGCCCCAGTGGGTAAAACTCCTTGTACTCCACCAATTGTTGCTACTAATAGTATTGCTGGAGGTCCTTTTCCAAGTTCCACAATTCATGAATTTGATAAGAATGATGATGCCCTCGATTTTGAAAAAACTTGATATTTGGCATTGCGCCTAGCTAAAAGGCGTTAAAGAAAAGCGCTTGTTGGGAGGCAACCCATCTTTTACTTTCAGTTTGCTTTTACTTTTCTTGAGTCTTGAAGTTGTTGCCTCTGTAGCAACTTCATTGTATCCTTTTTTTTTGGTCTTTTGTGCCAAGTTTAGCCTCTAATGCATTGAAAGTGCGAGGTGTTGTTTTGCTGTCCAGAAACAGATTTCTGTCCTTCACTGTTCGAAAATCAAAAAATCTCTGAATTTTATTTTTTCTGAAATTTTTAGACAGCAAGCCTGATACTTTTATCTATCTTTCGTTAGTTTTGAGTTTTCTGATTTGAGCTACAGAAGTGCCTCGAAAAAATTGATCTTTACAGACTGTTCAGATTTTGATAGATTCTGCTTTTATTTTGTATTCGTCTCTTTACTATCGTCAAATGTGATACTCTAGAGGTGGAGTGCCACATTGAGGCTTAGTGAACAGTAGCTAATGCCTAATAAATTTGTTTTGCAATTTGTCTTGAGTTGAACACATGTGCATTTTAATTTATGAGCACTAACCCTCTAATCAATTTATGAGAAGTTTTGTGTGAAGTGAGTTTTTAAGTTCCAAAGGAGAGGATAATGAAGAAATTGAAGATGGATCAGAGCTCAAGCTTGGGGATGCCCCCATGGCAACCCCTCTGAATATCAAGAACTATCAAGCGTCAAAGCTTGGGGATACCCAAGGCATCCCCTCTTCTTCATCGACTATCATGAGGTCGTCTTCGTTAAACTAAGTTTTTATCAGTTTACATATTATGTGCTATACTTGGAGCGTCTGTTTACTTTTAGTTTTGTTTGTTTGTTTGCTGGTTATATGCTTGTTGGATCCTTGCTTTGTTTATATGGGAGACAGACACGCTCCGCTTTTTCGTTTGAATACTCCTGTGCTTCGCTTAATTTTTGTTGAGTATTCTTAGCTACTGTTTGTTTGCTAGTAAGCTCTCGCTTTTAGCTTTTATGTTATTTAGAGCTGCTAGTAGTTGTTGTTAAACTCTCTTGTTCTTCACTTATATTTGTTGGAGAGTTGTTATTGATAAATTGCTTGAATTGCCAAAGTGACAAAATGCTATTCATGTGATAGTGGAATGAAACGAAAGCCTGCATAGTATTGTAGATCATTGTGTGGATACTTGATACTTCTCATTTGTTTTGAGATATTAAGATGAATGCTTAAACTTGCTGGTTATTTTAGTGTTATTGATTTGTAAAGAAATATTGTTAAAAGCTTGAAACTGTGTGGTGTTTCGTAATTGTTAATTCATTAAGCTAATCTTTCCATCAAAAGAATTGTTTGGTCAATAAGGGAGACGGTGTGGAGCTTTTATGGTTATGATTGACTAATGTCTTATGTTACTCTGTTACCGGTTAATATTAGATTTTTGCTTCAAATACCTTTTTTGCTAAGCCTAAAAATTCGTACTGAGTGTATGGTTCACTCGTGCATCCAAATCCCAAAGCCAAACTATCTTTCCAGCTGAGTCCACCATATCTACCTATGCATGGCATTTCTTGCCATTCCAAGTAATTTGTCATGTGCTATTTTCAAAAAATTCAAAATATTCCTTTTTGTGCCTCTGTTTTTAAGCTCGTGAGGGAGCAGCAGAGAGCTAGATATAACTCGTAACGAGCAAGGTCATTTCCCCCCTTTCACCCGGTGTCGATGGATTACGTCTTCACTTGAATCAACCCGAGAGCAGCTTAAGCAAAAATACAAATATAACTCACCATTCTCCTCCGTGCAATGAAAATCTGAGAAATCAGCTCTGAACATTGGACAGTGGTGAAACCAAGGAGAAAGAGGAGCGTACTCGCTTCTCTAAAAACCAGCTGCTCTCACAAGTCTAAAAGCCTTGCTTGTTATGGGGGACTAGATAGCTTCTCTGTTGTGAAGTCGTTGACGAAAGCATGCATGTCTCAAAATTGTTTTACTTCTGTTTCATAAAATAAAAAGCTCTAGCACATGACTAATCCCTGCTTCCCTCTGCGAAGGGCCTTTCTTTTACTTTTAATGTTGAGTCAATTTTCCTCTTCCTTCTATCTCCACCAAAGCAAACATCTAGCATTGACCCTGGGTATCATTGATCATATTGCATTGTCAGATTAAACATGAATCTTTATATTGACTTTATCGCTGGAAGTTGAGGCTTTTTGTTAAAACTTACATCTTCTTTGTTTTGATTCTCAAACACTTTTGTCATGGAATTGTTACCTATGTGAATTAATCAAATATATGGATCACATTTCTTTTCATGTCTTTAACGTACTATTTATGAAAGGTTTTGCTTGAATGATTCAACTTGGTTATTCATTGCTTTCTTGCTATCAACTACAGAAAATTGTTTTGTATCACTTCATTCACATCGTATGCTTTGCATTACTATCTTGATCACGATTGTGTTGGTTGCATGTCTCATCAAAAATTATTTTGTTATCACTTACCTACTCGAGGACGAGTAGGAGTTAAGCTTGGGGATGCTGATACGTGTCAAACATATCTATAATTTTTTATTGATCCATGCTAGTTTTGTGATGTTCTCACATGTTTTTATTATCATATTAATCATTTTTATGCATTTTTTTCGGACTAACATATTGACAAGATGCCCAGTGCCGGTTTCCTGGTTTTGCTGTTTTTGTATTTCAGAAAATCCACCACAGGAAATATCGTCGGATTGAGCTCAAAATTTACAGTGATTTTTTATGCGGCGGAAGACACCAAAAGACCAAAGGGCAGCCCTGGGGGCCACCCACAGGGTAGCGACGACCTCCTGCCGCGACCCCCTTGGCCCGTGGGTGGGACCCGCCCCTGCTCCTAGTGGGTCCCCTCGGCCCCCTCCGATGCCTATAAAATCCCTAAAACCCTAGAAACGACGGGGCGGCCATTATTTTCCAGAAAAGTCATCCCGAGGCACCGTCAACTCAAACCCTAGTTCGTGGGTGATTCTGAAGCAGATCCCGGCACTTTGCCGGAGGGGAGATCGATCCCGGAGGGCTCTTCATCGCCATGCCTTCCTCCGGGATGATTTGTGAGTAGTCCCACCTTTTACCTTGGGTCCATGGCAGTAGTTAGATGGTAGTCGCTCTCTCTTGTGCTTCATGTCTTATGATCTTGTGAGCTGCCTAACATGATCAAGATCGATTATTGTAATGCTATGTGATGTGTTTGCTGGGATCTGATGGATTATAAAGTTATGATCAGATTGTGCATGATTCTTATATGTTGATTTATGTTCTTGCATGCTCTCCGATGTGCGTAGTTACTTTGGCCAAGTGATTCTGTGTATCTCCAGAGAGAGTATTTATGCTAGATAGTGGGTTCATGCCCCCTTTTGTTCCTAGGCACGAGTGACAGAAACGTCTAAGGGCGAGGGGTGTGATGTTGCTACTAAGGGTAAAACTGCGGTGTTAAAGTATATTTTGATATTTAATATTGCTTACTTCATGCGCTTTACTTAATGCAAATGTCTGTTGCTTGCAACTTAATACCGATGGGTGACAAGCTGGATAGCAATCCCACGGTGGACCTTTTTAGACAAAGATGCAGTTGGACTCAACGGTCTTTGTTCATTGTCGTGATGCCTACTTAAATATTATCATGTTCTCTTTGTTATAGGTAGATTAAGTTTTTGTTATAATCTTGCCCCCGGTCCATCTTTTTACATTGATTGCAACCTTTATTCATCACTTTTCGTCATCATTACTCCTCTAGTCCACTTTCATATTTTCATCTATTTCACTATACAATTAACCGTTTTGTTTTCTGCGAGACCGGAAAGATTGACAACCTTTCCGCCGTTGGGGGCGAAGTATTTTGGTTGAGTGTGTGCAGGTCCACGTCTGTTGAAGATTAAGCGCCAGAGATCTTCAACATTCACTTTGTTGTTGATTTCAAGGTCCTACTGGTTCGATAAACCTTGGTTCGTTGTCGAGGGAAAACTGCTGCTTGCTACATCTCCGCCTTCGCTTGGGGCACCACCCCAACTCTTTATCAGTACCAGTCAGACCACTTGACACTTCGCGGTGAGATATTGGACCATCCATGCATTAACTCTAAATCATATATGGCAACCGAATAGGAGATTTAATAACTAAAATTAACGTAAGTTCAAATCAGCATCACAAAAGGCTCAACGCCATCATCACAATAGGTTCACAGCAGCATTACAACAGGTTCACAGCACCATCAACCGAATATAGGGTTAACTGAACTTTTCCTATGCCAAGCATCCATTCCGAAGCCACATCCACAGGTTCACAAACCCTACAAAAAAAGGTATGCATGTTTAGCACGTCGTGACTACAAGGCACGAAAAAAGAAGCAGATATGTGAAATGATTCCACAGTACCAAGAAATATGCACAAGCAATGTGCGTGCACGTACAATGCACAAGGCACAATGAAATCACCCCTTTACACTAATATAGTGCCACAATAAGCCTCATCTTGCAAAGACAGTACAAAAGAATCATCACACAAGACCAGGGAGCATGCACAAGAAATGTCCGTATAAACACTACTAGGTATTGTTGATGATCCCTTTGCACTTAATGTTGCATAGGTAAATGCTGAGAATCGCATCAACACAGATAGCTCCAATAGATATTAATCATGGGGAGATGCAACAATGCAGACAAATTGTAATGTAAAAGGCATATAGCAGGTTGACACAATCTAATTAAAGAACAAGGTAGTTTTACCTCAGTTGGGGCAAACAACAGAACAAATAAAGCCATCTATTCCGTTGTAGAAGGTGAAGACAAACATAGCACCCTCCGTGAGTCCACGTAACTTGACAACCCTTCCCGAGTTGGTTCTTATCTCGGAATCTTCTTGCTTGCCCTAGAAGAACTTAACATTCTAAGCATCGGCATTATCCGTGCATATGACAGGAAGTTCATCCATCGGTGTATACCGGCTGAACTTAACTGAAAAGTACTGGAGGAGAAATATAAAGTTAGTTGCTGACTAGGATCGATGTACATAAGAAGAGTAAAAAGAGTCCATTGTTTACCATCTTGGCCTTCCCAGGGATGACATTGGACTTATCATCCTACAGACGTAGTACGGTATAGATGGCTTGTGTCCTGCAACTTGGCTTCGGAGATGCACGAGTTGGTCTTCAGTCATTTGCACCTCGTTTGCAAAAAATAGTGGTTGTCATAGTCTTCATTCCCCTTGATGAAAAGACCTAGAATGCAGCAAATAAATTAATCAAGGCTAATCTGTAGGTGCATAAGAGACTAAGAGAGTAATAAAAGATTTGGTTAGATCTGTCACCGCTATGAGTGATCTTTCCTTTATTAGCTCTCTTGACTCTAGGAGGGTGCACATCACTAAGAACTCTCTTGAGTTTTTTCCTCTGGAGCATGTGGCGCTCCAGTTCGGCATCATTTAGAGCTTTCTTCAGACTATCTAGCTCAGAACCAATCTTGCTAACCAAACCGTTCATGATCCTGAAGCCTCTCTTCTCTTCCCTCAGTTCCAACTCGACTGCGGACTTAGCTTTCTTCACCCTCGCCAGTTCGGCCAAGGCTGTATCCCTCTCCTTCATCAACCTCATCGCCTCTTCCTTGACGAGCCTCAGGCCTTCCCTCTCTGCCACCTGTCGCAATTGGAGGCTGCGGAACTCACTCATGAGATCCTCCCGAGTTGTGGTCTGAACATACAAACGGTCCTGGGAAGCCTTCGTTCTTTTTTCAACTTCATCAGCCAGCATGTCACCGAATGACTCCAGCATCTCAACTGGCGGCTGCATCCAGTTATGAATTTTGTCAGGCCACATGCTGCATAAGTAGCTACGAAGATGAAGGAGATACTAATTTCTATGCTATTTACCTTGATTGTCTGAAGAAGGGACATTGCGAGCTTTGAGACATTGTTGAGGTGGATCTCCATCTGGTTGGGGGAGGCGATCTCTGAGGGACCTGTGATGGTAGCGTGAGCTAAATCCATGGCCTGTGGGGACCTAAAAACATCAATGGCTCCCTACATCCGCCGGAATCTAAGCTACATCCGCCGGAATCTTACCTAGATCAGCCAGCATCTAACCTAGATCGCATCGTTTGGTTCAGGACAGGGAAGGGAGGAAACAAGCACTTACCCATCACTGGTTGAGGAGGTCGCTGAGGAGAGGGGACGGAGGGTGCTGCCGTGGCATCCTCCATGGCGGAGTAGCTGAGTGGGTGAGTGGAGGAGGTACTTGGGCAGAGTGGTCGCTTTCAGGGGAGTAGCCGAGTGGGGGAGTCGCTTTTTCACTGTGAGCAACGAGTGGTGAGGAGTAACTGATAGGGCGAAGTGGAGGTATAGTCCGGTGGAGATTTGGTGCGAGCGCGGTCAAAATTAGGCGTAGATGTTTGAGTTTCAATTCACTTGGCGCGTAGATGTTGTGGCATGTTGGCCCCGGCTCGGCTGGCTAATAAAATAAAAGGATTTTGTAAGGACAATCTTTGCTAATTGGACAAGGATTGTATTCTTTAATTATTTCTTCACTTTAGAATAATTAATTAGAATTAAGAATTATTCTATGGAATTTATTCTTCTTCTTGGGATTCTAATGGAAAAAACAATTAATTAGAATTAATAATTATTCTAATGGAAGAAATAACAAAGGGGAAAGGAGTAAGAATCTGAATTATTTGGGTTAGCAAATAAGCGCAAACTAAGGCAATGCCTCAAAACATGATCGGATGAAGCAAGTTCTTACATACCAACATAATATAAGTTCATCCGCACACAGGGAATTCTTCGACGATAATAATTAAGTTCTTACAGTACCAAAAGCAACATATAATAGAAACATCATTGCAACATTCAGCAGCAGCAGAAGCAGCAGCAACATCGATCACCGCCTCCAAGGATTCCTCCCCTTCCTGCCCTTATCCTTGTTGGCCTTCTTCGGAGAAGGCTGCTCGAGGTCTTAGCGGATATCCCTCGCAAGCAGCTTCTTCAGAAACATGCCGTATGCAGCGTGCTTAGCCATAACATGGGCATGACGACGTTGTTCCGAGCCACGTCCAATGCCGACGGCATGCTGGATCATGCTGGTGCGATCGGAGGCTATACGTCTAATGCAGAAAGGGCAGGTCAATTTGCTGCCACGAAGGTACCGAATCTTCCCAGCCTCCAAATCCCTCAGGACATGTCTGCTCTTCGCATCCCTCGACTCCTTTTCCATCTGGACATCGGCATTCTCTTCCTGCAAATTAGCAATAAAACAAAAGTTAGCACCACACTCTAGTAAGCAAAAAAATCATAAAATCATGTTTAATCATAGTGAATTTAGCATAAAACAAATTTGCTAATTTATTGAGGCAAAGATTAAGGGCATGAATCATAACTGAGGCAAAGATCAGGTTCACGAAATGTGTTCAATAAAAAATTATATGATATTTTTCTTTTTTAGGAAGAATTGGTACTGAACCATATATATCATCTAGAATCAAATCCTAGAATCACTAACTTGCATGTATAAACCCTAGAATTCATAATGTGTCCAATGTGTCTGCGTGGCAAAAAATAACTAGACAAAATGAACATAGTACTACAAATCCAAGAATCCCTAACTTGCATGTATAAACCCTGGAATATCTAAATACAGATGCAACTACAAATCCAAGAATTCGTAAATTGCATGCACAAACCCTAGATAGATTGGTTTAGGGAAGCACCTCAGAGTACTCATCGGAGATGACCTCCTCGAACGTCGGGAAGTCCTCGTAGGGGTCCCCCAGGTCCGACAATGCCGGGAACGCCTGCATCGGATTAGGCGATGGACTCCAACCGCCATCGCCATTGCCGGCAGCCCTTGCGGCGACAACATCAGATGCCGCGGCCAGAGAAGGCGATGCACTCGAACCGCCATGGCCGGCCGCTCCTGCGGCGACCGCGGTCTTCTCCTGCATCAGATCAGGCGATGGACTCCAACCGCCACCGCCATGGCCGGCCGCTCCTGCAGCGACCGCGGTCTTCTCCTGCATCGGATCATGCGATGTACTCCAACCGCCACCGCCACCGCCATTGCCGGCAGCACCTGCGGCGACGACATCAGATGCCGCGGCCGGAGAAGGCGATGCACTCGAACCGCCATGGCCGGCCGCTCCTGCGGCGACCGCGGTCTTCTCCTGCATCGGATCAGGCGATGGACTCCAACCGCCACCGCCATGACCGGCCGCTCCTATGGCGACCGCGGTCTTCTCCTGCATCGGATCAGGCGATGGGCTCCAACCGCCATTGCCGGCAGCACCTATGGCGACGACATCAGATGCCGCGACGGCATTCTTCTGCTGCATCGGATCTGCCATTCCTCGTTAACCGCCTGGGTTGTGTGCTCGGCGGTTGGGAGAGAAATTAAAGGAGAGGGAGGCGATGCGGCCGGAACAGAGTGGTTTTTTTTGCTAGATTTGGGGCAGAATGGATGGGGAGGCAGGCGATGTAGGCAAAGGAGGGGATTTACACCGAGTGCCATTTTGAGGTCCCGCTGATGTGTGCGCATGCATGTCTCGCACGAGTCGGCGGATTTTCAAACAGAAAGTGATGTGACTTTTAGTCACTACCCGATGGGGCCCACCACATGTCGGGACCACCTATCAGTGACTCAAAATATTCGACAAACTCAGCCAATCTCAATCGGCACTCTCTTCTACTCACTCCGTCCTCAAATAAGTGGACATCTAGAAATTTTAAGACAAATTATGGAGTGGATTAGAAAATACATTGGGAAGGTGCAAACCTCCATCTCTCTCCTCTTTAATTTTCCCGCCACCAATGAGCTAAGTGCATGTAGAAAATGAGGAGGCCATGTGTTGAATGTTATTGGGCTTGATTCCCGTGTGATAAAAGAGAAGCATTATTTTCTACTTTTAAATGCATTGGGAAGATAGAAGTACATCTTTTTGTGGACAAATTTCAAAGCTAAACATGCACTTATTTGAGGACGGAGGGAGTACGTGTATGTGTAGAAAAGCGGACACCGTTTTAATTGTATGTGTACGCGTACAAAACTATCATGTGTACGCAGCCACGGTGACGAACATGTGTCTACGCAGCCACGGTGTGATCGAGTCCAGTTTCGGGGAGGTCAAGCAGGATCCGTGTTTAATTACAGTCATTTACACTCTCCCGTAATCAGTTCCCGCTCATTCATCTTCCTCGTCTGCGTTCACACACCTTCGTTCCACTCGATCAATGTATTTTAAGAGGCCATATATTGCCATTTTCACCCGGATCCCACTCGTTCAACTCCTCATCTCCTTCTAAAAAAAACTACTCATCTCCCATCGATCCCACTTCCCCTGCCCGCCACGAACACTTGCCATGGACGACGGCCAACAAACAATGAAGACTTACGAGGTCCCTACCCATCACGGTACCATGCTGGAAGTAGTGTACACCAACGAAGAACATACCTTGGAGCATGTCCTTGATGACCCACAAGTTTAGGGGATCGCAACAGTCTTCGCAGGTAGTATAACCCTAATTTATTGATTCGACACAAGGGGAGCCAAAGAATATTTATAAGCTTTAGCAGTTGAGTTGTCAATTCAACCACACCTAAAAAGGATTTCTCTCGAAGCAATATATCAGTAGTAACAGTAATTTGACGGCAGCAGTAGAACAATAACATTAGTAACAAAATAAAGGCAGCAATGGTGACAGCAGAAATATTGATTGTAAACAGCAGGATGTAAAAACACCGTAGGCATAGGGACAGATAGACGGGCGTTGCATGAATAAGATAGCTCATGAAATAAACATAACTAGGCACGAAGCAAAATCAATATCGCATCCAAGTATTAAACGATCATAGGCATGTATTCCTAATTTAGCCGTACGTGCTTGCTATAAGAACTTGCACGGCATCTTATGTCCTGCCATCCGGTTTTAGCCGGGCCAATTAAGTAACAAATGGCAATTAAGGTGTTCCTTTTAATAGAACACCGGAACAAAGCATTAACACACAATGAATACATGTAACCCTCGAGTTACCAACCATTCCCATCGATGTCCCCGTTTCTGTCACTCGGGGTCTCCGGTTCCGGTTGACAACAAGGGCATACAATTAGTAGATAAAACCCAAAACATCAATTATATTCATGAAAACATAAAGTGTTGATGCATGTAAAATGCATACATGAACTTTGGACTATAATACTTGTATTCCATTCATATTTGCATCATATAAGGGGTATATTACTGTTATTTAATGATTTTTGGTAATTAATAATGATTTCCCCTATTTATGTAATTAATCCTGCGAAGGCAGAAAAACCCTATTTCGTTACTTATTTATTTCAGGGCCTTAACGACGTCATAATAAGCTGAAAATTTACGGGGATCATTTTTTTGGAAGGAGGAAGACCTCGGAGCGAAGGAAGCAAGCAAACGGAGGGCGGAGGGCCAAAAGAGGGTGCCCCACGCGGCCCCTGTAATGGACGCGGGGGCCCACCTCTTTTGGGCCTCGTGGTTCCGTTTACGTCGATCCTTCTTCCCGAAGCTTCCTCGTGACCTAAAAACTCCTATATAAAGAGCCCCCGGAGGAGTTTCACAAGGAGACAGCCGCAAACAGAGAAACACCAAAACGGAGATCAGAAGCTGCAGATTGGAGGGGGAAAACTCCGGCGGAGCGTTGCCGGGGTGGTCTCCATCTCCCCCAACGACATCTCCACCGTCTCCATGATGAAGGGGGAGTAGTCTCCCTCAGGGCTGAGGGCTCATGCCGGTTGCTATGTGGTTTATCTCTCTCTCCCATGGTGTGATCTTTATGTGATCATGAGCTTTGTAATCTAGTTGAATCCATAGATGTTACTCTTCATCGTCTTATGAATTATGCTACTCAAGTGGTTTTATTGATGTGATTTCCGGAGTCACCTTTGTCCCATGGTGTGAAGTTGACAGTGTTGTGCACCGTGTGTGCCTCTTAGGCTAAAGATTACATGAATACTTATCATGAGTTATTATTTGTGTTGGATGTCTCTATGATATTGTGGTGTTTGTTAGTACTATCTTTGGATGCGGATAGTGACCGCATGAAGTGTGCATAGATGTGGAATACGAACTTTAAGGTGTGCTTTTTGTAGCCCTACACATTGGATTGGTGTTCGTTATCCAACCAGAGGATAGTTCGGGGTAGCATAGTGAATAGGAAATATCTATGTATTCAATTATATTATTATTGTTGAGAGTGTCCACTAGTGAAAGTATGATCACTAGGCCTTATTTCCAAGCACCGTTTACACCTTTGTCTTGTCCTGTTGCATTGAAGAGGATTGGGACACTTTTACATTCTTGTTTTGTTACATTAAACTTGCATCCATTAAATCAACCATCTTGTTCTTTAAACTTGTTTAGTGCATAATCAACTAAAACTTGTGACACTTTAGTTGTAGGGAATAGATAACTTTTCCTTCTTGCTCCTGCAGATCGATACCCTTCTTCCACATTGAGAGGTGCTACAGTGATCCCCTGCTGTTGGGGGTTATCAAGTACTTTTCTGGCGCCGTTGCCGGGGAGCGTAGCGCTTAAGTTTCTATTCTTGTGTGCACTAGACTTTAGATTTATTTTATCTTGTTTTATATCTTGCAATCATCTAAGCTTGGGGAGGTTCCTCTTTAACTTTTTTGGTTGTGCAGTTTTTCTTAGTTTTACTTTCAGTTTTGCATTTATCAAAAACCCAAAAAAAATAAAAAAATGGAAAATTATTATAAAAATGCCATGATAGCTTCTGAATTTAGAAAATCAAAAGAAGGGAAAAGATTAGGAGGCTAAATAGAGCTCCTATATAAAATTGCTAATGAGTTGCTTAACTTTTATGAGGAAGAAATTTGTTGCTCTGAATACTATAGACACTTTGAATTCCAATGCCCTTCCAATAAAGATGAACCTGTTATTTCAACTTATCATACTTGTAATTATGCTCACTTAGGGATAGAAGAAGTAGAGCAATTTGTTATTTTTATGGCAGCCTATGAGTTAAACACCTTCATTGATGAACATGAAACCTGCCCTATAGCTTCTCAATATAAAGATTTGATTGACATTATCCTTAATCTCTGCAGAAATGAATTTGATGAAAATATTTATGTTATTGACACAACGAAGAGAGCTACCCAAGGAAGATCTAATGTTTTGCAGGAAGAGGATGATGAAACATAAGCTTGGAAGAGGAAGTATGTGAAGAAGATGACAAAAGCCTAAGCTTGATGTTGAAAATGATGAACAACTAGAGAATGAAGAGAGGAAACATCCACCTTCACCACCTATGGATGAGGGTAACACTCAAAATTTTGTTGATGATAAACTTTGCTTTTATGATTCTGATGATGAGGAAGAATATGAACCTATGCCTAATGAGAACATTATTGATAATGATTTTAAAAATGATGAAGAATATGGTTTATAGATGCTATATGATAATGCTTTAGATGATGGTCCTATGCTTATTGATAATCCTCCATGTTTAATTGTTACTACCTTATGTGAGGATAAAAATGATATACTTGCTGCTTGTTATAATACTCTCACTCATGAGAGTCCTACTTTATTTCTGAACTCTCCTATTCAGACCATAGGGGAGGAAATTTGCTTTGATGATACTATGCCTCCTATATATGATGATTATTATGATGAATGTGATATTTTCAGTCCACCTACTATTGAGGAAAAGTTTATTATGATCATGATATGCTTCCTATTTATGATGATTACAATGATGATTATGAATGTTTTACTCCCACTATTACTAATGAGAAGGATTTTACTTATGTGGAGAGTAATAATAATATTTTTATGCATGTGAATCATGACAAGAATGCTTTATATGATACTTATGTTGTTCAGTTTGTTCATGATGGCACTGAAATTTATTATGAGAGAGGGAAACATGTCTCTAAATATCTCAATAATACTATGTTTCCTCTCTTTATGTTGAAGGTTTTCATGTTGCACTTGCTTTACCTTCTTATGCTAATTACTATATGCTTCATTGATTTATTTTCTTACAAGATCCCAATGCATAGGAAGTGGGTTAGAATTAAATGTGTTTCATATTTTTCTCTTGATGCTCTCTTTTGCATTTCAATTCTTATTCCTATGTGAGCATCATTAGATAACCTCAGGTGGTATTGAACAATAGTGATTTGCTGTCCAGAAAACAGATTCCTAAGCTTCACTGCGAAAAATATTAAAAATCACATATGACTAATTTTGATCTGATATTTTACTACAGAAATATTCAGTTATTAATACACATTTCATTAGTTCAAAGTTTTCTGATTTGAGCAACGTAAGGGCCTCTGAAAATTCACTCTTTACGGGCTGTCCAGTTTTTGACAGATTCTGTCTTTATTTTGCATTACTCTCATTACTTGTGTTTTGTGTGGTTCTATTGATCAAAGAGAAATGCAAAACCATAGTAATATTATCTAATGTGTATAATCAACTCATTATATGTCTTTGCTATATCTATGGAGATTTAATTTATGGAGACACTAACCCCTCTAATCAAGTTTTATGATGAGTTATGTGTGAAGAGAACTTTTCAAGTGGAAGAGTTGAGGGTGATAAACAAAGATCAAGAGGGACAAACACTCAAGCTTGGGGATGTTACCCCTAGGCTCACCCTACATATATCAAGTAAGTACAAGAATTTAAGCTTGGGGATGCCAAGCCACCTCACTCTAACCATCTTGATACCGAGTAAGTAAGCCTAGCTATATGGCTATAAAGAAAGCGCTTTACGGGAGGCAACCCGGTTGTTTTTATTGGGTCCTCTTGCTGTAACAAGAGACTTAGTTTTTAGTTTAGTTTCTGGAATTTTTAATAAAGTACCAAGTTTTACCTATTTTGGTTTGAAAAGGTTGCTATTTCTATTCGGAGATTTTATTCCTGCACGAAGTCTGTGCACGGTTTGATTTTTCATTTTTATTCTGTAACTCCGAATGAGCTGATATTTTTACTGTAACTGAAAATTTTCACCCTCTATATTCTTTAAATTTTTCGGAATTTTTCAACGAGTTTAAGTGGGACATAAATATACGTTTTGCTGCTGCTGTTTTTCTGGACAGATTCTGTCCCATATTGTTTTATGCATAGTTTGAACTTTCGAGTTGAATCTTTTTGATCCAATTGAGTTTATGAGTAGGCATACAACACTATACACTTTCTGAATATTCATATGTATTTTAGTTCATGGATTATATGCAGCAAAAAGCCTATTTGTTTATCTCTACTAATATCACCCCACAGAAAAGAAATGGAAGAAACAGTGTTTTGAAGTTTTTTCACAGGGATTAGAGGAGATGCACCAAGAGCTATCCAAGGATGGTGAAAACCATAAGGTTTGGGATGTGAAGAAATCCCCACTGGACCAATACACTCTCGGTTTGCACACGTCTAACTTCTGTTTTTCTATCAATACACTTTATCGCATAAACTTGGAGCGTCTTTTATTTGTTTGTTGTGTTAGTCTAGTTTTTGTTTTGAGGCCACCACTATCATTTTTATATAAGAGAGCTACTGGAAGTTTGGGTTGAATTTAGTTGGATGCTATTATAATGATTGGGAAAGGGATGTTTGAGTTGATTTAAAAAGTTACATATAGTTGCATAATTCATATGTTTTTAATGAGTGTCAATTTGCAAGTGTTTTATCAAGAGCTATCTTATATTCATGTTTAGATGCTGAATGTTACCTTACTTGTTTAACATGAATTAGTTAGTTCTATGGACACTCATGCATGCATCTAGATGGTCATCTTTCTCCGTTTTGCTAACCCAAAAATTCCAACAAGTAAAAACTTGTTTCCAACACCTTCAACCAAAGTTTTTCCAGTGAGTCCACCATATCTACCTATTAGCTTTATGCTATTCCAAGTATGTTTATCATGTTATTTGTGTTATCTATATCTCTAAATGAAAATGATTATGTTATTTATTGTAATGGGAAAAGTTGGTTAAAAAGCTCTTGCGAATTTGATGCACACTTTACTTTTATTGCATTTAATAAAATGAACCATTATGATTAATATTATGATGATAGTGGCTTCATAAATGTTTAAGGTTGGGAGTTAGCCCATATGTGCTGTCACATGCAAAGCTTTCAACATGTTCCATCATTTATTTAGTTGATATTATGTACTTTTGTTTATGGATGCCTATCATGGTGAAATAATGTGGAAATAGAGTAAGTTTAAATGAGTTTGTATAAATGGTTAGAGAGAAACCTGGGCCGCTAATCTAAGCCATGCATCATTCATGGTGGAAATTTACTTACATGCTATTTTGAACTTTCTGTGATACACCCTACAATAAAAAGCTATAACAAGTGGTAAATAAAAAGGGTGTTGAGGTTGTTCATTATGTTTGTTTGTCTTGTTGTTTTGATGTGGGCTTGATCCATATCATGGGACAAGAGGTACCCCCAGTTGAGGCTCTTGATGATACCATTATTACTTACAATGATAGATAACTTAAACTTGCTTTGTTTCCCAAGATAAGTAATCATGGTGTAGGTACTTGTATTCAAGGGGCATGAGACATCTAACCTTTGCTTTATCAAGGCCACTACTCATATTTGCTTTCACATTAAATTTTAATCAGTCAAGATGCTATGATAGGGGAATGAGAGCTTGACACCAAGTATTACCATTGCAATCAATAACTTAAGTAGAATAGTTTGGAGGATAGATGAAACTTATGCATGGTTTACCTCTACTCATTTATATATCTTTTCCAAAGCGTCCACCTTTTATATTCAGATTTTCATCTTCACTCTATGACCAATGTAGGATGTTCTTACTTATCATATTGCATACATGTGGTCCATATTACTATCTTTTATGTTACACTTTGTGAACTATCATTGAACATCCTTGCATTGAATACTTGATATCACTTTATAAACTGTTTGCATATTGCTACTTCTTTGAATAATGAATCATTTGACTTTATGTAGTAGTAGCAATCATATTTTATATCCATGTTGTTATTATATTGCAAAGTTCATGTTAGTTTTATCACTTCCATACTCGAGGACGAGCATGAGTTAAGCT
>QRDG01000609.1:428976-633633 GCA_012064385.1 Puccinellia tenuiflora | reverse complement strand
GCCGCTGGAGAACTCAAAACTTTTTGGGGGCTAATGTCGGGGATATACCCAATAGGGTATCATCGACATGTGCATATTCCAGTATACCAGGGTGGCCCACAGGTGGTAATGCCGGCTGGCTTACCGGGCGGCCCAGTATGCTGAAGCGCAAGGAGAAGGCAAAGCCGGCTAAGGAGGATCCAAGACGAAGGTCTAGTAACCATCCGGCTTGGTGAACAAGACGAAGACAACGAAGCCGTGTTAGTCTATTACTCCTGTTACCTTAGTCGGTGCACCTTCCTTGTAAACCCTAGGTCCATCCGCCTTTATAAGCCGGCCTACGGGACGCCTTAGAGCAGACCCTCACAACCAAGCCTTTCAGGCTATACACACAACATCATTGTAATCGGCCCATATTGCCTTATAGTGATTTATAACAGCACGTAGGATCACGGCATCGTAGTGTGATCCGAAGCTGGGTAAACTGTGTGTAATCCCGTTACCGGAATCCTGCTATGTTCCTCCCCCCATGTCTTCTCTCTACCGTCGGCGTGTATACCTAGCCGGATGGCACCCCTGTCCCGGCTAGATTTGAAAATACCACGACAAGTCGTCATGTCTAGCTTAATTGCTACAGAACATAACGCCTTTTCGGCGTACCCGTCGGCGTGTTCTACCTTAATTGCTAACGCAACACGACGCCTTTACGGCATTTGCATCGTCGCTGTTTCGGCTTGCGCGTCAACGCTTCATGATTGAATTTTTTTCGCCGGATTAGGCGGATCCGTCGTCAGCTTTCGTGTTTTGATGTCATCGCCAACACGGCACGGACGACACGGCTTCCTCATCATCACGGTCTGACTTAATTTGTCGTCACGGCCTACTCGTCGTCGCGGTCCAGCTTAATTGCTATCGCGGCCTACCCATCGCCGCATCCCAGCATGCGCGTCATCAACACCAAGATCACCAAAAAGCTAATTTTTTTTAGCAATTCTCTCATTAACATTACCTATGATCATGAAATAAATTCTGGTTCGCTTTTTGAGATCATGCCATCTCTTACTTCCCGATGATCATTTGTACTAAGCTATCAATGTCAACCCATGCTAGTGTTTATGTTTCTGATACTTTTTGGCCATGTTGCCTTACAAACTAATGTTTTGTCCGCCTAAAGAGTATTCATCTGATCGCTTATGTGCTGGGTCGTCTAAGTAGGTGTTTTGGCACCAAAGGCCGGCGCTTGTTCTGGGTTTAAACAGCTTGGTATTGCATCCCTGTTTCCCAGCAGACGTTTCGTGCTAGAGGTTTGCTAACACACGAAATATGGCTAAGGTGCATAAGCCAGAAAACTTAAGGGCGGACCGCAGATAATCTGCAATCCAAAGTTTTTGTTGAAAAAAACTGTCGGCTTAGGCCTTACAATTGTTTAACTTGCATTAAAAGTACAGCTTAATGCAGTTATTGTTTATTCTACAGGTGTTTTTGTTGCCGCTTCATCAAGGACGTCACCTGCAAGACGACTTATCTTCAGCTGCCTCCTGGGTTTTAAACAGATTGGCATTGCCCTGTTACCCGGTGAGATGTATTCATCAAGCCTCACGCCGCCTTACTTCATAAGGTTGCCATGAGTCTCGGGGGCTATAGTCTGTCGAAACTTACAGTTTTGATAGATAGCTCAGGGGCTGCATCAATCTACATCGAGCCGACGCTCAGGGGCTATAGCCATCGGATTTTCTGAGTCTCATGCCGCCTTACTTCATAAGCCGACATGAGCCTCGGGGGCTACATCCACCAGGACATGGAGTTTTTTCTTCATCCAGTGTTTGGAATAAACTCGGTTCTAAAATTTGAAAATTGACCGTGTTCCCAATGGACAATAAAGCCGGCACCAGCGGGCACAGTTCAATTCTGAAAGCAGACTGGACGCGGCCTACTTCAGAAGCATGGAAATCGGACGAGTTCCACTGGACATAAGCCGACACGATATAAAATTGATCAGTCCGGACGTCCTGGTCAAACGTCTTAATCGGCAACTAAGACGGTCGCATTTCGGCAGTACATGTCAGATAATTTTCTTCGGCAAAGCTTCAAGTTCTACATCAGTCTAACAAAGACAACACAAACAAAGACGAAACTACTTTAAGCCCGTCGAAGAAGCCGGCCGCTGGAAAACTCAAAACTTTCCGGGGGCTAATGTCGGGGATATACCAAATATGGGTATCATCGACATGTACATATTCCAGTATACCAGGATGGCCCACAGGTGGTAATGCCGGCTGGCTTACCGGGCGGTCCAGTATGCTGAAGCGCAAGGAGAAGGAAAAACCGGCTAAGGAGGATCCAAGACGAAGGCCCAGCAACCAACCGTCTTGGCGCACAAAACAATGCTAGCAAGCCGTATTAGGCTAGGACTCCTATTCCTTAGTCGGCAAGACTTTCCTTGTAAGCCCTAGGTCCGGCCGCCTTTATAAGCCGGCCTATGGGACGCCTTAGGGCAAGATCCTCATACAACCAAGCCTTTCAGGCTATACACACAACATCATTGTAATTGGCTCATATTGCCTTATAGTGATTTATAGCAGCACGTAGGATCACGCCACCGTCGTGTGATCCGAAGCTGGGTAAACTGTGTGTAATCCAGTCACCGGAATCGGCTACGTTCCTCCTCCCACGTCTTCTCTCTATCGTCGGCGTATACCTAGCCGGATGGCACCCCTGTCTCCGCTAGACTTGACGATACCACAACAACCTGTCATGTTTGACGTGTCCGTAGCCATGATCTTGAGTTCCCTGACTTCTTGCATCTTATTTCTATTTTAGGCCTTTCACCTCACTAGATTCTTGCATCATCTTTACCTTTGATCTTGCATGCCGAAGTAGACATCCCACGTTTCTTTGGTCTTTCGTGCATCTTCTCTCCGAGACACATGGATGATGTGGTGAACGTGGCAAGAAACTCTTGTAGAGAGGTCGTTGCCTCGGCCTTGTGTGCCACTGCCTTCGCCTTCTTGTTCCCAGTTGACCATGGGATGACGCTGGCCCCAACAGCTGGATTCATCAATGTCATCGTCGTTGTCGCCTCTTGGCTAATGGAGAGACGCCATGTGCTCCATTTTTGACACGTTTGCAGTGGCTTCAACAATGCATCAATTTGAAGGCCATCTTCTTGTACAAGCTTTGATACAACGTGAGAGCTTCCCTCAACTACAGCAAAAGACACATGTCAAATAGAAAGAACAACACGAGTTCCATGCAAGCCAAATAGATTGGAGTTTTGATTAGCATCTTACTTCGGTGTGCTTGTTGGACCCACTATCATTTCTTCCATGCATTTGATCCCAACATTCATGGAACTTGTTACACACTTCTCATATGCCCCCTACACACACTACTTTTCTATTGTGCTCGGCTTGCCAATGCCCAAGGCATTGAGTGGCGGTTACGCCACCCTCTCGAGAGTCCTTATAAATCCTGCTCCAATAGGAATCACGAGTTTGTTGTGTGTAGGTGATGGCGTCTTGGCTTGCAACCATCCAACCCTCACACAATGCCTCAGCCTCCTTTATCCACCACGTCCTGGCCCTGTCCCTCCACCCTTCAGCAGATTGATCTACGGGTGGAGGCGGCAGGCTCTGAATCTGGGCGCCTGCCCGGATCCGTCATCGGTGCGGCATGTAGCCATACAACGACAAGGTTTGGGACTGACGCAGAGCTGATCTGCGTGTCACGGTGGTGATCCAGCCGGTTGCGAGTTGGGGAGGCGCTACTACCTAGCTCCGACTTAGGTCATGGCAGGCGATGGCGGAGTATTTGCACCGTTACCTTGATGAAGGCATCGTCGTTGTAGGCATCATCTCCGTGTTCGAGCTGCATCGAGGGAAACCCTAGATCTGGGCCTTCCGGATCGGACGATGGTGACGATATGTCGTTCTCCCTCATGGGCATCATTTTTAGAGCAGATGCTGGCTGGAGGGATTCTGAGGTGGAGCCGTGTGATTTTTTTCTGCGCCAAAGATGGCGGGTCTGGAGCCACGGGGTCTCGACGGCGGACCTGTGTCGATGAACACGCGCGGGGTGGTGGCGCTGTTTGGCGTCGATGACATGACTGGTAAGGATAATGTTGATCTCTGCCCTGAACATGAAGTAGTGGTACGATGGCGGTGACGGCTTCTAAAAAGTGTGCAAGCGGTGTGCGTTAAGAATATTTTAGGCCGGATGTGTGCTCTCGATAGGACATGCGGTCTGTGTGATATAGTTCGGCCATACAGTCCTGAATTTTTCTCCCGTCTTCTATTCGCCCCACCCGATCTAGAGCATCTTTCAATATGATTATTGGGTAGTGATCCGATTTCACAGCAGTTGAGTGAGAGTCCCATCTCCCAGTGCTCGCTTGAAGCGGTACATACTCCCTCCGTATCAAAATATAAGATGTTTTAGCATTTGGTTTTCCATCTGTATCTAGATATGTTTTAGTGCAAGGTTCACATGAATCTTGCACTAAAACATGTCTAGATACGAATGGAAAACCAAGTGCTAAACATCTTATATTTTGATACGGAAGATGTTTTTTTTTAGCATCACCGAATGGAAATCAAAGGAGAAAAAGAACAACGAAAGCTGGGCTTTAGATGGGCCGCCGGCCGAGCGCAAGCGGAAGCTTCGGTTGTGCAGGCGAATAGCTAGGCCGACTAGTTTTCTTGTCGGAGTCGGAGTGGTAGCACTGCTCCATATTAGAGCATCTCCAGCCAGCCCCCCACAAGCCCCCAGGAGCACCTTTTGGACGCCGGCGAACGAAAATCATCCCAGTCGCGCCCCCAGAACTTTATTTTCGCCGGATATAAACAAAAGATTCCCCCGGCGTCCCAAGCCAAACCCAGCGCGCTGGGTTCGGCCTGGGGGCGCCGGCGATGCTTTGCATGCAAAAGGTGCAAGCGGTGTGCGTTAAGAATATGTTGGACTGGATGTGTGCTCTCCGTACGGCATACGGTTTGTGTGATATAGTTCGGCCATACAGTCCTGAATTTTTCTCCCGTCTTCTATTCGCCCCACCCGATCTAGAGCATCTTTCAATATGATTATTGGGTAGTGATCCGATTTCACAGCAGTTGAGTGAGAGTCCCTTCTCCTACTGCTCGCTTGAAGCGATACATACTCCCTCCGTATCAAAATATAAGATGTTTTAGCATTTGGTTTTCCATCCGTATCTAGATATGTTTTACTGCAAGGTTCACATGAATCTTGCACTAAAGCATGTCTAGATACGAATGGAAAACCAAGTGCTAAAACATCTTATATTTTGATACGGAGGATTTTTGTTTTTTTTATCATCACCGAATGTAAATCAAAGGAGAAAAAGAACAACGGAAGCTGGCCTTTACATGGGCCGCCGGCCGAGCGCAAGCAGAAAGGTTCGGTTGTGCAGGCGAATAGCCAGGACGACTAGTTTTCTTGTCGGAGTCGGAGTGGTAGCACTGCTCCATATTAGAGCATCTCCAGCCAGCCCCCCACGAGCCCCCCCCCCCCCAGGAGCACCTTTTGGACGCCGGCGGACGAAAATCGTCCCAGTCGCGCCCCCAGAACGTTGTTTTCGCCGGATATAAACAAAAGATTCCCCCGGCGTCCAAGCCGAACCCAGCGCACTGGGTTTGGCCTGGGGACACCGGCGATGCTTTGCATGCAGAAATAGGTCCACTGTCAGCCACTACTGACTGTCTCTCTCCTCGTTTTCTCCTCCTCCTCTCTCCTCTCTCCTCTCTCTCCTTTCTTTTCTTCCGCACCGGAGGAAACCAGGCCAGAAAAATCACCGGAGCTCTGCGCGCCCGGCCGTGCCGCAGCCCCTCACGCCGACCCGCCGCGCCACTGCCCGAACGGGCCACTGCCGCGCCGCCGCCCGGCCGCGCCGCCACCGCCGCTCGCGAACTCCAAGCTCCGACCAGGCCGAGCGGGCCTCCACTCGTGCCGGCCACTTCGCGTCGCGGCGTCGCTCGCAACAGGCGGGCGCCGACTGCTGGCTAGAGTGCGACTGATGGCGCTACGCGACATGCTGCTGACGGTGGCGCAGATGCCGCACAGGCTGCGGAGGAGGGCGCTGATGACTTGGACACCGGCGCAGGAGCTCAGCGAGGTGCGCGACCGGTCGGGCGCGCGCATGGCGCGCCGGCTCGAGTGGTACGACCTCGTGGGGCTCGGCGTCGGCGGGATGCTCGGCGCCAGCATCTTCGTCACCACCGGCAGGGTGGCGCGCGACACCGCCGGCCCCGCAGTGTTCGCCTCCTACGTCGTCGCCGGAGTCTCCTCGCTGCTGTCATCCTTCTGCTACGCCGAGTTCGCCGTGCACGTCCCCGTCGTCGGCGGCGCCTTCAGCTACCTCAGGCGACTGCGGCCGGCGCGCGGCGCGTGCACATCGTGGACCTCACGGCGTGCAGTGGCCGCCGCTTCTGCTCCTCCCCTGCACGGCCCAGCTCGCCGCCGACCTGGCCACGCGAGGAGGAAGGCGTGCTCTGCTCGAGGACGACGCTGTGGTGGCCATGGGTTGGGGGGGGGGGGGGGGGTGGCTGGGAATATACCCGACCCCAGGGCTAAAATTTCCGCCGGCGTCCCCCCAAGCGCCCCGGCAAACCCTGCCTCAGTAGTAGTCTATTTAACTTGAGTTTGTCGCACTAGCTTCTTCTCTGTACCGACCAAAATTCGAAGGACACCGTACCTAGGGTTAGGGTTAGGGAGGAGGCGGCGGCGGTGTTCCAGATCCCTATTCCCCATGGCCACCATCCCCTTCCCCTGTGTGCCTACATCTCCTGATTGGGTGATGCTGGATCGCACCGGCCGCAGGATCTACTACGTCGACGACGACCCTGTTCACAAGGCTCTAAAGAACAAGGAGGACACCACCGCCGTTGAAGTCCGCACGTCCAGCGGCCTCTCCGGCCACTTCTCCTTCACCCTCGCAACTCCTCCGGATGTCTCTTACCTCAATCTCCACTGGCCGAAAGACCCAAAAGATTCGTCCTTGTTCCCCACCGATCTCGTCTACTCATCCGTCCTGGCAGCTGACAAGAACCTCCTCCTCCTCAGCATCGACATCCCCAGCCTGCCTTGCTACTTCAAAATCCCGTATGATCTGTTCGTCTACACGGCCGCCGGTCCGCTACCCTCGTTGGAGCAGCTCCCGCTCTACACCAAGTCTTCCCAGAAGGGCTTCCGCAAGTTCTGTGTGCGTAGCACTGACATCGGCATCCTACGGCTCGCCCGGGACCAAGGCCACTACATTGTGGCTGACCTCATTGTCGCCAAGCCAAGCGGCAGCAGGGACTATGTAGCTGAACTCTGCGTCTTCTTCTCCGGCGCAAAGACCAGGAGAAATTGGAAAGTCTTCCCAATTACTGCCCTGCAGCTGAGCGGTGGTGGACAGTTCCCCGTCCGCTGGGTGACCAGCACCGTGCTCCCCTTTGACGGCCGTTTCCTGTGTTGGGTCGACTACTTCAGTGGCGTCCTGCTGCTATCTGACTTCTCCTGCTGCTATCTGACTTCTCCCCAAGAGCCGACCCTGTGCTCCACTTCCTGCCTTTCCCTGGCAAACAGTACTCTCATAAGGTACGCATGGCCACCGGAAGGTGCTGCCCGGACAGGTTCCGGAGTGTGTCCATCAGCCAAGGCATGATGCGCTTCGTCCACATCGACAACGACTTCCACGAGAGAATGCACGACAAGGACAGTGTGCAGCTTCGCAAAAAATCTGGTCCAAACAAAATCACCATCTGGACTTTGAACATTGGCGAATTAAAGTGGAAGAAACACCGGGAGATCAAGCTAGATAATCTTTGGGCGAGCTACAAAGACCGAGCCATACCTCGGTGTCTTCCTGAGTTCCCCGTCATCACCATGGATGACCCAGATCATGTGTGGTGCCTTCTAAGGGAGAAGGAGTTCGGCGGTGGTAAGGCGTGGAAGATCGTGGTTGACATGAAGCATGCAAAGCTGGATTCATGTACCCCATATATCAATGATCAAACCTACGTTGGTAAGAAGAAAAGCACTTTTGCTAACGTGCCCCTACTTCCAGCTGCCTTCTCCAAATA
Source organism: Puccinellia tenuiflora (assembly GCA_012064385.1). NCBI lineage: Eukaryota > Viridiplantae > Streptophyta > Magnoliopsida > Poales > Poaceae > Puccinellia > Puccinellia tenuiflora. The sequence continues at coordinate 625,579 of QRDG01000609.1, read as the reverse complement.
CCTTGATAACACAACAGGTAACTTGAAGCACCTAATAGTCAAATTACGTTCCTTAATTTTACGTTGTTACATATTGCTTAGCATTATTTTCTTTGCATAGCTGTCTGGCTGACATGTGTAGTATAAAACTGAATCGAGTACGTAGCTATGTGCTTGCTTATATGTCTTGCCTGTGATGGGGTATATATGCCTTCCGATGCTGCCCTCGTAATATTAATTGAAGCCTTTAGTTGATTCATACCATGAATCTTCTCTCAAGCTTTTATAGTGTTGAGATGTTCTATTTTAGCAGCAGAATACTATGTGCGCACTACACTGTATATGAATAATAGCTTGGTCCTTCTGCCATCAAGTTGTCCTTGAGAGGCTGGAATACTCTATTTCACCTTATTGGATCTTTGCTCTTTATTATGGTACTCTCCATATATATTTCTCGATTCATTATGTAACCTTCTGCTTCTACTTTGTGTGAATGTCTTGAAATGAATTTCTAGGACCACACTATTTTTATTACTCTCGTAAAGCGTAAAGCTGTGGTCCACTAATTTTCCACGCCGGAAGAAATGTATATGGAGCTTTAAGGCATATTTTTCTGTTGGTAAAATTTTAGAGTGCGCTCCATATGTTGGGATATTTTGTAGCACACCATCGGCTGTTTCTTTGATAACCCCCTTATTTCAGATAGTTTTTATTCTGATCTCGTGTAACTTGATACTTGAGAAGGCCATTCTTGTTGAATCCAAGAATTATTAGGTTACGCCGTACACTCGTTGGCCTTCTAGCGCAAGTGTTGTTAGGCTACATCACAGTTGCCGTCTTCTATTCAATCCCCATTTACTCGCACAAAAGCCTCCTTGTTTCCTCTGTGTCGTGGGGCTACCTTTCGGGTACCCCACGGTGGTGGTACCTGGGTCACGTGAAGCCCATTGAAGCCCATGAAGTGCACCGTGAGGCCCAAGTAGCCGGTTAGATCGGTGATGAGACTTTCCTTATCCTGTAATGTGCAATCCGCACCGTCCACCCGAGACCTGGCCTGTGATATAAAGGCCAGGAGGGTGCGCCACCTAGGGCAAGAAAGACACAGGCAAACCCTAGCGAGATTGCCATCTCGCCATTGTAGCCACCTCGATAATATCAGACAAGCAGGAGTAGGTCTTTACCTCATCTCGAGGGGCCGAACCTGGGTAAATTCGCCCCCTGTTAGCCGTCGTGATCACCAACGTTCATCCTCTCTTCCCCTCAATCAACCCGGGGTACCTAACCTTGGGAATTGCCGAGCCCCAACCTCGACAATTGGCGCCGTCTGTGGGAAGAACAGATCGTTGGAGTCATGGTTGCGCCGGCCTCATCTGCAATGAAGAACGACATCAGCGCCAGGGAGTCGATCTACACCGGCTTCCTCGAGTTTGTCCAGCACTCGCCGGCGGATCTCCCGGCGTACGCTGAGCTGCAGCAGAGCACGTGGATTACCTTCGGTAGTCTACGCTATCTGGTGGACAGTCGTGGAACGCTCCGGCCCACGCTGGCCACGTTGCGTGCGACGGATGTGCCTGCATCTACATCGACTGCGCCGACCGCGGCACCACCCGCCGTGAAGATCGCATCTACTACGGCCACGACGATCGCGTCATCGACTGCCGTGAAAATCGCGTCTACTTCGACTGCGTCAGCACCATCTACGATTGTGTCAACGGCGACTGCGGTGACCACACCTGTGGTTGCCAGAAAAATCGCATCTACTGCAACCCCGGCGCGAAACAAGTCTACTCCGACCTTCTTGTCCGCGCCAAGACCTACACCGATTTCGACTATGCCAACCGCGCCTCCGCATCGCGGAGTCGCCAGTAGTAGCGACCGTGGCACCCGCCACGTTGCTGTGATCTTCGACTCTGAGCATAGCTCGGACGAAGGAAGCAGGACTGGGAGCATCATCCCCACTCGACGGGTTTACCCCGCGCAAGTTTATATGACCGGCTCAGCACGACCCAACGGCGGGGAACCCGCATACCCGCTGGAGGTGACAATGCCGGACAGGGTGACAAAACTCACCATCACCCGGGAGATGGCGATCAAGGCCATGAAGCACATGGACGAAGGCACGTTCCCTTCACCAGATGAACCCCGAGAAGACCAACTGGCGGTCCAATACCTGCTCTGGAAGGAGTCCGAGCGAGTCCGCCTAGAGAAGGCCGATCTGATTCGGTGCAAAGAACAAGCTGACGCGTCAAGTGCCAGGAGGGCAGCGCACTCGTTCATGGCTGGTTCGGAGGAAGTCACACAAGGAGGAGGACGTCACAGGGCTCGCATGCCGCGGGTGCCAGAGGCTGATCGCGTCCACCTCACTCGCAATCTGGAGTCGTCATTCATGACGGAGGATGCGGACGGAATCCCCGTCCCCAAAACACCCGCTTCGGCCCTCATGGCAGTCGAAACCTACCTGCGACTAACACAGCCACCGGAGGGTAACGCCCACGCTCGCCTTCATAGGCGACAAATTCAATCCCTCAGGGAAGTCGAGGAAGTCCTGGCAAAGGCAGCACCAGCAGAAAGGGTGCACGAGAATTGAGGCCGCCGCGATCGTGAACCTGCACCACTTGCAGACCTAGCCCCAATTCGACTGCGACAGCCGCAGCCAGGCGAAGATGTCCGCAACGTCGTCACACAGAGAAGGGTGGACCGCAGTCGACGGATGCGAGCAGCAAGTGCACAGGCCAACGACGACGACGACGACGGCTTCGAGCCACGCGGAGCCGCATGCTTCAGCTTCAACATCCGTGACACGAAGATGCCCAAAGGCTTCAAGTTAACAGCGGAGACACCCAAGTATGACGGGAAGCAAGACCCAAGAGACTGGCTGGAGGACTACCTCATCGCGTGCAGCTGTCAGGGTGGTACTTCGACTACAGCCATGCAGTACATCCAGTTGATGCTCACAGGATCTGCACGCGGGTGGCTCAACACTCAGCCCAGGGACGCTTTCAGCACCTGGGACGAGTTTAGGAACGCTTTCGTGAAGAGCTTTCTGGGGACATACGCAAGGCCAACAACCCTCATTGAGCTCCAGGCGTGCAAGCAGGGTCGAGACGAGCCACTCCGCTCGTACATCCAGCGGTGGACTTTACTTCGCAACACCATGGACGGAGCCACCTCAGAAGACAGGGTAATGGACGCGTTCATGCACGGCGTTTACCGCCGCGACCTCCGTGAGGAGTTTGGTAGGCTTAGGCCGAGGAACATGATCGAGCTCATGCAGATAGCCAACCAGTGGGCAGATGGAGAAGACTCGGTCCGTGACGCACCACGATCTCCGAAACAAGAAGCGGGACCTAGCAACTGGCGAGAAGGGCGCCTGAAGAAGAAGCCGCGTTACGTCGGCAACGACTCGATCGAGTTAGTAGCGGCGGGATTCGAAACCCCCCGTGAGGATGAAAGACAGTACAACCAGGGCGGTGGAAGCAGTTACCGTGGTGAAGGAAGTCGCAAGCGCGAGTGGCGGAGACGCCCACTGACTGACGAATAAGAGTTAGAATAACCCTGCAAGCATCATATGTTTAGGGACCCGGAGACAGGCAAGTGGGGATCCCGCCACCTATTGAAGGACTGCAGAAAGGCGCGTAAGATATACAGGGCGTTTGCGCGAATAGTCCCTCAGAACGGACAGCATGACAACCAAGCGGCACCCGTGGCACAGCCAGCCGCACAGCTGGCTCTCCATGCGCCGCCTGCTCCTCCAGTCGCCAACCCAGCGCAGGCAGCGCTGGCCTTCTACCCGCAGCAGCAACAGCAACCACAGCCACAGCCGCAGGATCCTGCTAACGTGTTCCCGGCAGCACGTGGGCAGATTAACATGATATAGAAGGGACGTCCTTCCAACAGGACCCAGAAAATCATCACCCGCCAAGTCTACCAAGCACTCACCAACCCACCTGCAGTACCCGATTACCTGAGAGGCTCAGAAACAGCGATCACTTTCTCCAGAGCGGACCACCCGCCGGCGATACCACGACCCGGGCACGCTGCTCTGGTAGTCGAAGCTCAGATCGGGGAGTACACCTTGAAGAAGGTGTTCATGGATGGAGGCAGCGGTATCAATATCATCTTCGCCGACACTCTCAGAAGAATGAACAAGTCAACATCCAACCTGACGCCATCAGCGAATACTTTCCACGGCATAGTACCAGGGCAAGCAGTCACGCCCATGGGAACAATCACACTCGAGGTTATATTCGGCACACCCGAAAACTTCCAGCGAGAGGCGATCGACTTCGAGGTAGTCGACTGGAAGTCACAATATCACGCCATACTGGGTCGTCCGACCTTTGCCAGGTTCATGGCAGTGCCCCACTACGCCTACCTCCTGCTCAAGATGCCGGGACCAAAGGGTGTCATCACGGTGAAAGGCGATTTCGACCGGTCTGATAGCTACGACCGCGAGTTCAGCAGGATTTCTGAGTTCTTCGGGATGGACGAGCACCTGGAGATGATGGCAGTCGACAACGACAAGACTCTGTTCCCGCCACGGAAGAAATCATCCAAGGACTCGGCATTCAACACAAGCGACGACACAAGGGCCCATCAGGTACACCCGACGGACGCCGATAAGACAGTCAGGGTGTCATCAAGCCTGACTAGCGCATAGGAAAGCGCGCTCGTCGAGTTCCTGCGCGAGAATTGGAAGATATTCGCCTGGCAACCTTCTGACATGCCAGGTATACCAAGGGAACTCGCCGAGCACTCCTTACGCGTACACAAAGACGCTAGACCAGTCAAGCAAACCATGAGGCGTTTCGCGGGTCCAAAGAGAGATGCCATCAGCAAGGAGATTGACCGGCTGCTTCACGCCGGATTCATTCGAGAGATAAAGGAGTCAGAGTGGGTAGCAAACCCGGTATTGGTGGAAAAGAAGAAGACGAAGAAACTCCGCATGTGCGTCGACTTCACCGCCATCAACAAATGCTGCCCCAAGGATCACTTTCCGCTCCCGCGGATTGATCAGATCGTCGATTCGACTGCAGGTTGCGCACGCCTATCCTTCCTGGATGCCTACTCCGGGTACCAGCAGATCAGGATGAAAGTCGAGGATCAGGAGAAGACGGCGTTCATCACACCACATGGTGTATTCTGTTACCAGATGATGCCCTTCGGGTTGAAGAACGCTGGAGCCACATACCAGCGCACGATGCAGGCCTGCTTGAAGGAGCTCATAGGACAGATCGTCCAGGTCTACGTCGACGACATAGTCGTCACCACCCGCACAGAGGGCAGCCTCATCGACGACCTCCGCAAGGTCTTCGACGCGCTCAACAAGTACCAGATCAAGTTAAACCCAGACAAGTGCGTCTTCGGTGTCCCAGCCGGAGAATTACTGGGGTATCTTGTTTCTGCGAGAGGAATCGAAGCCAACCCTGAGAAGGTGCAGAACATACTCGACATGCCTGCACCGACCAAGCTTCATGAAGTACAACGCCTAGCCGGCAGAGTCGCAGCGCTCAGTCGGTTTATTAGTAAGTTGGGAGAAAAGGCCCTGCCCTTCTACCAACTGATGAAAAAGGCAGACAAGTTCGAGTGGACAGAGGAGGCACAAGATGCATTCGACAAACTGAAACAGACCCTCACAACCCCTCCAGTGCTGGTGGCACCACATGAGAACGAGCCACTGTACCTGTATGTGGCGGCCACGAGTAGAGTGGTTAGTACCGTACTCGTAGTCGAGCGGGAGGAAGAAGGAAAGAGCCACCCTGTTCAGCGACCCGTGTATTACCTCAGCGAGGTGCTAACTGATTCCAAGCAGCGGTACCCGCACTATCAGAAGCTAGCATACGGAGTCTTCATGACGTCCAGGAAAGTGGTACACTATTTCTCTGAGCACCCGATCACGGTGGTAAGCTCCTCTGCCCTATCCGACATTCTCACCAACCCGGCCGCGACAGGAAGAGTCGCCAAGTGGGTTGTCGAGTTAGGGCCATGGGGGTTGAAGTATGTACACCCGAAGGCAATCAAGGCCCAGGTCCTCCCAGAGTTTACCACAGAGTGGATAGAAGCACAACTGCCTGATGAGCCCGACTTATCCAATGCATGGACAATGTATTTCGATGGATCCAAAAAGTTCAGCTCAGCCGGAGCAGGAGTCGTGCTCATCTCACCCAAAGGCGACAAGCTGAAGTACGTGCTGCAGATGAAATTCTCAACACCTTCCAACAACGAAGCAGAGTACGAAGCCCTGATCCACGGCATGCGGATGGCCAAGAACTGCGGCGCCACTCGCCTCATGATCTACGGCGACTCCTACCTTGTCGTACAGCAAACCATGAAGCAGTGCGATGCCATCACTGACAACATGATAGCCTACAGGGAGCTGTACAATCAACTGGAAGGCCTCTTCGACGGCTGCGAACTACGGCACATCGGCCGCGAAAGCAACGAAGAAGCTGACGCCCTGGCCAACCTAGGTTCGGATCGAGCTCCGGTGCAACCCGGAGTCTTCCTCGAGTGCATCACACAGCGCTCAATCAAGGTCCGGCCCTCGCCAGGACCCTCCACATCGACAACAAGCACCGCCAACCTGCCAAGCACGGAGAAGGAGCTCATGGAGATAATGCTGGTCGAGCCCACGTGGACAAGCCCGTATCTGGCTTACATGCTGCACCAGCGGCTGCCGGAGAACCCAGTCGAAGCCAGGCGCATCGTCCGCCGTTCCAAAGGCTTCACCATCATCAATGGCGAGCTCTACAAGAGAAGCATCTCAGGAGTCCTCCAAAGGTGCATCGATCCAGCCGACGGCCAAGCTATCTTACTCGACATCCACGCCGGCATCTGCGGGCACCACGCAAGCAGTCGAGCACTGGTGGCCAAGGCCTTGCGAGCAGGGTTCTACTGGCCCACCGCAATGCAAGACGCAGAAGAACTGGTAAAAAAGTGCGTTGGCTGTCAGGAGTTCGCCAACAAGCCGCACGCACCAGCGTCCGCACTGAAGACAATACCACTCGCATGGCCCTTCGCGCAATGGGGGCTCGACATGGTAGGTCCCTTCAAGAAATCCTCCCCAGGTGGGCACACCCACCTCCTGGTGGCAGTCGACAAGTTCACGAAGTGGATCGAGGCGGTCCCAATCACAAGCTCAACTGCAACCTCAGCGGTCAACTTTATCAGGTCGATCATCTTCAGGTTCGGTGTGCCACACGGCATCATCACCGACAACGGGACGAACTTCACAGCCGAAGAATTCAGGGACTTTTGCTCTGAACAAGGCATCAAGCTCAGTTATGCATCCGTCTCGCACCCGCAGTCCAATGGGCAAGTCGAGAAAGCCAATGGCCTAGTCAGCAAAGGCATCAAGAAGCGTCTGCGAGTACCATTGAAGCGAGTCGCAGGAGCCTGGGTGGAGGAGTTACCAAGTGTGCTGTGGAGCCTACGCACCACGCCAAACAGATCTACCCAGTATACACCATTCTTCATGGTGTACGGCGCCGAAGCAGTCCTGCCCTGCGACATCAAATTTGATGCTCCACGGGTGGTGGCATACGACGAGTCTGATGCAGAAGAAGCACTCGAAGATGACGTGGATACCCTGGATGAAGCACGCGACATCGCCCTCAGCCGCACAGCCATGTACCAGCAAGACCTGCGCAACTACCATGGGCGACGACTGCGGCCTAGAGCATTCGTCCCAGGGGATCTGGTTCTCCGGCTCAAGCAGAAGAAGGTGCACAAACTCGCCTCCCCATGGGAGGGTCCATACATTGTGACAGAGGCAATCGGCAACGGAGCTTACCGCCTGAAGGACTCGAAGACGGGGACAGTCTGCAGCAATCCGTGGAACGTGGCACAGCTACGCCGCTTCTACGCCTGATCGACCCCAACTTGTAAACTTCATCTTGTCAAGTAGCAGCAGGTTTCTCACGCACTCTTTCCCTCGCCAGGGTACCTAAGGGGACTGGAAGGGTTTTAACGAGGCGGCCTGTTTGCGAGAATCAATAAAGATATTTGAAGAAAAAGACTCATCATTTTTTCCTTTGCGAACAATCAACCTAAATCCTAGGCCGCCACTCGAACCACTCGGGGGCTCGCGCCATACAGGTCTAAGTCCAGCCTAGGCCGCCACTCGAATCACTCGGGGGCTGCGCCACACAGGCATAACTCGAAAATCCTAGGCCGCCACTCGAACCACTCGGGGGCTCGCGCCATACAGGTCTAAGTCCAGCCTAGGCCGCCACTCGAATCACTCGGGGGCTGCGCCACACAGGCATAACTCGAAAATCCTAGGCCGCCACTCGAACCACTCGGGGGCTCGCGCCATACAGGTCTAAGTCCAGCCTAGGCCGCCACTCGAATCACTCGGGGGCTGCGCCACACAGGCATAACTCGAAAATCCTAGGCCGCCACTCGAACCACTCGGGGGCTCGCGCCATACAGGTCTAAGTCCAGCCTAGGCCGCCACTCGAATCACTCGGGGGCTGCGCCACACAGGCATAACCCGAAAATCCTAGGCCGCCACTCGAACCACTCGGGGGCTCGCGCCATACAGGTCTAAGTCCAGCCTTGGCTGCCACTCGAATCACTCGGGGGCTGCGCCACACAGGCATAACCCGAAAATCCTAGGCCGCCACTCGAGCCACTCGGGGGCTCGCGCCATACAGGTCAAAGTACAGCCTTGGCCGCCACTCGAATCACTCGAGGGCTGCGCCACACAGGCATAAACTCAAAAATCCTAGGCCGCCACTCGAATCACTCGGGGGCTCGCGCCATACAGGTCAAAGTTCAGCCTTGGCCGCCAATCGAATCACTCGGGGGCTGCGCCGCACAGGCATAACTCGAAAACACTAGGCCGCCACTCGAGCCACTCGGGGGCTGCGCCGCACATGCCTAACTCAAACATACCTAAGACGTCACCCGATTCACTCGGGGGCCGCTCCATACAGGTTTACGAGTGCAAAAACACACGTTATACATTCAGCGAATAACATCACATGGGCATACATACATGCATATTTATGTTACAATCTAACATTGTGCAACAACAGTTTGCCAGTCCTATTCTACAGGTTCATCCTTTGGCGCATCGAGCGGCCCTACAAGATGCTCACTATAACTCAGGACCTGTTGAATCATCCGACGCGCCGCTGCAAGAGTATCGGCGTAGTCATCTGCTCCAGGCAATCCATCAAGCACCCTGTCCAAGGGAAGATGAGGTCGGTGCATTCGAACGTATGCCAGCGCCACGTTCGCTCCGCCAACAAGTTGAGCAAGTACGACCTCTTTCATCGCCTTGCCCTCACGGTACATCTCCAGCAGCGCAGCCAGTCCAGTAGGCTGCTCGTTGTGCGGAAAGTACACTTTGTTGATCCGCATGAGGGTTCTCCTACAACCTTCCAAGAGCAAAGCAGCCCGCCAGGTTCGATCCAGCATCCTAGCCAGTATACTGCCTCTGGGTCTGTTCGACCAAAATGTACGCGCTTCGAGTGAGTCACCGGTGGCCTCTCTTTCCACCCGCTCGTCTACTCGACTCTGCTCGGCCTTCCAATCAGGATTCACATCTGCATCAAGACTCAGCACTTAGAACAGCGAGAGCATGAAGAAGTCAAAGCAAAGCGCCAGAAAGCCAACCTTGCAGCTGTCGACTGATCAAGTCAATCTGGCCAAGAAGGAACTCCTCACGCGGGGAGAACGGCGCAGCAGCCTGCGACTTCAAGCGTGCCAGCTTTGACTCGGCAACCTTCAGCTTCGACTCGAGCTCAACAATCTTGTTCCTCATATAAGTCATCACTCGTTGATCATTTACGCTTCGCACAGGGGCTGCCGGAGCTTGACGATGGGTGCGACTAGGTGCAGCCGAAGAGGTGTCCTCATCCTCACCCGCACCAGTAGCTCCAGCAACCTCAGGAGCCTCGCCCACCTCAGACTGTCAAGTTCGACAATGTTAAACAAGGAAAGAAGGCACATCCAAGAATAAAAATGGCAGAAGACTCGAAGGCGCATATTCACATTTCAACATCAGCATGTTCACGGCCAAGGGACCCGCAAAATACACAAGTTCATTACAGACCAAATAAAAAGCAGAATCCTAGAGGAACAGAGTCTACATCGCAGATTCCGACTGGGAGCGGCCTTTCCTAGCAGCCATCTCCTTAGCCTTGGCAATTTTCTTCTCGAAGGTGGCTACCAGCGTTGCGGCCAGCTGACTCGCCCGCGCCTTCACACCACTCAGGGATGCGGTTCTGCCATCAGGCTTCCGGGGGAAGTCGCTGACCACCCTCTCGAAATCACCTGCGACTTGGTGACCAAGTAGGAGCTGGAAAGTGAGCTCTGAGCCGCGTACCGTCTGTGCACGCGTGTAGTCCGCCATGATGGTCGTCTCGCCTTCAAACGGAGCCGCAAGCGCGTCGACAGCAACCGGCGCTGGCTGGCTGGGGAAGATGCCCTGGTGCACAGTCGCCAAGGCGCCCGTCGACTTCTGTAGCGCCGTCGAGGCATACGCGCAGACGCGGTCGATGAAGCCAACCGCCTCCGTCAAGCCGACATTGTCACTGGAGGTTCCTTCTGGAGGAGCACCTCCGCAAGTTTCTGCTCCAAAGGAAATCCACACCCATAAGGCTCCCGCAGCCGACAAAGGCAAAGTAGGCAATGAGCCGAGATACTTACTCCCAATAGAATCGGCGAGTGTGAGCAGGTGCTCAACCTGGGTCTTCTCCACTTCACCCCGGGCCAGCTCACGACCTTGGGCTTCAGCCAGTGACTTCTCCAGCTCGGCGACCCGCTTCGCCAGACTCTCCCTTTCGCCTGTGAATCACCGAAGCAAAGTTAAAAATGAAGATAGTCGAAGCACCTCTTGAACGCAAGGGCTAGTACTCACTGTTTGCTTGCTCCAGAGCAGTGCGGAGTCGACCCTCACTCTTCTCCATTCGCACGAAGGCTGCGGCTCCCTCCAGCAGCTGGCGACAAAACGGCTGTGCAAAGAACAAGACATCAATCTGTGCCCGACTATTCTAGTCACGCCCATCTTCGGGGGCTACTCCCATCGGGAGCGCTGTTCGCGCACCCGATACAGATCTTGCGGACTGAGTCAAGAGGTACTTACATGCTCAAGCAATCCAGCGTCCACCGAGGTCGCATCAGCATTTTTCTTTGGCACGGAGGAAGTCGAAGCCTTCAAGGTCGGCGCATCACCCGCTGGTGGCTCTTCTTCGGTCGTCGGTGCAGTCTGCTCGACCACGAGGGTGGAAGTATGCTCTACTTCGCGGGGAGAAGAACCAGCAGCGCCAGTACGGCCGCTGTGATAGGAGGGGTCAATTCAAGTACTCGCAAGTCAAAAAGCACACTCGGCAACAGGCACGGCAATGGTTACGCAACTAACCTGGTGACATCCGCATCATCTTCACTCCCTAGGGAGACGGAGGGCAACCTTGCAAATCTACTCGGCGGCGCAGAGCTGATGGGACGCACGACCAAAGGCTCCGTCGGGTCGCTCGTGTGTCTGGCACCCGATGACGACTCGCTCGCCTCGCCCGCGTCCTCCACCTCCACCTGCTTTGCAGGTGACGAAGCCGAAGCAGACTCGCCACTCTTTCGCTTCTGCCGCTTCGACTGTGGTTCTTCGTCTTCATCATCCTCCTCCACCTCTTCGCTCGGAGAGTTGGCGGAAGGGAGTTCGTCGTCATCCTCCTCGTCCTCCTTCACGACCTCTGCCTCAGCGTGAGGACCGTTCTCCATCAGCGGAGGAAGGCTAACAAAGCTGGAACGACCCTGTCAAAAAATTCGAGTCAAGCAATAAGATTCGACTGAAGAAAACTCAAGACGAGCAAGGTTCAAGACACCTACCTCAGGCACAGGATTGTCGAGGCCATATGGCTGCACCGGGCACTTGACGCTGCATGTGTCTGCGGCTCGGAGGCTGGTGATGCTCCTCACCTTCGACTCGACTTCTTCGTCATCAAGTTCATCGCCGGATGCACGCGCCCACATTGGCTGGGCGCGGCGGCGGAGCGGCTGCACTCGGAGCCTGAAGAAGGTCGCGATGAGGTGCACCCCACCCGACTCGCGACCAAGGGTCTTCAGAAGTTCGCGGAGGAGCGCCAGCAGCGGCTTGGTCGCCTCCCTATCTTCCTTGGACAGCGGGTGCGCCCACGCCTTCGTCTTCTGCAACGCGCGGTCAGCCGCGAAGTCGGGAAGGCCTTCTTGGTCGCACCATGACGTAGAACCACTTCCTCCGCCAATTCTGGACGGAGTCGGATTTCTTCATCTGGAAGAACGTGGTGTCGCCACGCACTTGGATGTTGAAGCCGCCGACTGGGTAGACCTGCTTCGACTTCCCAACGTTCTTGCGAACGAGGAACAGAGACTTCCAGAGAAGCCAGTTGGGAGAGATTCCCAAAAAGCACTCGCAGAGCACGATAAAGCTCGCGATGCTCAAGACGCTGTTGGGAGTCAGATCGTGGATCTGAATCCCATAAGCGAACATGAGACCACGAACAAAATCGTGGATGGGGAACCCGAAACCCCGTGGAAGGAACTCCACGAAGCAAACGCGTTCCCCATCGCGAGGAGAGGGGAGTACCTCTTTTCCCGGAGCGCGCACGGCCGCCTGGTCCGCCGGCGGCAGCAGCCCCTGCGCGCGGAGGCTCTCAAGATCGGCTTTCTTCACCGACGACTTCACCCAGTCGCCTTCCACCTTCTTAATGCCTGCATCGGCGGCGGCGGCGGCGCCCTCGGTGGTCTTCGCTCGTTTCGAGCCCATCCTCGCTCGAGGGAATGGAGAAAGCTCGGGAAAACTGGGCGCAAGGACAGCAATGGCGGAGAAGATTGCGGAGATGGCGAGAGAATGAAGATGGAGTGAACTGTTTCACCGTCGCGGTGGAAAATATGTACCGCGGGGACGGTTCATCTAGGCCGTCCTCCGTGGAACGGTAATCGAGGACAACATCCGGCCGTCCACGTGTCGCGCGGAGAGGGCAACCGTCGCCGGCCACGCCGCCCACTACGCACGGGAATCAAGGCGTCATCATTATCCCGCGAAAGTTTCGCGCCCAACGGTCCAAATTCATCAGCGGCCGCTGTGACAGTGGGCCCACTTCGTCACGTCCCGTCGGGCGCAGAGTGTGCCAGGAAGCGTCATCACTGATGTCATCCCTGACGTCACTACGGAGTCGTATCAAGTAAGCCAACGATCCGGCAGAGCACTCGACAATCCATTCGAGTAAGACAAGTACGTAGTAAGCTTTACAAGCTGATGATACCCGAATTTATCATTCGAGTGGACGAACAATCAGTAAGCTTTAAGAGCTGAGTTTAAGCCACTTCAGTAGGCCATCAAGGCTGAGTACAGAGTAAGTCGAGCAAGGCCAGTTTTTGACTCGGGTATTTCGAGACATCTTCTTACTCCCATCGGGAGCGGGCTTTTCGACTAAAGAAAAATTGAGTTTAACCTCAATTGCAAGCAATTCAGATTAATCTCGGGGGCTACTCCCATCGGGAGCGCTGTTCGCGCACCCGATGACTAAGGACAACGACAGTCGAAAGTTGGCGAATCAAGAAGATCATGCGGCACACCCGATGATTCAAGGCAAATACGCTCGAAGGTTGACTCATAAAGGAACCAGATGGCGTGCCCGGAGGAAGGAGTCCTTTACTCGACTCTGCGATTCGACTAAGCACTCGGGGGCTACTGTCGTGGGGCTACCTTTCGGGTACCCCACGGTGGTGGTACCTGGGTCACGCCAAGGGAAGCCCATTGAAGCCCATGAAGTGCACCGTGAGGCCCAAGTAGCCGGTTAGATCGGTGATGAGACTTTCCTTATCCTGTAATGTGCAATCCGCACCGTCCACCCGAGACCTGGCCTGTGATATAAAGGCCAGGAGGGTGCGCCACCTAGGGCAAGAAAGACACAGGCAAACCCTAGCGAGATTGCCATCTCGCCATTGTAGCCACCTCGATAATATCAGACAAGCAGGAGTAGGTCTTTACCTCATCTCGAGGGGCCGAACCTGGGTAAATTCGCCCCCTGTTAGCCGTCGTGATCACCAACGTTCATCCTCTCTTCCCCTCAATCAACCCGGGGTACCTAACCTTGGGAATTGCCGAGCCCCAACCTCGACACTCTGCCTCTCATTGACCCACATCCTTGCCTGAACTGTTGTAGGACTCCCAAGTTTATTGAGTCTGCCACCCTCTCGCTGCCTCCAGCCTTGTGCCACCTGAACCCACACTCCCATGGCCATCTGCCGAAAGATTATCACCAGACCTATTAGACAGTAGGGGGAGCATCAGAACAGCACCTTGCTCATCTTTCTCAGTGTCCTTTATTATTACCTTCCCCTCCTGCTTTGTGCTGCTGTTCTAAGACAACGCCTTGGTGAAGAGGGTGCTGAGTTCAGCCAGGCTGCAGATCTTGAGATTTTTGCTTGGCATGGATTGTTTTGGGAAACCAAAGAAATGACATGTAATAATCTGCGACGTTAGACTGAGGTCCCAACCCTTATATTTACCTTAACATTCTTGATTCAAGCACCGCCTTGTTCTTTAGTGTAGCTGTTATTCCATGTTGTTTCTTTTGTCTGATTCCCTTTTTGTAGTCAATGCATAACACCTGTTCTGTTGAAAACTGTTTTCCCAAAAAATCAGTTATGTGTTCGACCATTGATCTCGCCTGTCGGTACTGCTGGCAAAGACATGGTTAGATTTCAGACATCAGATGGTACATAGATCTAATGTTAGCTTTATTTTGATTTTTGCAGGGATACTAGGGGAGGGTGACAAGTTTGCGACCCGTTCTTCCAAAAGGGTCAGGCATTCAGTGTGACCTTGATTTCGTCTCTCTTGATGAAAACGGTTGGGATTATCAGCTCAAGAGAAGTGTTTTATAATTTGTTGTGGTCAGAGCTCAGAATTGAAGTTTATGTGACTTATGATGACAGCCAAGATATGTAGGTATCAATAAATAACTATGTCTGTATGATGGTGTTATGTACTAACGAGTATCTACTAGAGAACACTCTGCGTATGATCCTGTACTCAAGTGTTGAGTACTCTGTCTATTATATATTTATTACTACTGTAGTAATCTAGCACGCGTATGTGTGCTCTTGTAGAACTACTATGAAATCCGTATCCATGACATTATTAACGTTTTCAGGCAGTTTTCTCGACATGTTTCTTAATTTCTAATCTAAACTAATACTGCAGAACTATATTCTTATCTGAAGTCAAAAGATAACATACCTTGCGAGAGAATAGTTCTTCAATAAAACGTTTCATTGATTCGCTCCTTCCATGGAACAGTAGTTTAGCATGTACTATATCCCTTTGAAATTTGAGACATCTCGATAGTTGCAAGTATACAAAGATTTCGCATATTTCTTTTGAAGTAATCAAACAAAATAGACAAAATTAGACGATATTGTAGGACGCCATTGCCACATTTCTCCTCCCTTTTCTTCTTCACCAACCCGTGCTCTTCCTTTCGGCCTTGGCATCGCTCGTCAAACAGCCCTACAATTTCCGCTTTCTCTACTGTATAATCAGTTGCTCGTAATTGCAAAATATGGGAGGTATCTAGATTAATTATCGCTATGATGAAAATTGATGGAATGTTTCCAAAAGAAATAAGTGGGATTTTTTTGACTCCATCAGGCCGAATGTTTCTTTTGTTCGGAAGGCAAGTTCTCTTCTCGCATCCAATCTATCAGGTAACGTGTAATCCGGGGAACTTGCATAGCAATCATGTAAACCTTCGAAATTGGTGCTCAGATACGAACAAAAAATGGAATATTTTGCAATGTCATCTACTACCTCCGTATCAAAATATAAAACATTTTAGCATTTCTCTTTCCATCCGTATGTAGACATGTTTTAGCGTAAGATTCATTTGAACTTTGCACTAAAACATATCTAGATACGGATGGAAAGAGAAATGCTAAAAAATCTTACATTTTGATAAGGAGGGAGTACATCTCACACATTCGTTCATAAAACTAGTCATCAACCTGTGCTATTGCACGGGCTAGCAAGTTCAGAAACCCAAACAATAGAAGCAGTATTTGGCATGGTTTGTTTCTCCCATTAATAGGAATTACATAAGTAGAGAAATCATAATAATAAGTTTATCGGTCAATGTATGAAAACAATCATAAGCATTCATGTTGTTGGGATTTCGTTTAACGCAAAGATGGCAGGAAAGTTAAGTACAATGCTCAGTATAAACCTAAGCATTCATTTTTATCCAATATTAATCATGCCAGTAGAAAAAAAACATCGCTAACAACGATCCAGTTACAATACAGAGGTAAACAATATTGGCGAGAAAGCCCTTACTTGTATACACAATAATTTATTTTCTTTAATTGGAATTTGGCGAGGTGTAGGTGTGCTTCACTTGCTTTGTCACCCTATGCCTTAACATGTTGCCCACCATACTACATACTTAATGGGATAGGCAGATTTTTTTCAAACATGGGTAGTTTCATTGATATATTCTTGATCCATGTCAAAATAAGGAAATGTTGAGCATGATAGGTTATTATGATCATTAAAAGTGATGCCAATAATTGAAAAGGGACTGTCAACTTAACAGTCATCTGTTTTTCAATTCGAGCACAGACAGATTTTTACCACTAGCACTTTGCCACGTGTTTCTTTTTCTCGTACGACAATAATTCGCGCGCGGGGTGGTTTCTTTCTCTGACTGTCCGCCAATTGGATATGGGTTTGTCCTCCTGTGTCTTCCGACCCCTTAAAAAGGCCCATAAGAATGGCCTAGTTTCCCTCGTTGATTTTCTTCTCAGTCCAGCTTGACTGTAGCGATCCTGCCTTTTAAAATAGGCCAAGATCCCTGTGTATAGTGCTAGTCACCGGATCGAATCGATAGCACACACGGTTTACGATGAATACCATAACACTTTATCAATTTATTACACGAATGATCCAGAATTTATAAATATTCGATACAAGGTGCATAGCTCGAAGCTAGCTTTGAAAGAGTTGCAGTGGAATAAATAACATAAAGCATGGAGTCCTCATCATCTTGATGTAGCCACAGACGAGCATGTTGGTTGAAGACTCGAAACCCCTATCTGTTTCCTTACTCATCGTCAGGACAACCTGCAACAATAAAAGCGTTGCAGCCAAAAATTGGTCAGAACCATTTGAATGGAACTGGCAAGTGACACTTGTTAAATCATAAAGGCAAACTCCTAATTTCTACATGCATATCTGTCTGGTGGAGTTCAAGGCTAGTTTGCATAAAGCCAATTTTATCCTATCTTTCTAAAAACAAAGGTTTTATCCTTTTGATAAGGGTAAGTGGGTTTACTGTGCAACCTTATTGGTTAGCATCACCACTGACTGTCTTATCTCCTACACATGGCCTTGTGGGTTTCCTGTGCAACCTTGTGGGTTGGCATCACCACTAAGTAACAAGTTATTCTTCATATGACCATGTGGTTTTCCTGTGCAACCTTGTTGGTTAGCATCACCACTACTAGTCATACTTCCCGGGTTCATCCCTCCAAGTTTTATTTGAGAAATTTGAATGATGAGATCTTCCGTTGACGTCCTTGTCCAGCTGCTCAGAATTGTTCGTAACCGGGGACACGGCTAAGTACTTTGTTTTGACACTCTCGAGAGGTTGTGCACTTTCATCATTAGACTCAACAAACCCAAACTTCCAAAACACACATTTTGTGAAAAAGGAAAGGAGAGATTTGAGACGAGACTTTTCAGAAGAAATCCCCTTCTCCACTGGCTTGACCCGTTCCACCTACATTCCCCTACATCTGCTTGTCAAGCACGGATTGGGTTCATTCAACATACTTGGTCCAGACAAAGCCCATTTGACCAATGGCTGCACGGGAAGCAATCTTCACTTGGAACAACTTCAAATCTCTTTGTTCCTGGGTGGCTTTCCGCAAGTGTGATCCATCCTCCCAAGTTGAGGAACCACGTATGATCCATACTCCCAAATTGGGGAACCACCATCTTCTACAATTCATCCTCCCATAAATGGGGAATTGCTTTATTCCAACCACACACCCAAGTAGTTCATTAACTTAGTAGAGTTTCTATTAACGTTTCATACCACAAAAATATTTTACAGCATATCAATTCCAACATCTACCAAGTTAATGGGTTCTTAGACCAATAGGAAGAAGGGCGCTACACTAGAAGTCTGCATAGCAATATACTAATAAAACACCTATCATACATAGTAAGGAAAAACACTAAAATGCATATAGACAAAATAAATAGGTACTTCATGCTGGAGTATCACTTGCCTTGGCAACATCTAGAGAAGGAGCAACAGTTGTTAAAATTCCCGGGTCTCTCCGAAGGGTCTAACAAATAAAACAAGCCACACATAAACATTCCATACAAGTAAAGCAAAACATAAATACATGCTACGCATGAAATGCAAAATAAAACACAAGTAATAATTTAATCTATGTTTTCTGATTTTTGAAAACTTGCATGATATCATAGGACACTTAAAACAATTTTAACATACAGAAACATATAAAACAACTCCCTATAAGGGAATAAACATAATATTAATACTTATGTAATTCAAAAATAATTTATAAAAATTACGATTGGTCTACTGGACAGAGGGGGCTTTTAAACAAAGCTATTCTCACTGGAATCACTCAAACATAAATTATAGGAAAAAAGTTATGCCAAATTTACTCAAACATCACATTCGAAATTTGAATAAATTTAAACTTGGCAAAACAGAAAACTAACAGAGCCAAAATAATCTACAGATCCAGAGGATCTCAAATATATAAAATTTGTTAAATTTGGCCAAAATATGATAGTTCTAAGATACAGGGGCTTTTCTGCAAAACAGCCAAATTAAATCTAAATCGAGAAATTCATAGAAAATCCTGACCACGTGGCGATCTCCTATTGGCTGGCTCTGCTAACTGGGCGCTGACTGGCGGCTTGATAGGAGCTGACATGGCTGCATCTGATTCACCGGTACTGATTCGGTAAAAAGAAATAAAACGGGGCCGCTAGATCTAGATCTAACCGCCTAGATCTAATTGACCTAAAGATGGCGGCGCATCCGGCCGGAACCCTAGCCCGCGCGGTAGTGACGGTCGGCATCACGCGTTCCGGCGTGCTCAGAGGGTGAGGGGACTTTCGGGCCTTACCAAGGCGTGCAGGAGGTCGAGGCGGGCACGGTGGCGAGCCGGCGACCAGCAGAGGTCCTGGTGCTCCGGTAATTCCTCGCCAGAGATGCTCTGGCGGACGGCAGGGTCTGTCGATCAAGCATCGGTCGATTCCATGCGCAAAAAAATACGGGACCAAGTGAGAGAGGTGTGCAATGATAAAATAAGGAGAAGGAAGGCGACGTGTAGTTGTGGGGTTGCCGGAGTTCACCGGAAGAAGGAGATCACGTCGGCAGCAGTGGCGGGACGGCGAGCTTGACCACGGCAGCCTAGCGGCTCTCGGAGAGGGGTTTTGGGGCAATCGAGAGAGGAGAGGGAGGGCTATTTATAGGAGCAGACGACGAGCAATTTGGGGGAGTAATTAACCCGCAATAAGTCGAATGAAATCGGCCGTTCTCGGACTAGGTTGGGGGCGTGATTTGGGGAAGAACAGGTGACATCACTGCTGACGTTAGCAATTTTTCTTTTTCCTATTTTCAGAAATCTTTAATAACTTTTGAAATACATATTCAAATGGAGTCAAACCAATTGGTAAAAAATTGTAAAACTAATCTTTATTAAAATATATTAATTGGGAATATTTACACAACTTAAATTACCAAAATACCCTTGGCACTTAAATGGTAATTATTGCTCTTTCCCAATTAAAAAAAAGAAATCTTTTCCAAATCATTTGAGAAAATACTTTTTTGAAATCTTATTTAAAATAGAACACTTTGGTACTATTTTGGACAACAAATAAAATCATAAAAATCAAAATATTTTAAAGATCATAATAATCCCCTTTTATGTAATTTTCTAAAATATGGTTTTAAGAGGAAATAAAGTTCCAACTTTTGAACTTCCAAATGCAAACAAGACAAGAAGATGATGAATGCATGCATGATTTTGGATTTTCAAAACAATATATATATATATAATTTTCAAAAAGTTTTTGATCCTTCTGAATTTCCAAAAATTTCAAAATCTTGGGATGTTACATTGAGCTAGCCTCACAAAAAAATTCCTCCAAAACAAACGTAGCAGGTAGCAGGTGGGGGATCTTCTTCTTCCTCAACAAAGAAAAATAGATCATCTGCACATATAGGAACAAAAAATAGATGAGCAAGCTAAAATATTCTCACAACGGCTATGGCTAAAAGTAAGTAAAAAAGGCTACGAACACTAACAAAATTTTGTTTGACCAGATCACGAGATAAGCAGAGACCTAGCAGCGCGTCGGTCGTGCCCAAGAGTTATAGTTCAGAAAGACACAAAAAAAATCAGGTACATCAAAATCATATTTTGAGTTGCTGTTGGATACCAACAACAGAGAGATCCCATGACTGCGGATGTTCTCAACAAAAAATGTCGCAAGATCAAGTGATGGATTCGGAAAGGACCTGAAATATAGGAGAAGGCAATAACAAAGAGGCAGAAAAATGTTCAAGAATTTCTGCAGAGGCAAAAACAGTTGATAAGGAACGAGAAAGTATGAACACAAATGTCAGTGAGAAAATCATGAGTGCTTGCAGACAAAAAAAATACCAGGGTTCCTATTTATACTCAAATATTCAAAAGTTGCATTTGAACTTCTGCTTGCATATTAAGCTATCTTTTTCCTTACTCACCTTTTTTTTGCACCAAGAGGATAAATTAGTACAGAAACAGCTTCAGTGTGACAAATTAGCTACCTAAAAAACAGTGCAGGAACTAAACAAAAAGCCCAATAAATTTTTCTTTGAAACTTCAAATGTAGATAGATAGAAGTGAAGGGTTTGTTGCATAGAAAACAAAAAAATTCCTACTAAACAAGTGAAAGAAACCCAACGGATCTAGATCTATTAGATGCAAGTAGCGAAGAGGAGATCCATTCTCTTACCCTCGAAGAACGAACAAAGCTTTTGTCCATGCAGGGATTGGCTAGTCGATCCCCGCAACTAGACTTGTCTAGTCGCGAGGAGATGTATTATCCTCGAAGTCCAATCCGATGGAGCACCGCACGAGCAGCACCTCCGCGGTATCCACACGTTCAGCTCGATGAAGACTTCCTCTCCTTGATTCCGCAAGCGAGGAGGAAGTGGCTATATGGATCTCAGCAGCACGACGGCGTGGTGGTGTTGATGGTGGAGGTATTCCCTCGGGCAGGGCTTCGCCAAGCCGTACACGAGAGAGAGGAGGAGCAGGGGGTGGTGCGGCTAGGGCTTGGTGTCCTTCTCTTGTGCTGCACCCCCCCATATATATATAGGTGGAGGGCTGGTCGGCTTGGGGAGCCTTGCCCCCCAAGGAGCCTGCCTTCTAGAGAGGGCGGCGGCCAAGGTGGGGACTTGGCTCCCAAGCCGAGTCCCACTAGGGTTCGGCCCCCCTTCCTCTTTCCTTAGCCGCATGGGCCCTTTGGGGCTTGGTGTGGCCAGCCCAAGTGGGCTGCTGCACCTCCCCTTGGCCCATGTTGGCCTTCAGATCAGGTGGGTCCCAACCTGGAACCTTCTAGAAACTTCCGGTACCCTGCCGAAATATTCCCGAACTTTTCCGACACCTCCGGAAACCGCTTTCCTTATATGAAATTTATTCCCCGGACTCTATTGGAGCTCCTCGTGATGTCTAGGATCTCATCCGAGACTCCGAATCAATATTCGTTCATACCATCAAATATCTCAATGTAAGCCCTGGCAGCTTTAAGTGTGTGACCCTACGGGTTCAAGAACGTGTAGACATTATCCGATTAATAATCAATAGCAGGACTGGATGCCCTTATCCATTCCTACACATTCAACGAAGATCTTTATCAGTTGAACCACGATGCCGGAGATTCAATTAATCTCGTTTATGATTCTCTTTGTCTCATGATATTTTACTTGCCCGAGATTTGATCGTCGATATCACCATATCTAATTTAACCTCGTTACCCGGCAAGTTCTATTTACTTGTCCATAATATAGGATCTCCGTGATTACCACTTAATCACATGTTTGCAAACTTTAGGATACTATATTACTGAGAAGGCATGGAGATATCTACTCCGTCACATGGAGGGACAAATCCCACTCTTGATTCATGTCACCCAACAAGTACCATCGGAGATACTTGAAAGCCACCTTTATAATCACCTAGTTACGAAGCGACGTTTGATGTCCACAAAGTATTCCTCCGGTAACAGGGCCGGTCCACACATTTTCGGGGCCCTGGGGCGAGACAACAAAATAGGGCCCTTGTGGATTCTTTCTGAATGTATTGTATTTCAAAAGTAGCTCATTACATGCCATAGATCAATGATCTTTGAACTACAAAATACACACAAGAAAGTATTTATAATGATCCAGAGAAAAACATCATAATAGTATAGAAAAAATATATTTCTATAGAAGATCGCTCTTCTAATGGGCACAAAGAGGTTATCATTTCATTAACTATACAATACCCCACTCGTCGGACAATAGTGTGACCAAGAGCTTAAATAGGATAGGAAATGAAGTAAGAAAATGCTACACAAAAGGATTTGTGGTGGCAGGAATTGGAAATGCAAGGAAGCATCGGCGTTGTTAGAGCAACTCCAGCCGCCCCCCTGAGAGCCCCCCAGCACCACTTTTTTGACGCCCATGGCCCATTTCCCTCCTAGTCGCCCCCAGGGTCTCGTTTTTCGCCGGATTTGGCCCAAACTTTATCCGACGTCCCCAGGCCGAACCCAACGCGTTGGGTTCCGCCTGGGGGCATCGGCGATAGGAAAATGGCGCGAAACCGTGCGAAGCTTCCTGTGGGACCACCCTGTCATGGACTCATCGCTTCGTCTTCCTCATCGCCTCGTCTCCCGCGTCGCATTAGTACTCCTGCCGCCGGTCAGGCGTACCGCCGTCGAGTCAAATCGGCCACGCGGCGAAGTTAGGACGCGCCACACGTACTGCCTCGCCGCTATTTATTACCGCGCCTCACCGCCGGGATCCACACGCTTCAGTCACTCACCGATGACGGGATTTATGAGAGTGTTCTTCTCCCTCAACAATGCCAACAAGTACTCTTGATACCCTGAAAGGAAGATAATATATTAGGGATAGGTTGAGCCTCCAAGTGCAGAGTATGTACAAGTGGTAGTTTTTCCCCAAGAAGATGACTCGAGGGTTTAATATCGAACTCTCGGGGAATCAGTAGTGTGGGTTTTATCTTCTTGTCCTTCTCTAGATTTCCTGCAAACAAAATAGATTGTTTTGTGCGCTCAACCTCACCAAGTGGTTGTCAAGCACAAGGTGTGAGAATTATATTAAGATGATAATGAATGCAAAACAGTAAATAAATATGCAATGGTGGTAAATAAGTATGCAAGGATGATAGTAATGACGATGGATGGTATTTTTGGGTTTTTTATATGTGAATGCAAGAAGTAAGTGTTTTTGTATTTTCTGATTTTAAAATGGCTGAATGTAAAAGATGCTTAAAAGTGGTTGGAAAAGTGTTTCTTATGATTAAAAATGGACCGGGGTTCATGGTTTCACACATGCACTCTCTCTTTAATATAGTGTGGCAAATGAGTAGACATAGATTTAACATATGAGATTGCAAACAAGGTTAATGACATGTCACTAATTATATGGGCATCACGTCATAGCATAGAGACCTTTTGATTATTAGTCTCACTTATACTCCACCAAGATGTGAACTAAATCATGCACCTTAGTAATTAAGATAACCTCAGAGTATAGCTTTAAGATTAATGACATGAAGTGAAAATAAACACATGATGGATCTAGTCTTAGGTAGAGGCATGTCACTCCTCCTACCCTACAACATGGTATTTTGGTTTATCCCTAGTGAGGTATCAAAGTAAGGTAAACACCCAATGGATCATGATATTAAGTTGTGAGCTTATCACTTCACCACCCCCGTTACTCCAACTAATGCACACGTTCCCCCACACACGCTCTCATAAACATGCTTGATCATAACAAGGATACAATAACGGGGTACATAATATGCATCTACTTTCATAACTGAAATATAACATTGCAATCTCAACATATATTAACTCATAGAAAGATCCACCACAATGGTAATAGAACTGTGACCGTAATCATGTTCAGCAGCTCATACGGTACTAATTATTGAAGCTCAAGAGAGAGAGAGATACATATGCTACTGCCACAAACCCATAGTCCAGAGGTGGACTACTCCCTCTTCATCATGGAGATGGTGGAGATGTCGATGGAGAAGAAGGAGACCTCTCCGGCAGGGCTCCGCCGGAGTTTTCCCCCTCCAATCTGCAGCCTCCTGGTCTCTGTTTCTTGTTTCTCTCGTGTGGCGGCTCTCCCTTCGGAGAACGTCGGGGGGGGGGGGCTCTTTATATAGCCATTTTTAGGTCACGAGGAAGCTTCTGGGCGAAGGATCGACGCAAACGGGGCCACGAGGGCCAATTGGGATAGGCCCACGCGGCTACAGTACCTGGCCGCGTGGGACCCCTCCTTTTGGTCTTCCGGCCTCCGTTCGTTGACTTCTTTCGCTCCTAAATCTTCTCCTTCCAAAATAATGACCCCCGTAAATTTATAGCTCATTATGACGTCGTTAAGGTCCTGAAACAAATAAGG
This sequence comes from Puccinellia tenuiflora, assembly GCA_012064385.1. Classification (NCBI taxonomy): domain Eukaryota; kingdom Viridiplantae; phylum Streptophyta; class Magnoliopsida; order Poales; family Poaceae; genus Puccinellia; species Puccinellia tenuiflora. The sequence continues at coordinate 600,872 of QRDG01000609.1, read as the reverse complement.
AAAGAAATAGGGGTTTTCTGCCTGCGCAGGATGAATTCCATAAAAAGGGGATATCATCATAAATTACCAAAAATCATTAAATAACAGTAATATACCCCTTATATGATGCAAATATGATTGGAATATGACTATTATAGTGCAAAGTTCATGTATGCATTTTAGATGCATCAACATCCCCAAGCTTAACTCATGCTCGTCCTCGAGTATGAAAGTGATAAAACTAACATGAACTTTGCAATATAATAAAAACATGGATATAAAAGACGATTGCTACTGCTACATAAAGTCAAATGATTCATTATTTCAAAGAAGTAGCAATATGCAAACAGTTTATAAAGTTATATCAAGTATTCAATGAAAAGATGTTCAATGATATTTCACAAAGTGCAACATAAAAGATAGTACTATGGACATTCTTACTTTTGCATACTTGTGGTCCATAGAGTGTAGAAAATCTGAATATAAAAGGTGGACACTTTGGAAATGATATATAAATAAGTAGAGGTAAAACATGCATAAGTTTCATCTATCCTCCAGACTATTCTACTTAAGTTATTGAATGCAATGGTAATACTTGGTGTCAAGCTCTCATTCCCCTATCATAGCATCTTGAATGATTAAAGTTGAATGTGAAAGCGAATATGAGTAGTGGCCTTGATAAAGTAAAGGTTAGATGTCTCATGCCCCTTGAATACAAGTGCCTACACCATGATTACTCAACTTGGGAAATAGAGCAAGTTTAAGTTATCTATCATTGTAAGTAATAACGGTATCATCAAGAGTCTCAACTGGGGTACCTCTTGTCCCATGATATGGATCAAGCCCATATCAAAACAACAAGACAAACAAACATATTGAACAATCTCAACACTCTCTTTATTTACCACTTGATATAGCTTTTTATTGTAGGGTGTATCACAAAGGGTTCAAAATAGCATGTAAGTAAATTTCCACCATGAATTATGCATGGCTTAGATTAGCGGCCCAGGTTTCTCTCTAACCATTTATACAAACTCATTTAAACTTAACTCTATTTCCACATTTATTTCGTCATGATAGGCATCCATAGACAAAAGTACATGATATCAACTAAAAAAATGATGAAACATGTTGAAAGCTTTGCATGTGACAGCACATATGGGCTAACTCCCAACCTTAAACATTTATCAAGCCACTATCTTCATAATATTAATCACAATGGTTCATCTTTTTTAATGCAATAAAAGTAAAGTGTGCATCAAGTTCGCGAGAGCTTTTTAACCAACTTTTACCATTACAATAAATAACATCATCATTTTCATTTAGAGGCATAGATAACACAAATAACATGATAAACATACTTGGAATAGCATAAAGCTAATAGGTAGATATGGTGGACTCACTGGAAAAACTTGGGCTGAAGGTGTTGGAAACAAGTTTTTACTTGTTGAAATTTTTGGGCTAGCAAAAGGGAGAAAGATGACCATCTAGATGCATGCATGAGTGTCCATAGAACTAACTAATTCATGTCAAACAAAGTGAAATAACATACAGCATCAAAACATGAATAAAAGATAGCTCACAATAAAGCATTTGCAAATTATTACTCATAAAGAGGCTCATGAATCATGCAACTATATGTGTCATTAAAAATCAACTTAGACATCCCTTTTCCCAATACAATAAAAGCATGCAAGATATTTCAACCCAAATTTCCAGTATCATTCTCATATATAAAATATAGTGTGGTGGTCTCACAAAATAAAAATCAAAGCAAAACAAACTAAAAGACGCTCCAAGTTTATGCGATAAAGTGCAATGATAGAAAAAAAGAAGTTAGACGTGTGCAAACCGAGAGTGTTTTGGTTCATTGGGGATGTTCACATCCCCAATCTTATGGTTTTCACCATCCTTGGATAACTCATGGTGCATCTCCTCCAATCCCTGTGAAAAAAACTTCAAAACACAATTTCTCTCATCTCTTTTCTGTGGGGTGATATTAGTAGAGATAAATAAACAAGTTTCTTTGCTGCATATAATCCATGGATTAAATTTCATATGAATGACCAGAGAATGTATAATGTTGTATGTCTACTCATAAACTCAATTGGATCAACTCAATAGTTCAAACTATGCATAAAACAATATGGGACAGAATCTGTCCAGAAAAACAGCAGCAGCAAAACGTATTTTTCTGTCCTACTTAAGCTTGTCTAAAAAATCTGAAAAAATTCAGACATACGGAGGATGAAAAGTTTAAGTTACAGTAAAAATATCAGATCATTTGGACTTACATAATAGGAATGGAAAATCAAACCGTGCACAGACCCTGTGCAGGAATAAAATCTCCGAATAGGTATAGCAACTTTTTCAACCAAAATGGGTAAAACTTGGCACTTTATTAAAAATTCCAGACACTAAACTAAGAAAACAATCTCTTGTTACAGCAAGAGGACTCAAAGAAAATACAAATAAAAACAACCGGGTTGCCTCCCGTAAAGCGCTTTCTTTATAGCCATATAGCTAGGCTTACTTACTTGTTGTTTTACCGAAGATGAAGCTCATGAGGGAGCTTAAAAGTTGTGCCCTTCATCCTTGGGAAGTGTTCCATGAATTTCTTGTGTGGAAACTGAAACTTCACATTCCCTTCCTTTTAATCAATGATAGCCCCTGTGGTACGAAGAAAAGGTCTTCCCAAAATAATAGGACTAGAGGTTTTATTCTCCATATCCATGATTAGAAAATCCACAGGTACAAAAGTCATATGTAACTCTACCATAACATCACTTACTTTTCCTAAAGCATGTTTAATGGTATTATCAGCAAGTGCAAGTCCAATAGAGCATTTTTCAAGATTCTTTAATTCAAGTGATTCATATAATTCTTTAGATAAAACTGAGACACTAGATCCTAGATCAAGTATGGCATGGTGTGTCTCGTTTCCAATAGTTACTAGCACCTTGGGGATCCAAGTATCCCCAAGCTTAGGTGGTATCATAGCTTCTTGATTGTATCTAGCAATTTTCTCTTTCAAGACATGATTAGCAATATAGGAACCAAAACCAGATTTGTTAACATCAATAGAAAGATCACTTGCAAATTTTTGTAAGATAGATATTAATTCATGCAAGCTACTATTCTCCAAATTAAGCAAAGGATCATTAACTTCACTTATCATCTTAACTTCTTCAACTTTTACTCTCCTATCATAAAGATCAAATATTTCATAACGGTCATCAAAAACTTCTTCAGGTACTTGAGCTTTATCTAAACTTTCTTTAATTTTTGCTTCCAAAAGCAAGCCATCGAGTAGATAATAAGTATTAGAAGCAGACATATTCATGAAAGAACCTTCACATTCCTTATCCAAAAAGACTCTAGAGGTTTCAGATAATCCTATATAAAAGATATGCATGAGCATCCAATCTCTAAGACCATGAGCCATTCCAAAACCTATGCTTCTAAATCTTTCCCATGTTTTCACCAAAGGTTCATCTTCCTCTTGTTTAAACTTGATAACCATTTGTTTAATATTGCAAATCATTTCAATGGGACAAAATCTTTCAATAAAAGCAGCTTTCAAATTAAACCAGATGCTAAAGTTACCAGGTGGCCATCTCAATATCCAATCTAATGCTTTCCCCCCAAGAGAGTAAGGAAAAAGCTTAAGTCTAACATTAGGATGGTTCAGTTTTAGCATGTTGCATCTTTTATCAAATTTCTTAAGGTGAGCTAAAGTATCTTCCTTAGGTTTTCCATAGAAATGGTTTTCATAGATTGATTTCATTATCTTAGGATCTACCTCAGTTTCTTCAATAGGGACATTCATATCTTGAGGAAAATGCTTAACACTAAAAGGCCAAAAGGTTCTCTTTTCCATTATGCAAATTTTTATGTGTTTTTGAATTTTTAATGCAAAACTGAAAATAAAATGACACTAAAACAATGCAAACCGAATTAACTAATGCAAAACAAAAATGCAAAACTGAAAATAAAATATGCAAACCGAAATCTAAATATGATATGCAAGACAAAAACAAAACAAAATAAAATGCTTGAAGGTAAAGATGGACAAGATGATGCTCACGTAGGTGCAACCTCCCCAAGCTTAGGTGTTGGCACAAGTTGGTGATGAAATTGACTTTGTTGTGATATCCTTGGACAAACCCTTCCAGCTATGATTCCCCGGCAACGGCACCAGAAAAACCCTTTGATGACGGGATTGATGAGAGTGTTCTTCTCCCTCAACAACGCCAACAAGTACTCTTGATACCCTGAAAGGAAGATAATATATTAGGGATAGGTTGAGCCTCCAAGTGCAGAGTATGTAGAAGTGGTAGTTTTTCCCCAAGAAGGTGACTCGAGGGTTTAATATCGAACTCTCGGGGAATCAGTAGTGTGGGTTTTATCTTCTTGCCCTTCTCTAGATTTCCTGCAAACAAAATAGATTGTTTTGTGCCCTCAACCTCACCAAGTGGTTGTCAAGCACAAGGTGTGAGAATGATATTAAGATTATAATGAATGCAAAACTGTAAATAAATATGCAATGGTGGTAAATAAGTATGCAAGGATGATAGTAATGACGATGGATGGTATTTTTGGGGTTTTTATATGTGAATGCAAGAAGTAAAAGTGTTTTTGTATTTTCTGATTTTAAAATGGCTGAATGTAAAAGATGCTTAAAAGTGGTTGGAAAAGTGTTTCTCATGATTAAAAATGGACCGGGGTTCATGGTTTCACACATGCACTCTCTCTTTAATATAGTGTGGCAAATGAGTAGACATAGATTTAACATATGAGATTGCAAACAAGGTTAATGACATGTTACTAATTATATGGGCATCACATCCTAGCATAGAGACCTTTTGATTATTAGTCTCACTTATACTCCACCAAGATGTGAACTAAATCATGCACATTAGTAATTAAGATAACCTCAGAGTATAGCTTTAAGATTAATGACATGAAGTGAAAATAAACACATGATGGATCTAGTCTTAGGTAGAGGCATGTCACTCCTCCTACCCTACAACATGGTATTTTGATTTCTCCCTAGTGAGGTAACAAAGTAAGGTAAACACCCAATGGATCATGATATTAAGTTGTCAGCTTATCACTTCACCACCCCCGTTACTCCAACTAATGCACACGTTCCCCCACACACGCTCTCATAAACATGCTTGATCATAACAAGGATACAAGAACGGGGTACATAATATGCATCTACTTTCATAACTGAAATATAACATTGCAATCTCAACATATATTAACTCATAGAAAGATCCACCACAATGGTAATACAACTGTGACCGTAATCATGTTCAGCAGCTCATACGGTACTAATTAGTGAAGCTCAAGAGAGAGAGAGATACATATGCTACTGCCACAAACCCATAGTCCAGAGGTGGACTACTCCCTCTTCATCATGGAGACAGTGGAGATGTCGATGGAGAAGAAGGAGACCTCTCCGGCATGGGCTCCGCCGGAGTTTTCCCCCTCCAATCTGCAGCCTCCTGGTCTCTGTTTCTTGTTTCTCTCGTGTGGCGGCTCTCCCTTTGGAGAACGTTGGGGGGCTCTTTATATAGGCGTTTTTAGGTCACGAGGAAGCTTCTGGGCGAAGGATCGACGCAAACGGGGCCACGAGGGCCAATTGGGTTAGGCCCACGCGGCTACAGTACCTGGCCGCGTGGGACCCCCCCTTTTGGTCTTCCGGCCTCCGTTCGTTGACTTCTTTCGCTCCTTAATCTTCTCTTTCCAAAATAATGACCCCCGTAAATTTATAGCTCATTATGACGTCGTTAAGGTCCTGAAACAAATAAGGAAAGAAATAGGGGTTTTCTGCCTGCGCAGGATTAATTCCATAAAAAGGGGATATCATCATAAATTACCAAAAATCATTAAATAACAGTAATATACCCCTTATATGATGCAAATATGATTGGAATATGACTATTATAGTGCAAAGTTCATGTATGCATTTTAGATGCATCACTCACCCACCTCCTCCCTCATGAACACCTCCCACGAGCAATGGCAGAGCATTTCCCCGGCGGCGGCGCAGAAGCCAATGGTTTCGGACGCCATTGGCTCCGTGACGGTGAGGCCCGCCTCCTATTCGAGGTGGGTTACCCCGTGCCGCCAGACATGCGCGTTCCTGGCACATGGCGGCTAAGCCAGATGGGGCTCGTCGTGCCCCCCGTCCCCGCAGGCGGGGACAGGATCACGGAGATCCACGCTCTCCGCGACGCCATGACACCGGAGCAGCGGCAGAACCTGGTCTGGGACGCGGAGAACAGCGTGTCCTGGAACACGTTCTTCACCGAACGGCGCGAGCAGCAGCTCAACGACTACCGTTCCCCCCTCCCCGAGGCGGCGTGGTGGTGGTGGTGGAGGTATTTCCTCGGGCAGGGCTTCACCAAGACGTACACAAGAGAGAGAGAGAGAGAGAGAGAGAGAGGAGCTAGTAGGCGGTGTTGCGACTAGGGCTTTGTGTCCTTCTCTTGTGCCGCACCCCCCCCATTCATATATATATATATATAGGTGGAGGGCAATGGGGGCGCCCCAACTCCTAGGACCGGCCGACTTGGGGAGCCTTGCCCCCCCAAGGCGCCTGCCTTCTAGAGAGGGCGGTGGCCAAGGTGGGGACTTGGCTCCCAAGCCGAGTCCCACTAGGGTTCGGCCCCCCTTCCTCTTTCCTTAGCCACATGGGCCCTTTGGGGCTTGGTGCGGCCAGCCCAAGTGGGCTGCTGCACCTCCCCTTGGCCCATGTTGGCCTTGAGGTCAGGTGGGTCCCACCCTGGAACCTTCCGGAACTTTCTAGGAACTTCTGGTACCCTGCCGGAATATTCCCGAACTTTTCCGACATATCCGGAAACCACTGTCCTTATATGAATTTTATTCCCCGGACTCTTCCGGAGCTCCTCGTGATGTCTGGGATCTCATTCGAGACTCCGAATCGATATTCGTTCATACCATCAAATATCTCAATGTAAGCCCTAGCTATATCGAAGCTTTAAGTGTGTGACCCTACGGGTTCGAGTACGTGCAGACATGATCCGATCAATAATCAATAGGGGGACCGGGATGCCCTTATCCATTCCTACACATTCAACAAAGATCTTTATCGGTTGAACCACGATGCCGGAGATTCAATTAATTTCGTATACGATTCCCTTTGTCTCATGATATTTTACTTACCCGAGATTTAATCGTCAACATGGGGGAAAATTTGACCCAGTTGTGAACGAAAAGCGCAGAAAATCGAGAAAATTCCAGAAAAAGTTGAGAAACAAAGCGGCACACAACATCGTAGGTGTACCAAATACAAGCAAAATCTGGATTAATCAAAACGAGCGTGCGCTCCTCTGTTGCATCTCTTCTTGTTCTGAGTACCGTGTGACCCGAGTAGACTGCAGGAGTAGCTGTATATAGCTATAGCCCCATCATATCAAATATTTTGATCGGTTTGTAGTTGGATTTCATTCTCTCCACCGATGTGCCATAGCCCCACCGACTACCGGTATGACATTGAGGTGACATGTATAGTTATCCCTGCATGCCTCGCCATTGTCTTGTCAAATCAATGGGCTGTGCAGTTTGACAAGAGAAACACTCCTGATTTCCCTTTTCATTTCTACACGAACATAGCCCACATTGTATCGTATACCGCCATATGCGGAAGTAGTATCTATCACGTCCAGGTTGCATACAGAACCAAAACTAGAAAATTCTGAAACTCATGTACAAGAACTACTGGTTCATATCATATGGCATGCATGATGCACGTCTGGACACAGCCTCTCCTTGGTACCATAGTACATCTATCACACTTAATTTCTTTGGTATACAAAAAGTGGAATCCACTCTAGTAGTAGTACAGTACTATTTTATCAACTCATTGCACTGTTCGCCTGTGAACCTTTTCAGGTACGTTGTGAAAGTTATCCCTCCAAATTTATTTCTCTGTATCAGCTATCAACCTTTTCTGAAGGAACCCCTCTTCAGCATCGGTTGTGAGGCAACCCTACCTTGAGCATCGGAAGCCTCAAGAAGAAATCAAACTTCTTGCTCTTATGCTCGCCGCCAGGCACTCTCAAACCTTTGTGAACCCATCTTCTAGCAGCGAAAGGGTCGAAAAGTACTTCAGTAGCTGGTACTATCAGATCTATTTCTTATTTGTTTTATTTGGTTATTAGTGTGGTTCATCGTCTGTAGTTAGATTTATTTCATCTCCAACCTCACTCTTCAGCAGCTGCTCCTTTTCTGATTCTATTCTTCTTCATCTGTCATCTACAGATGGATAACAAGAGCAAATCATTTGGTAAGGTTGAAATGCCGGATGCCTACGGCTTTCATGGAAATCGTCATTTCGTCCCAAGGTTTCTCACTATAAAATGAAATTTTGTACAGTCTCTACTTTTGAGTTTCCATCTTTACCTACCTAGTGCTTTAATATTATGAATTTCTGAATTAGTTTTCCTGGTGATTGGATAGAAAGTTCACTTTTTTACATCTATATAAGCCGAGTACTTCTGAATTACTTCTTTTGTTTTTTAGAAGGTGTTTTTTTCTTCTTTAGTGGTGTGCACATGGTTGTCCTATTCAGGCATGCGAGATATGCTTCAAGAAAGGTGGGTGAATTGTGAAGGGTACGGTAAAATCCTTCTTTACCGTTGACATTAATCATGATGAATATAAAAAATTTGTGGTAAGGATTTACATTGTCGTTCAGTATTTCGTTTGCATATAGTATTTATTTAACCATATTGTTTTAAACTCTTCTTATCATGCAGCCTATGCCGTGTTATTTCTGCAAGCAGTTCGACATCGCTGTTAATGGGAGGGATGTTGAACTTGTGTCCCAGGATCCAATCAGTTCCAATGATGGGACTGTTCTTACCACGTACCATGCAACAATTTTTAGACATGAAAGTATCAGTTTCATTGGTGGGAATGGGTGGGAGGTCTTTGTTCTTTAGTACAATCTAAAATTTGGGGACCATGCTTGTTTGCTTCAGTGTATATGAAGAAGAACCAAACACATTGTTTGTTTTTGCATTTTTTTGAGTAAGTGGAGCTCGAGAATTAGAAAGCGGGGATCGTGTTGTCACAGCATGTATTCGCTAAACTTTTTGCTCGTTTTACTTTGAACAGAGACAAGCAACTTGCTAAATGTGTAAAATTTATCATGTTTGTTTTAACTACAGCCATGGAAGACATCTCTTATGATGATCTGAATGCATTGTTCGAGAGTGTAGTTTACACCAATGGCCTAATTCTGGGCCAGGACAAAAATGACTCCTTTAGGAGGCTTCTTAGGTCCAACTGGGAGCACTGCATTGTTACCTTTGTCCATTGTTTCAGAAATCAAGACAAACTTAAACTTGTAAGTGGACTTTTTTCACAGCACAATAGTTTGTTTTTCTGTCTAATAATTACATCTCCGTATCTTGCGATAAAGTACCTGATCAAGTTAAACAAGAACTCGAAGCAATGAGTATACTACAACTAGCTGATGGAAACATGAAGCTTTTAATGCACGAGCCAATTATTAGGTATGCAGGCGGCTACAGGATGAATTGGAAGTGCACAATGACAATAAGATACAGATGGAAAGCGATTGTACAAGCCTCATCTATTGTATCATCTGATATTCTGGTCATCCAGTTTTATTTTGCCGGAGGGTAAACTAACCATGCTCAAAGTTTCAGACTTGCTTCAGTCTTTTGATGCCTGCCTTGGAGTCTGTTCCCTGGTAGTTGTATAAGCTCTTTGTAAGTCACTTTTGTTTATTGTATTTCCTTGTCTGCTCTATATCAGCATGGACGGGTGCTGTTATAACACTAGTACTAGTTTACCTTAACAGTTCAAACCTTTGTTTTTGTAGGTTTGCCAAGATTTAAGTTTTACTTTTGCATGTAAAACCCCATTGTTTCGTTTTTGAATTGGCACAACCCTCAGGAATTGTCCATCATCCATCGGCCTAAGCAAGTTCTGCTCTAATCGTGTCTATGGTGAGGCCCCTCTTCTCGGTCAGTAAAACATCCAGGTGGGAGCATAGCTTCAGGTGGGTACCGGTCAACCTCTTTAGGTGCGAGTATGCTGGCAGAGCAAATTTTGGGGCCTGCAAGCTATCTGTTGCATCCTGAGAGCGGGATCAACCATTGAGTATTTTCCTCCACATCACCTGTAAACTAGACCGGCCAAGACATTCCAATTAACATTTGCATGTAGCACCTTTGACTATTGTATGTTTACACACTCACTGACCGAGAGATTGCCAATAATCTCGTTTATATATATAGGAGAGGCATATTAACACAAGCTATATATCATACTTATTTCTGTCCAAACCCTGACATCAATAGCAGAACACAAGAGCGAGTGTATGCATGATTCAGTTTCAGAAGTAAAAAACATGTGCGAGATCATCAACCAGCTGGCTACCTTTTTAAGAAGATCATCTCTAGTGTATGTGAACGAAGTCGTGCTCTCAAGTGGTGAAGGTACATTTTTGCTAACTAGTAGAGCTGATTTGTGACGTCGGACATTTAAAACTAGTTTAGCTTGCTAAAGACGCTATGTAGAAGCAGATTAGCTTTGTTTTACTTAACAATATGTCCAAACGCAATGGCACGGCACAACTGAATCAACTTTCTGTTGGTCTCGTTTTCGAGGTTCGATATAGTTTTTTTAAGAGGCAGCCAAGGACAGGTTGTTGTATAGAGAGGCTGACAGAAACATTTGAGGGGATGCGAGAGCTTTCTATTTCATCCCCTGAGAACAGTATCAGCCATTGAGTATTTCCCTGAGAACCTTGAACCCTGACGGCAACAACACAATACAAGCACGAGTGTATGCATGATTCAGTTTCAGAACTAAAATACGTGTGTCATATCATTTGGGGGGCTGCGAGAGCTTTCTATTTGCATATCCTGAGATTCAGGGAACATGATCAGCCATTCAGTATTTCCCTGAGAACCTCGAACCCTGACAGCAACAACACAATATATAAGCACGAGTGTATGCATGATTCAGTTTCAGAACTAAGATATGTGCTTCAGATCATTTGGTCAACCGACCGACTGCCCTTTTAACAATATCATCTCTAGTGTATGTGAACGAAGTCGTGCTCTCATGTGGTCAAGGTACATTTGCTCCCCTGAGAACAAGATTAGCCATTGAGTATTTTCCCTGAGAAACTCGAACCCTAACGACAACAACACAATATACAAGCACAAGTGTATGCATGATTCAGTTTCAGAACTAAGATATGTGCGTCAGATCATTTGGTCAACCAGTTGGCTGCCCTTTTAACAAGATCATCTCTAGTGTATGTGAAAGAAGTCGTGCTCTCTTGTGGTCAAGGTACATTTGCTAACTAGTAGAACTGATTTGCGATGTTGGACATTTTCTAATATGAAACAGACGTAGCAAAGAGATAGACGTCAATAAACAAACTGAATTGTGTAGCGTAGTGGCACAGCACGCACGGCTGAATCAACTCATGTATGGTCTCGTATTCGAGGTTCTATATATGGAGTATATTTTTTTTTTAAGAGGCAACCTAGGACATGTTTTCTGTATAGTCCCACCAGCTCGACCATAACACGTATGTATCGTGCAAATTAACCTTCAGGTAATGGAAGCACCCGAAGATATATAAAAAGTTAGCTAGAATCAATCACGGTAGAAAGTTAGCTAGAATCGATCGCGAGATCACACGATCCTTTGAGTCACTGACATGGTGGACCGACCTGCATCACACACCCACGTAGAGGACAAACCGGGAAAAAAGTCACGAGCATGACACAATCCTTTGAGTCACCGACATGGTGGACTAGATCGGTTTGAACTGTATTGCCTATCCTTCAGGTAACGGAGCAACCGAAGAAAAAAATTCAGTTGGAATAGATCACGAGATAACACAATCTTTTGAGTCGCTGACATGGTGGACCTGACATACATCACCCAGCCTTCAGGTAACGGAGCAACCGAAAGAAATAAAAGTCAGGAGACCTGATGGTAGATATTGATAAGTTGGGTAGTGCCCCAAGCGAAGGCGGAATTGTAGCTAGTAGCAGTTTTCCCTCGTTTCACGAACCGAGGTTTATCGAACCAGTAGGACTTTGAAATCAACAACGAGTTTGTTGAAGATCTCTGGCGCTTGACTGTCGGCACAGTGGAAACCAGGGTACCACGGGCCGGCCTGCCAGGGCCCACAAGATCCTTTGGATGATTTTCGCTAAGGACCAGGCTCTCCAAGCCTGGCGAGCTTCGCGAGGATTTTTCCCTCGCGAAGGGTCTTTTCTCCTCGCCAAGGATTCTCTCCCTTGGCGAGGGATCGCTCCTCGACAAGGCGTCTCCGACGCCGCCCGCAATTCTGCTAAGGACCAAGCTGAAGGGCTCGGCGAGGCTTTTCGCCTCGCGAAGCGCCTTCCTCGTGAAGCCATCTCTGCCCCCGCGGCAGAGCGCACATGGGCTCTGCGCCATGTGCAGAGTGACGCGCGTGCCTACGCGCGATGACGACAAGCCGCAGTTGCCGTTTCCATGTATAAAGCAGTCAACAAAGCGGAGCCAAGCAAAGCGGACAACGAGTATTGCCTCTTTGGTGACAAGGGGACAGTCTGCAGCTACGCTCCAAAGGCGACGTCACCGTGGGTCACCTCCCACCTCGGCAAGCGCCAGCCCGCTGTCCAGCTGGTCGGTGCCCCTTTTCAGCTTTGGTGACGCCGTTCCCCTGCCGTGGACCGCGTCCACGAGCTTTACCTTTATGGTGGACTTCACCTTTACGGTGCACCGCGCCTCCCCCTTCGTCGCCATGTGGTAGCCCTTCCCGCCCAAATGTTTGGGCGGAAGAGGTCCAGGACGCCTATAAAAGGGGGAGGAGCACGCCCAAGCAAAGGGTTCGGTTTTTTAGAGTCTAGGAGCCTACCCAAAAACCCTAGATCTGAAGACCAGCAAGTGGCCATTGTTAGCCACCTCGAGCTCGACAAGCTCTCCTTGTACTGTAAACTCTCCAAGCAGTGCAATACACCAAAGTAGGACGTAGGGGTTTTACCTCCACAAGAGGGCCCTGAACCTGGGTAAGACCTTGTGTCAATCTCTGCAGTGTCGTCCGCAGCGAGCCTGACGAGCACCGTCGCCGGAGCACGTTGTGGATTGTTTGACTCCTTGTTCAGCCCCTTACACGATACCTTGGAGACACCCCTAGTTCCTGGGGACAATCTCCGACATTTGGCGCGCCAGGTAGGGGGCTGAGGCGCGTCTTCATCCTCGACACAGCCATGGCCGGTTCTCGTGCCGAACGTCTCGCTCGCCGGACGGCTAGCGCCGCCACCGCTCCCGCAGGCCGCCCGCGCGGCCGCCCGCGTGGGAGCTCTGCTCCGGAGCGCCGCGTCGACCCTCGAGCCCCGCGTCGAGCACCCGGACGACGACGACGTCGACCACGCTGAGGACGACCTCGGCGAAGAGGAGGCCTCCTCCCTGCCCCCGTCGCGGGACCGTGCTGCCTCCTCGCTGGGCCGCCCTGCGCCCAGCCCGGCGACTGCGCTTCTCATGGCGCAGGAGCTGCTGCAGTACCGCCCCACGCCGGCGGCTCAGGAGGCCTGGCTCAACCGCGTTGCCGAGCTCATCGGCGCCGCTCGCGCCGCGGCACCCGCGCCGTCTCGTTCCTTGGTTCCTTCTGCACTCGTGGGGGACGTGGCGCACGGCGCACCTCCCGCGCCTCCTCTCCATCCCGTAGCTGCTCCAGCTCCATCGGTCGCACTGCAACCTGCTCCAGCGGGGGCTCCTCCTCGCAACGGCCGCGCTGCATCGCACGCGTCGTCGCCGCATGACTGCCAGATCGTGCAGCGAGCCCCTGAGGATGCACGCGTGAGCATCGAGCGCGGACAGGAACGCCGCAACCGCGCCGTCCAGGACGTCGCCACCGCCGGGCGCCACCTCCGCGCCACCCTCGCCAACGGCACGGTCACCTACGGCACGACGGTCGCGTTCACTCGCAGCCTCCGTCGCGTCGTCTGGCCGGTCAAGTTCAGGCCGGACCTTCCTCCACGCTACGACGGCAAGAACAACCCCCTGGAGTTCCTGCAGCTCTACTCTCTGGCCATCCAGGCCGCCGGGGGCGACGACAAGGTCATGGCGAACTGGTTCCCCATGGCCCTCAAGGACTCTACGTCCTCATGGCTCACCAACCTCCCCGCCGAGTCCATCAACACCTGGGAGGAGCTCTGCCGGTGCTTCGTCGCCAACTTCAAGGGCACGTACGAGCGTGGCCTCACCTACAACGACCTCCGCGCCATGCGTCAGAAGCCCGGCGAGACCCTCCGCAAGTACATCCAGCGCTTCAGCCAAGTGCGCAACAAGATCCCCAACGCCACCGATGCACAGGTCATTTCAGCTTTCCAGGCTGGGGTCACAGACGTGCGGATGCTCGAGAAGCTCGGCATCCACGACAACATCACCACCGTTGTCAAGCTTTTCGACTTAGCGGACAAGTGCGCCAAGGCTGAAGAGGGCCGCTTGTTCGTCAAGAACGAGCCAGGGGACCCCACCGAGGGGTCCAAGAAGAAGAAATCCTCTGAGAAGCGCAAGACTACTGCGGTCCTCGCGGCGGAGCCTGACGCCAAGCAGCCTCGCCAAGCTGCCACTCCAGCCGCAGGACCTGAGAAGAAGGATGATCGTGAGGCCGCGGAGGCAAACGGAGGCCGCGGAGGCTCGCGAGGCAAACGGAGGCCGCGGAGGCCGCGGCGGAGGCCGCAGCGGCCGCGGGGGGTGACGCTGGAACAACAACTACAACGGCAACTACCAGCAGAACCCTCAGGCCAACGCTGCCCAGCCCGCGAACGACAACCTGCCTGCCGAGGCTGACGAGGGCTACAAGGTGCCTCATGGAGCCGCTTGCATCCTCGGCGGGGCTCAGGCCCCTTGCTCCAACCACCACTTCAAGCAACTCGCTCGCGAGGTCGCAGCAGCCCTCCCTGGAGTCGAGGCCTCTAGGCCCCTCAAGTGGTCCCAGTGCCCCATTACATTCGACTCCGGCGACCACCCCAAGTCCACTTCAACCGTCGGCACCATCCCGCTGGTCTGCACCCCCACCATCAACAACATCGCCGTCTCTAAGACGCTCATTGATGGGGGTGCTGGTCTCAACGTCATCTCCGTCGAGACATTCGAGAAGCTGCAGGTGCCCTACGAGCGGCTCATGCCCACCAGGCCCTTCTCGGGAGTGACAGAGGGTCTCACCACCCCTTTGGGGCAGGTGAGGCTCGCCGTCACTTTCGGCACCCAGGCCAACTACCGCACCGAGCTGATCGACTTCGACGTCGCGCACATCGGCCTGCCCTACAACGCCATACTCGGCTACCCTGCCCTCGCCAAATTCATGGCGGTGACCCACCACGCCTACAACCTCGTCAAGCTCCCTGGCTCGGGTGGCACCATTGTCATCCGCGGCGTGGTCTCGGACGCCCTGTACGCCGCGCAAGCGGCCTACAAGGCTGCCGCGGTGGCGTCACCCGCTGACGAGGACGAGGAACCCCTCCCGAGGCCCCCCGCAAAGAAGAAGCAGCTGTTCTCCCAGGAGAAGGCCGCGACAAAGCAAGTGTCTCTGGAGGCAAGCGGCTCGGGGGCTTGCGTCACCATCGGCGCCAACCTGCCTCCCAAATAGGAAAGCGCGCTCGTCGCCTTCCTCAGGGCAAACTCTGACATGTTCGCCTGGACACCGTCAGATATGTCCGGAGTACCGAGGGAGGTGATCGAGCATCACTTAGCCGTGTGCCCAAACGCACGCCCCGTCAATCAAAAAGCGCGGCGCCAAGCGCCAGAGAAGCAAGACTTCATCGTCAAGGAAGTAGACAAGCTGAAGAAGGCCAGCATCATCAAGGAAGTGGTCCACCCCACTTGGCTCGCCAACGGTGTGGTCGTCCCCAAGCACACCGGAGGGAGCCGCCTCTGCATCGACTTCACCGACCTCAACAAGGCCTGCCCCAAGGACCCCTATCCCCTCCCGAGGATCGACCAGATCGTAGACTCCACCGCCGGCTGCGCACTCCTCTGTTTTCTGGATGCCTTCTTTGGTTATCACCAGATCAAGATGGCGAAGGAGGACGAGGAGAAGACAGCATTTCTCACCCCTTGCGGTGTGTTTTGCTACGTCTGCATGCTCTTCGGTCTGAAGAACGCTGGCGCCACTTTCCAACGCCTCATGAGGATCGCCTTGGGAGCTCAAATGGGGAGGAATGCAGAGGCCTACGTCGACGGCATCGTGGTCAAGACTCGTGAGAAGGACACGCTCATCAAGGACCTTGAGGAGACCTTTGCCAACCTGCGCAAGGTCAACATCAAGCTGAACCCCGCCAAGTGCGTCTTTGGGGTCCCTTCAGGCAAGCTCCTCGGGTTCCTGGTATCCCACCGCGGCATTGAGGCCAACCCCGACAAGATCAAGGCCATAGAGCAGATGCAGCCCCCTTGTCGCCTCAAGGATATGCAACGCTTAGCGGGATGTATGGCCAGCCTTGGCCGTTTCATCTCCAAGTTCGGCGAGAGGGCGCTGTTATTTTTCAAGATCATGAAGAGGTCCGGTCCTTTCAAGTGGACCCCCGAAGCAGCAAAGGCCTTTGAGGACTTGAAGAAATATCTGGCGAGCCCACCCATCATGGTCGCCCCACGCCCTCGCGAGCCTCTGAAGCTGTACCTTGCAGCCACTCCTCAGACGGCAAGCGCGGTCTTGGTGGCTGAAAGAGAAGAGCCAGTCCTCGACAAGCAGAACTCCGCCTCGCCAAGCCCAGAACCCCCCGACAAGGAAGCAGCCTCGTCAAGCCTCCAGCCCCAAGAAAACCTCGCCAAGGACTCCACCGAGCCTGGGGAGGAGCCAGCCGCTGCCTCACCAACGACTACCCTCGTCGAGCACCCCGTGTACTTCGTCAGCACAGTGCTGCGGGATGCTCGCGAGCGCTACCCCATGCAGCAAAAGCTCCTCTTCTCGCTCCTCATCGCCTCCAGGAAGCTGCGCCACTACTTCCAGGGTCACCCCATCAAGGTGGTCACCTCATATCCCCTGGAGCAGGTCCTGCGCAACCCGAACGCGACAGATCACGTCGCAGGCTGGGGCATTGAGCTACAACCTTTCGAGCTGGAGTTTGACACCACCAGGGTCATCAAGGGCAGAGTGCTGGCTGATTTCATGGTCCGAATGGACGGACACGCGCAAAGAAGAAGAGCTTCCAGAGGAGGAGGCTACAGCCTCAGGAGGAACGACACCAAGCCACTAGGACCATGCACTTCGACGGCACCTTTGCGGCCAGGAGTGCAGGGGCTGGTGCCGTCCTCACCTCACCGACAGGCGACAAGCTCTACTACGCCGTCCAACTGTGCTTCAAGGACAACGACAAGGTCTCCAACAACATCGCCGAGTATGAAGGCCTCCTCGCCGGACTCAGAGCCGCCATCGCCCTCGGCATCAAGTACATCCTCATCAAGGGCGACTCCCAGCTCCTCGTCAACTTCTCCAACAAAAGCTACACGCCTAAGGACACCTACATGGTGGCCTACCTTGAAGAGGTACGCAAGCTGGAGAAACACTTCAGGGGCATGGAGCTCAAGCACATCCTGTGGGCAGAAAACCAAGAGGCAGATGAAATTGCTCGGCGAGCAGCGAGAAGAGAAGCCCAGAAGCCTGGAGTATTCGAGGAGAGGCTCACCAAGGCCTCGGTCAAGCAACCTGTGGTCAGCATCAGCATCGACGAGGAGCTCCCACCTGCCCCACCAAGCGGAGCACCAAATTGTGGGTTGCCCTCGGGCGATCGCTTGCTACTGACTCTGGTACGACAAGACACTGGTTGGATCGACGAGATCAAGAACTACCTGCAGAACCAAGCCCTCCCCGAGGACGACGCAGAGGCCGAGAGAATCGCTCGCCAGGCCAAGTCCTATTGCCTCCACGACGGAGACCTGTACCACAAGCGACCCAACGGGGTTGCGCTGCGATGTGTCCCTGCCGAGGAAGGCCGCCAGCTCATCAACGACATACACAGCGGCGAGTGCGGCTACCACTCTTCCTCGCGCACCATCGCAGGCAAGGTCTTTCGGAGTGGCTTCTACTGGCCCTCAGTGCTTCAAGATGCTGCCGAAATCGTCCAGTCCTGCGACGCATGCCAATTCCACGCCAAGCAAATCCACCAGCCCGCGCAAGGGCTCCAGACGATCCCGGTCTCCTGGCCGTTCGCGGTCTGGGGGCTGGACCTGCTGGGACCCTTCCCGCGAGCGCTCGGGGGCTACCGCTACCTCTACGTCGCCATCGACAAATTCACCAAGTGGCCTGAGGTGGAGCCCGTGCGCACCATTCCGGCGAAGTCGGCAGTAAAATTCATAAGGAGCCTGGTCTGTCGCTTCGGCGTGCCCAATCGCATCATCACCGACAACGGCTCACAATTCATCAGTGGCGCCTTCAAGTCCTACTGCGGCAGCATCGGCGCCCAAATCTGCTACGCCTCGGTGGCGCATCCACGAAGCAACTGGCAGGCCGAACGAGCCAACGCCGAGGTGCTCAAGGGCCTCAAGACGAGAAGCTTCAACCGCCTCAAGGCCAGCGGCAAGCATTGGATCGATGAGCTCCCCTCGGTGCTCTGGTCCATCCGCACCACGCCAACAAAGCCAACTGGTGAGACGCCGTTCTCCCTCGTCTATGGCGCTGAAGCCGTCCTCCCCAGCGAGATCACTCATGGCTCTCCGCGAGTCTTGGCCTTCAAGGAGGCTGAGGTAGACGAACTCCGCAACGACGACCTGCTGCTGCTTGAAGGGCTACGCCGCAATGCGGCCCTGAGAGCGGCAAGGTACCAGCAAGACCTCCGTCGCTACCACAGCCGCCACATCCGGCCGCGCACTCTCGAAGCAGGAGACCTTGTCCTGAGGAGAATCCTCTCTAGGGCAGGCCTCCACAAGCTCTCGCCGATGTGGGAAGGCCCCTACAGAGTCGTGCACATCGCCAGGCCTGGCTCTGCGCGGCTCGAGACGGAGGACGGCGTTCCTGTCGCCAACCCCTGGAACATCCAGCACCTGCGCAAGTTCTACCCCTGATCGCCACCGGCGAGCAACTTTTTGCATCAAGGAAGAACCACGCGCCGTCATCCTCCACGAGGAAAAAACTTCCAAGCCGCCAAGCCTCGGCATGGTAACCTCTTCAGGCACCATGTCTTGGCGAGGTGGATCCCCATGCCGGTCATGGTGGAACGCAGGCTAAAAGCCACCCCCGCATAGGGCCCCCCTGAGCTCTCTCTACATGCGTCTGCCTCGGGCACGCCTCTTGAGAGTCTCAGCCACAGAATGTGGACCCCATGCCAAGAGCATGGCGGATTTTTTGTGTTTCTAGCCACACCAGGGTAATGAACCTATGTCCCAGGACAATTTGAACTCTTGCGCATCGCGTCAACATATTTTGCGACTTCGGCAAAGCTGTTATTGCTATTTATTCTCGCTCGTATGATCCCTCCTGTGTATCTCACGAGTGGGGGCTAGCAGGGTGCCATGCCACGGGAGCATCCCGGCAGCGCCTAAAACCCAAGGGATCCGAGCTCTGAACTTGCGGGTCAGCTCTCATGCATGTCAACTCCCAAGGAGCTCTGAACTCATGGGTCAGCTCCCGCGCACGTCAACTCACCAAGGATCACCAAAACCTTGGTGCTTGTTCTCCTCGTGAGACACACATGAAGGAACCTACGGGCTCAAGTTATATAGCTATCCATTGCTTGTAGGTATGCCTATCTGTCCAAGCGCAGGTGACAAGCATCAGGCACCCTCTCCAAGGCAACAACGCCTCGCCAGGGAACCAACACCCTCTCCAAGGCGGAAACGCCTCGACAAGCTAAGTACAAGAACTTGGTCGAATTTCCTCTTGCTGGTTTTTGCCCCTCGAGTCTCTTCTCTCTCTCCCACGCCTCATGGGCTGCTTGCACGTCAAAGGGGAGCCCCAAGCATCGCGCTTCGCGGAGCTCTTACTTCTTGAGGCCTCACGCACCCCCCGGACTTGTGGAGCACTGACTCGCACATACCGAAGCGGCGGTGGTATAGCGCTAAGAGAGAGTCCTAAGACGCAGAGCGAAAAAGACATGAAGGGAAAAGACAAAAGCCTCCCGAGGGACATTCACAAGCACGTTCCAAAGCTAAAAGCAGGTCTTTACAAAGGTTATTACAACCAAAATACCACGATAATGTGCCTCATGCACGACCAGCTACAGGAAGGAGTTCAGGCCGTCGCGCCTCCTGAGGTCCCCGCTCCATCCGCGGCAGCTCCCGCTTCCAGGGCGCCTTCCTCGC
The DNA here is from genome assembly GCA_012064385.1 of Puccinellia tenuiflora. NCBI lineage: Eukaryota > Viridiplantae > Streptophyta > Magnoliopsida > Poales > Poaceae > Puccinellia > Puccinellia tenuiflora. The sequence continues at coordinate 580,580 of QRDG01000609.1, read as the reverse complement.
CATCGCCTTCGTCCTCGTTGACCAAGACCTGGTCGTACTTCTTGGCAAGCACCTCAGCGGCCTCCCCCGCCTTGCTGCGGATCTCGACCGGCTCCATCACGGCCTCGAGGTTGAACGAGGGCCAGAGCTTCAGAAGGTTGCTGAAGACGCGGCTGGTGGCAAGGACGAGGAGATCGCGGCTCTCCGCCACAACGCGCTCGTCGAAGCGTTTCGCGACCTTTTCAATCTCCCTGAGGAATTGCCCGAAGAATTGCGTGTGTGCTGCCTCGTCGTCGATCCCTCCGGAGGGAAGGTGGGGGACCTCAATCCTCAGGTCGTCCCCGATGGCGTTCACGCGGCGAACCAACTCGTGGAGCATGAGCTGGCGCTGGCGCGTCATGGCCCGGCTGTGCCGCGCGGAGTCTTGCGCTTGCTCCGCGCGGTCCGCGGCCGGTCCCACCTGCTGCTGGAGGTCGCTCAGGTCCGCCTTCAGGGTCACGATCTCCTTCTCCGTGCGAGTCAGCGCCTCCTTGGCGCGCTGGAGGCGAGAGGTCAACTCCCTCTCCGACTTCTCGAGCCCCTCGACCTGATGCAGGAACTCGTTGCGTTTCTTTGTGAAGCGCTCTTCCTGCATCTTGGCCTTGGCGTCGTAGTCGTTAGCGAGGCTCTCGCGGATGCGCTCAACCCTGGCGTCGGCCTCATCCTGGGTCCGCTTCTGCTTTGCCGCAAGGTCGGCGTTGGCCTTGTCGTGGCGCTCCTTGCGGGTGGCCTCGCTCCTGGCCACCGAATTCTCGCGCTCTTGCAGTTGCCCCTCGCGGATGGCCTGGGCCGCCTCGAGCAGTTGGATTTGCTCCTCGCGTTGATGCAGCTCGTTCTCCTAGAGGGAGAGCTCCCCTTCGCGCCGTTTCAGCTCAGTCTCGCGAGGCGCTAGCTGCCCTCGCGGGTATCCAGTTGCTCGCGCAACTCCTTCAAGCTGGTCCTCGTGGCCTCGGACTCGTTGGCGAACTTTTCCTCTGCGGCCGCCAGCTCCTGGTGCTTGGCGGTGGTCCCCGTCTCCAGCGCCTCCCGGGCGGCGTCCAGCTGGTCCATGACCTCAGCCGCCTCCCGCTTGACGCTGTCGCGGGTCTCCTTCGCGAAGCGCATCGCTTCTTCGCGCGCCGCCCTTGCCGCCGCTGTCTTGCCGGTGACACATTTCCACCCGCTCGTGGAGAAGGGCCCAGGCGTCGGCAAGCCTCGCCCGCTCCTTCTCCCTGGCGAGGTCTTCATCGGCGAGCTGCGCCGCCAGCTCGTCGAGCGCCTGCCGCGATTGGCGGAAGACAACGTCGCGGCGAACCGCGCGAGGGCGCGGCTCACCCAGCGCCAGGGCCCCTGCGTCGTTGCGGGGCGCAGGGGCCTCGACGCTCGTCGAAGCGCCCAAGGCACCTTGCCCCGAGCTTGTAGCGGCCCCCGTCGCGTCTTGGGGGCTCGTGGGGGCGCCCCCCTCGCCGCCCGCGTCGGGAGCCCTCAGGGGACTGGGCGTCCTCTTGCCCCCGGCCCCGCCGCTTGGGGGCTCCAGAGGCACCACCACCTCTTGCTCTTCAGGGGCGCTCCCCGCCCCTTCAACGGTGGCCGCGCCCGCCGCGGCCTCGGGCGCGTCCGCCCCTCTTGTTGGAGCCTCCTCCGTCTCTGGGGGCGGCTCCAGGACGATCTCCTCGTCAACCGCTTCCTCTTCCTCGCGGTGCTCGGCCGCAGGAGGAGTGGCAGCCCGAGTTGGCTGAGGCGTCGCCAGCTCAATCACCTCCTCCTCGCGGTGTTCAACCACGGGGGGAGAAGCTCCCCTAGATGGAGACGTCGTCGCCTCCTCGACCACCACCACCTCCGCGCGGTGCTCACCCGCGGGAGGGACTGTCTCCTGCTGCGACTCCACAGCCGCTTGCTGCGACTCGTCGGTCGCCAGCCTCGGCTCGTCAGCCGCTTGCCGCGGCTCGACGGCCGCCTGCTGCGGCTCGTCGGCCACAGGCGCCTCCTCGGCGGCGCTGGCGATCTCCCCAAGCTTGCGGAGACGCCGTTTCCTCGGCGCCGCGGGTACCCTGAAGAAACACAAGCAAAGCATAGACCCCTCAGGAGGAGTTTCTCTGGAGCAAATGCTGAAAGAAAAGAAAGGACCAAACTTACTCGTCGGCCGCTATCCACACCCTTTTCTTCCCCCTGGGCGGCTGGAGGGCGCTCGCTCCGGCCTCTTCGGGAGGCGCCGCTGCCTCCTCGGGAGGAGCATCCCTTGAGGCGGCCCCGGCGTCCTTGTCGTGGAGGGCCTTGGTGCGTGGCTCGTGACGCCCTCTCCTGCTGCTGCCCGTCCTCCGTAGGGCGATGGGAACGGACCACGCGGAAGGTGTCCTCGTCGCCGCTAGAGGAAATCTCCTGGAGGTCCGCACCGGGCGGCACGTTCCTTGAACCTGCATCCTCGCCAGAGGGGTTGGCACCTCGGGAAGCTTCCTCCTCACCAGAGGGGTTGGCGCCTCGGGAAGCCTCATCCTCGTCGGACCCTTCATCCTCGTCCGGCTCCAACGCGTCGCCCGCCTGTTCCTGCTCCGCCGCCCACGGGTTGCGGCGGGACCCGACGAGCCTCGCGGGCCTGATGCCCCACTCGTCAAAGAGGGGTAGGAGCCTACGGGCCTCGCGCACGTTCTCATCCATATATATGAACAGCGGCAAGGCGTCGTCGTCGCTTGGGGGTGAAATGGACGTCGTGGCGAAGAGGGCCCTCATGATCTGCTTTAGCTCTTCCGGGGAGAGATCATCGGGGCTGAGGCGCATCCTGTCATCCGGGCCTGAGTAGGTCCACATCGGCGCCGAATGCCATTGAAGGGGAGCAATGCGGCGTGCAACGAAATCATTCGCCACCATCTGGCCGGTGAGCCCGGCCTCGCGGAGCACCTCAATACGCTCATATACCGCCATGAGCTTAGGGCCCTCGAAGTCACCACTCGCCCAACGCGCCCACTTCCTCGGCGGCGCCGCGGGTACCTCCAGGTTGCGGTTCGACGACTTGGTGCGAACGAAGAGCCACTTCTCGCGGAACTTCTCCACCTTCTTCGTCACCTCGGTGATGGCATTCTCACCCTGCCACGCGATGGGAATGTATTCCTCACTTCTGGCGGCGGCGATGCGGAAGGAAACGCATCCAAGCCGCTCGTTCGACTTGGTGCTCCGGAGGGAGTAGAAGCTGCGGAAGAGGGCCACCGAGGGGTGGACACCGACGTATGCCTCGCAGAGGTAGGCAAAGATGGCGAGAATGAGCACGGAGTTGGGGTGGAGATGAAGGAGCTGGATCCGGTACGCTTCAAGGATCGCCAGGAGGAAGCTGGAGAAGGGAGGAACGAGGCCGGCGTAGAGTGTGTGAAGGAAGACGGGGTAGTACCCCACGCCGACCTTGCTGCCGCCGGGCGCTATGCTGGTGGCGCCGAGCTCGTGGGTGTTGGCGGCCACCAGGTGCTGCACCCTGGAAACCGCCGCTGCGCCGACGAGGGATTCCGGCATCGTCCACTGGGGCGCGGCGCCCCGCACCGCCGCCGCAGACGTGCCGGTCTGCATCGCGGCCTTGCCCTTCTGGCCGTCGGTTGCCCTCTTGGGAGCCATGGCCGCCGGAAGAAAAACTCGAAGACGGAGACCTCGGAGGCGGCGAGCTCTGGGAGGAAGAAGAGGTTTTTGGAGAAGTTTGCGCAGGAGTAATGGGAGAAGTGACGGGCGCCGCCTGCGCGCCCAGGCTTTATTGACCGGCTCCCGAGTCGTGGCGGGCCCCGCCACGTCGCCCGTTGGAGCCGAGGAGGTCGTGGCCGCGGGTGCAACCGCTGCGTGCCATGTGTCGCGGCCCTGTCAGGCATCTTTGGCCCCTCGACGCTTCGCCTTCGTCATGGGCCTCGGCGTGCCCGTCGCGGGCCCGGGGGCTACTGTCGGCACAGTGGAAACCAGGGTACCACGGGCCGGCCTACCAGGGCCCACAAGATCTTTGGATGATTTTCGCTAAGGACCAGGCTCTCCAAGCCTGGCGAGCTTCGCGAGGATTTTTCCCTCGCGAAGGGTCTTTTCTCCTCGCCAAGGATTCTCTCCCTTGGCGAGGGATCGCTCCTCGACAAGGCGTCTCCGACGCCGCCCGCAATTCTGCTAAGGACCAAGCTGAAGGGCTCGGCGAGGCTTTTCGCCTCGCGAAGCGCCTTCCTCGTGAAGCCATGTCTGCCCACGCAGCAGAGCGCACATGGGCTCTGCGCCATGTGCAGAGTGACGCGCGTGCCTACGCACGATGACGACGACGCCGCAGTTGCCGTTTCCATGTATAAAGCAGTCAACAAAGCGGAGCCAAGCAAAGCGGACAACGAGTATTGCCTCTTTGGTGACAAGGGGACAGTCTGCAGCTACGCTCCAAAGGCGACGTCACCGTGGGTCACCTCCCACCTCGGCAAGCACCGGCCCGCTGTCCAGCTGGTCGGTGCCCCTTTTCAGCTTTGGTGACGCCGTTCCCCTGCTGTGGACCGCGTCCACGAGCTTTACCTTTATGGTGGACTTCACCTTTACGGTGCACCGCGCCTCCCCCTTCGTCGCCATGTGGTAGCCCTTCCCGCCCAAATGTTTGGGCGGAAGAGGTCCAGGACGCCTATAAAAGGGGGAGGAGCACGCCCAAGCAAAGGGTTCGGTTTTTGGAGTCTAGGAGCCTACCCAAAAACCCTAGATCTGAAGACCAGCAAGTAGCCATTGTTAGCCACCTCGAGCTCGACAAGCTCTCCTTGTACTGTAAACTCTCCAAACAGTGCAATACACCGAAGCAGGATGTAGGGGTTTTACCTCCACAAGAGGGCCCTGAACCTGGGTAAGACCTTGTGTCAATCTCTGCAGTGTCATCCACAGCGAGCCTGATGAGCACCGTCGCCGGAGCACGTTGTGGATTGTTTGACTCCGTGTTCAGCCCCTTACACGATACCTTGGAGACACCCCTAGTTCCTGGGGACAATCTCCGACATTGACCTTCAACAGACGTGGACCTGCACACACTCAACCAAAATACTTTGCCCCCAACGGCGGAAAGGTTGTCAATCTTTCCGGTCTCGCAGAAAACAAAGCGATTAATTGTATGATGAAATAGATAAAATATGAAAAGTGACCAGAGGAGTAATGATAATTAAAAGCAAGTAAATGAGGTTGTAAACAATGTAAAAAGATGGACCGGGGGCCATGGGTTCACTAGTGGAGTCTCTCAAGTAAATAAAATATGCATGTGATGGGTGAACGAATTACAGCTAGGCAATTGACAAGATCATGACACAAACTCAATTTAGCTATGACAAAAAGGACATGATAATATTTATGGAGGCATCACGACAAGGAACAAAGACCGTTGAGTCCAACTGTGTCTTTGTCTAAAAAGTCCATCGTGGGATCGCTATCCAGCCTGTCACCCAACGGTATTAAGTTGTAAGCAACAGATAATTGCATTAAGTAAAGTGCATGAAGTAAACAATACTAATATCAAAAGAGACATTAACACCGCTGTTTTACCCTTAGTAGCAACAGCACACCCTCGCCCTTAGACGTTTCTGTCACTCGTGCCCAGGAACAAAAGGGGCATTAACCCACTATCTAACATAAATACCCTCTCTTCGAGATACACACAATCACTTGGCCAAAGTAACTATGCACATCGGAGAGCATGCAAGAACATAAATTACTCATATAAGAATCATGCACAATCTGAACATAACTTCATAATCCATCGGATCCCAGCAAACACATCACATAGAATTACAATAATCGATCTTGATCATGTTAGGCAGGTCACAAGATCATAAGACATGAAGCACAAGAGAGAGAGACTACTAACTAGCTACTGCCATGGACCCGTAGTCCAAGGTGAGACTACTCACAAATCATCCCGGAGGAAGGAATGGCGATGAAGAGCCTTCCGGGATTGATCTCCCCTCCGGCAGAGTGCCGGGATCAGCTTCAGATTGGACCCCGAACTAGGGTTTTCGGTGATGGCGTGTCGGGGTCGAGTTTCTGGAAAATAATGGCCGCCTCGACGTTTTTAGGTCAAAAGGGATTTTATAGGCGTCGGAGGGAGCCGAGGAGACACCCTAGGAGCAGGGGCGGGTCCAGGTGGGGCCGCGGCAGCAGGCCGCCCCTGCCCTGTGGGTGGCTCCCCAGGCTGCCCTTTGGTCCATAGGTGTCTTCCGTCGCATAAAAAATCTCCATAAATTTTCAGTGCAATCCAAGAATATTTTCAGAAGTAAATTTCTGAAACACAAAAACAGCAAAAACAGGGAACTGGCACTTGGCATCTTGTCAATAGGTTATTCCGACAAAATGCATAAAAATAATATAAATGACAGTAAAAACATGTGACAATATCACAAAACTAGCATGGATCATTCAAAAATTATAGATACGTTTGAGACGTATCAGCATCCCCAAGCTTAACTCCTACTCGTCCTCGAGTAGGTAAGTGATAACAAATAATTTTTTATGAGACATGCAACCAACACAATCTTGATCAACATAGTAATGCAAAGCACATGAAGTGAATAAGGTGATCCAAAACAATTGTCTATAGTTGACATTAAGCAAACAGTGATTAACAAACGCTAGCTAACAAATGCTAGAAACTTTTCATGAATAAGCGCGTTGGAGACATGGAACCATAGATAAGGTTTAGAAAGAAGAATTGCGAATTATGTCTCCAATGTAAAGTATCAATCATTTTTCAAAGCATCTAATTAGTCATTCATGAAAATAGCCAAGCTCAAGTCAGGTGTCCTAATCCATCTACTTCACAAATCAACTGTTTCGAAGTCTACTCAACTAGTGCAAGTAAGAAGTGGCTTTGGCACCATGATGTTATGGCAAAGAGAACAATGATGGAGGTTTGGAAGGTCAAAAATAAAGGCTCAAACACTGGAGAAAGTGATAAGGGGTGGCCCGATCTTCTCAATGAGCGGTGGTAGATGGATGATGATGATGGGTAACTTGCAAGATTCCGACGAACTCTCCGGCTGCTCCCCTGTTGCCAATGCAACAGCTCTTCAACCCAATGGATATTCGCGACGCCTCACACCGATGCAACGTAGCCGCCGGCCACGAAGCGGTTTCTGCGATCTACTAATTCCCAATGGAACAACAGATCACACTCAAACTTTGGTAGCAATAACCTCCAGATCGAAACAAAGTGGAGGGGTGAATTCCTGATCGAAGCAAAGAGGAATTCTAGTATAGATGAATGCTTAGCAATCCAATCTAGGGTCTAATCAAAATATGGTCTAACCATTACAAAGAGACTCCTAGGGTATATATGGCGGCTGGGGGGGCCAATCCCACGCCCAAATCACGACTTGGCTCGACCTAAACTAGATACAAACCGACTTGGTCTCGAAAAGGCTCGCATCCCTGCTTTACTCGAACAGGATAATCCGGTTGACCGGATATTCCGAGTCAAGTTGAATCGGATATTCCGACATAGTCCAGTACCTCCGCGCAACATATTTCTCTGGAACCGGATAATCCGGTTCAGTAGTGGACCGGATATTCCGATAATGTCTAGTACTCCTTTTCTTCAACGTCCCCTCTTGCGCATGCCTCCCGCTCCTCCCTCGCGCCATGGATGACGTTGTACTCCAATCCTTGCTGCTCCTTTGCCCTCCTCCCATGCTTGTGTTATCAACAACCCTGATCATACACAGATGCATAGGCTTAGGTAGTATAACATTCTCGTTTATCAAAGTATTATTTTCAGCTAGGAAAGAATTCACCTTATAATAATCATCGGTTAGGTTTAATATTTCCTTCCAGCTTAAACATGGACAAACACCATAACTTATGAATATATCCTCATCAGAAAGTAACCACAAGACAGAAGGAAGTCCCGTTGTTGACACTGTATGAGGAGTAGTGATTGCCATGCAACGGATGCACATAGAGCTATAAGTGTATGAAAGCTCTCCACTGGAACTAGTGGGGGTGCATCCAACTTGCTTGCTCATGAAGACCTAGATCTCACTTGAGGAGGCTCATCCTTGGAATATACAATCCAAGTTCTATAACGTTAATTCCCCACATAGTTATACAAATGAAACATGAAAACTCTCTATAATGAAGTGTAGGTGCTAACTAGCACAAGTGTGGAATAAAGGATAGTAGTGCTGCCCCCTCTCTCTTTTATATTTCTCTTCTTCTTTTTTTTAATTGTGGCCTCCTTGGCTCTTTTAAATTTTCTCTCATTGGTCTCTTTTGGACTCTTTTATGTGGCCACTTTGTACTCTTGTCAATATGCTCACAGGTAGGGGCAACACTCTATTTTTACAAGATGATCATCACATTTTTGGTACTCATAACTCATAAGACTAATACATGATGTATAAAAGAAGATATACATGATCGAGCGTAGTGTGGAAAAAATGTAGAACATGTGGCAAGCCACGCTGCACACAAACTCAATGATCAAGCAAACTATATGGTAATGAAGAACGACATCAAGTCAATGTAATGATGGATGTTGCATGGAAATGTATCTCGGAACGGCTATGGAAATTCCGTGATAGGTAGGTATGGTGGCTGTTTTGAGGGAGATAGTTGGCTTATGTGCAGGAGAACAGGATGAAGTTCTCCCACGGAGTTGGATGTGCTCGCGAAGTATGCACCAATCTCAATGTGAGAGAGGGCATTGTGCAGCACCGAAGAGGATAGCAAGATATGGAAGTGGAAGTGCCAAAAACCAAAACTCAACAATACATTTCGTATATTGCAAACAACTAGCAGTTTCAATGTTCAACAAATGGTTAGAGACACCCCGAGAGGGATCGTGGCGGCGACACAAGTGCCCCGTTGGCTTCCCCGACCGTTGCAGTAACTACCCACTAGGAACTTATTTTCAACTTAGTAGAATTCATGACACATTAGCATTGTTGACTTAGGTTGTCTAGTTCAGAAAAGTACGGCTCCATGCTTTAATAACACCTCTCCACTAATCAGCTCTAACACCATTAACCAACACATTTTAACCATTAGTTATTTTAGTGCCTCAAAACAATTGAAGGGTATCAAATTATCCACATAGTGATCTACAAGACTATGCAGGTTTTTTCCACTTCATACCACTGCCACATGCATAGCATTTTTCCGATCTAACACATTAACCAAGGAACCAAAACAACTCTCCAACAAATATAAGTGAAGAATAAGAGAGTTTAACTTAACAACTAGCAGCTCTAAACAAGATAAAAGCTAAAAGCGAGAGCTTACTAGAAAACAGACAGTAGCTAAGAATACTCAAAAAGATATAAGCGAAGCAAAGGAGTATTCAAGCGAAAAAGCGGAGCGTGTCTCTCTCCCACACAAATAAAGCTAGGATCCAACAAAGATATGACTAGCAAACAAACTAACAAAACTGAAAGTAAAAAAGACGCTCCAAGCATAGCACATAATATGTAAAGTGATAAAAACGAAGTTCAACGAAGACGACCTTATGATAGTCGATGAAGATGAGGGGATGCCTTGGGCATCCCCAAGCTTTGACTCTTGATAGTTCTTGATATTCAGAGGGGGTGCCATGGGGGCATCCCCAATCTTGAACTCTGATCCATCCTCGATTTCTTCATATTCCTCTCCTTTGGAACTTAAAAACTCCCTTCACACAAAACTTCTCATAATTTGATTAGAGGGTTAGTGCTCATAAATTAAAATGCACATGTGTTCAACTCATGACAAATTGCAAACCAACTTCATTAAACATTAGCTACTGTTTACTAAGCCTCAATGTGGCACTCTACCCCTAGAGTATCACATATGACGATGGTAAAGAGACAAATGCAAAATAAAAGCAGAATCTGTCAAAAACTAAACAGTCTGTAAAGATCGAATTTTTGTAGGCACTTCTGCAGCTCAAATAAAAAAACCTAAAACTAACTAAAGATAGATAAAAGCATCAGGCTTGCTTTCAAGAATTATCAGAAAAATATAAAATTCTGGCGATTTTAGGATTTTCGTGCAACAGGCGCACAGAATCGTTTTTGGACAGCAACACAATACCTCGCACTATCAATGCATTAGAGGCTAAACTTGGCACAAAAAACCAAAAGAAAAGGATAAAATGAAGTTTCTACAGAGGTAGTAACTTCATGACTCAAGAAAATCAAAAAGCAAACTGAAAATAAAAGATGGGTTGCCTCCCAACAAGCGCTTTTCTTTAACGCCTTTTAGCTAGGCGCAATGCCAAATATCAAGTTTTTTCGGAGGCCTTTGCAACATCAAGAGCATAGATTGACCTTATGATTGATTCAAAAAGGAAACTTCTTTCTCTTTCTAGGGAAGTGTTTCATCCCTTTTTTAAGGGGGAACTGAAACCTTATATTTCCCTCTTTCATATCAATAATAGCACCAACAGTTCTCAAAAACGGTCTTTCCAAAATAATAGGACAAGAAGCATCGCACTCAATATCCATAACAATAAAATCAGCGGGAACATAATTATCATTAACAACAATAAGGACATCATGAACTCTACCCAAAGGTTTCTTTTTAGAAAAATTAGCAAGATGAACATTTAAATAGCACTCTTCCAAAGGATTTAAATCAAGCATATTATAGAAACTTTTAGGCATAACAGAAACACTTGCACCAAGATCACATAAAGCATTGCAATCAAAGTCATTTATTTGCATCTTAATAGTGGGTTCCCAACCATCTTCTAACTTCCTAGGGATAGAGGTTTCAATCTTTAGTTTTTCTTCCCTAGCCTTGATAAGAGCATCGGTAATGTGTTTGGTAAAGGCAAGATTTATTTTACTAGCATCCGGAATCTTAGAAAGTTTTTGTAGGAACTTAATGACTTCAGTAAGATTGCAATTATCAAAATCAATTTCATCATATTTAAATAAACTAGGAGGATCCTCTTTAGTGGTTTGGATAGTATAAACTTTAACATTTTTCCTATTCATTTCAGCAATTCTAGCTTCTTAAGCCTCTCTAGCCCACCTAGCTTTCAAGAGAGCCATCATCGTTTCATTTTCATTAATTTGAAGAGAGATAGCATTTAAAGATTTAGTATGTTTGTCTTGATTTGGAGTGGTTCTAATTTTCAAAATTTCAACATCATGAGCAAGAACGTCAACTTTAGAGACTAGACTATCCAGTTTTTCCAACTTCTCTTCAACAGTTCTGTTAAAAGCTTTTTGCGAAGTGATCAATTCCTTTAAAAAAAATCAAGATCAGAGGACACATTCTTATTAGGATTATAAGAATTACCATAGGAATTACCATAAAAGTTGACATTATTGGGAGGATAGGGTTTATAGTTGTTACTACCAAAATTATTTCGATAAGCATTATTGTTGAAGTTGTTTCTATTAAGAAAATTAACATAAACTTGATCCTTTTTTTGGGAAATTAATGAAGCAAGTGGAACATTGGGATCAATATTAGACTGATTGTAGCAAGCATAGACATAATCATATCAACCTTATCACTCAAAGAGGAGATTTACTCGACAGAATTTACCTTCTTACCACTTGGAGCTCGTTCGGTGTGCCATTGTGAATAATTTGTCATCGTCTCATCCAAGAGTTTAGTTGTTGCACCTAATTTTGTGGACATGAAGGTGCCTCCCGCGGCCGAGTCCAAAAGGTTCCTTGAAGAAAAATTCAAACCTGCATAAAAAGTTTGGATAACCATCCACATAGAGAATCCATGCGTGGGACAATTCTTAACCATAGATTTCATTCTCTCCCAAGCTTGAGAAACATGTTCATTATCAAATTGTCTAAAGTTCATAATGTTACTCCTTAGTTGTATGATTTTAGCAGGTGGATAATATTTTCCAATAAAAGCATCTTTGCATTTAATCCAAGAATCAATGCTATTTTTAGGCAAAGACAATAACCATTCTTTTGCTCTCCCTCTCAAAGAGAGAGGGAAAAGTTTCAGTTTTATGATGTCACTTTCTACCTCTTTATACTTTTGCATATCACATAACTCAACAAAGTTATTTAAATGAGAGGCGGCATCATCAGTACTAGCACCATAAAATTGCTCTTTCATAACAAGATTTAGCAAGGCAGGTTTAATTTCATAAGATTTCGCGTTAGTAGCGGGTGGAGCAATTGGAGAGCATATGAAATCATTGTTATTAGTGCTAGTAAATTCACACAATTTGGTGTTTTCAGTAGAAGACATAACGATAAGACAAAATAACAAGACAGGAATAAAGACTACACTAATTTTTTGGGTTTTAAATTTTTGAAACAGGAAAATAAACTAAACGAGATATAAAGCAAGCAAGACAAAAACAAAGTAAAGAGATTGAGAGTGTGAGACTCCCCTTGCTGTATCTCCAAAGTCCCCGGCAACGGCGCCAGAAAACTGCTTGATGGTAGATATTGATAAGTTGGGTAGTGCCCCAAGCGAAGGCGGAATTGCAGCTAGTAGCAGTTTTCCCTCGTTTAACGAACCGAGGTTTATCGAACCAGTAGGACTTTGAAATCAACAACGAGGTGAATGTTGAAGATATCTGGCGCTTGACCTTCAACAGACATGGACCTGCACACACTAAACCAAAATACTTTGCCCCCAATGGCGGAAAGGTTGTCAATCTTTCCGGTCTCGCAGAAAACAAAGCGGTTAATTGTATGATGAAATAGATAAAATATGAAAAGTGACCAGAGGAGTAATGATAATTAAAAGCAAGTAAATGAGGTTGTAAACAATGTAAAAAGATGGACCGGGGGCCATGGGTTCACTAGTGGAGTCTCTCAAGTAAATAAAATATGCATGTGATGGGTGAACGAATTACAGCTAGGCAATTGACAAGATCATGACACAAACCCAATTTAGCTATGAAAAAAAGGACATGATAATATTTATGGAGGCATCATGACAAGGAACAAAGACCGTTGAGTCCAACTGCGTCTTTGTCTAAAACGTCCACCGTGGGATCGCTATCCAGCCTGTCACCCAACGGTATTAAGTTGCAAGCAACAGACAATTGCATTAAGTAAAGCGCATGAAGTAAGCAACACTAATATCAAAAGAGACATTAACATCGCTGTTTTACCCTTAGTAGCAACAGCACACCCTCGCCCTTAGACGTTTCCGTCACTCATGCCCAGGAACAAAAGGGGGCATGAACCCACTATCTAGCATAAATACCCTCTCTTGTAGATACACACAATCACTTGGCCAAAGTAACTACGCATATCGGAGAGCATGCAAGAACATAAATTACTCATATAAGAATCATGCACAATCTGAACATAACTTCATAATCCATCGGATCCCAGCAAACACATCACATAGCATTACAATAATCGATCTTGATCATGTTAGGCAGCTCACAAGATCATAAGACATGAAGCACAAGAGAGAGAGACTACCAACTAGCTACTTCCATGGACCCATAGTCCAAGGTGAGACTACTCACAAATCATCCCGGAGGAAGGCATGGCGATAAAGAGCCCTCCGGGATCGATCTCCCCTCCGGCAGAGTGCCGGGATCAGCTTCAGATTGGACCCCAAACTAGGGTTTTCGGTGACGGCGCATCGGGGTCGAGTTTTTGGAAAATAATGGCCGCCTCGACGTTTTTAGGTCAAAAGGGATTTTATAGGCGTCAGAGGGGGCCGAGGAGACGCCCCAGGAGCAGGGGCGGGTCCCACCCGCGGGTCCAGGTGGAGCCGCGGCAGCAGGCCGCCCCTGCCCTGTGGGTGCCCCCCCCAGGCTGCCCTTTGGTCCACAGGTGTCTTCCGTCGCATAAAAAATCTCCGTAAATTTTCAGCGCAATCCGAGAATATTTCCAGAAGTAAATTTCTGAAACACAAAAACAGCAAAAATAGGGAACTGGCACTTGGCATCTTGTCAATAGGTTAGTCCGACAAAATGCATAAAAATGATATAAATGATAGTAAAAACATGTGAAAATATCACAAAACTAGCATGGATCACTCAAAAATTATAGATACGTTTGAGACGTATCAAGAGCACACAATCCTTTGAGTCACTGACATGGTGGACCCGTCCTTCATCGCCCAGCCTTGAGGTAACAGAGCAATCGAAAAAAAAGTCAGGAGAGCACACAATCCTTTGAGTCACTGACATGGTGGACCCATCCTTCATCGCCCAGCCTTCAGGTAATGGAGCAACCGAAAGAAAAAAAAAGTTAGGAGAGCACACAATCCTTTGAGTCACTGACATGGTGGACCCGCCCTTCATGGCCCAGCCTTCAGGTAATGGAGCAATTGAAAGAATAAAGTCACGAGATCACACAATCCTTTGAGTCACTGACATGGTGGACCCGACCTTCATCAACCAGCCTTCAGGTAACGGAGCAACCGAAAGGAATAAAAGTCATGAGATCACACAATCCTTTGGTCACTAACATGGTGGACCCATCCTTCATCGCCCAACCTTCAGGTAACGGAGCACCCGAAAACGCTTCACATGAGAGTCAAGTTGCACGCGGAATCGAAAACACGAGTTTCTACCACGAAAAACTCGCGTCGATCGTGAGATGGCTCCAGCGAAGCAGCCGGTCGATCATAGACCACGATTTGGGCATTTCGTGGTGTATTGTGCGCATCAACCATGAAATCACCAAAATCACCCAAAAAACATGGTAGATGGTCACCATCTACCATACCCAGCAAGCTAATTCATGGCGGAAAGCAACTTTTCCTCTAGTGAACGGTACGCTAATAACCTATTCCCTACAAGTATTTGGTATGCACCAACAACATAAGTGCATTAAGAATGATAAACCATGTTACATACGCTGAAGTCGGAGTTGATTCAATTTTGAGCTTCAAACCACCTGCTATACACAAGATGGAGGACAAGAGTTTTTGACTACCTACAAATGTTCCCTTTAAGGGTGGTAGCCACCCAGTTGCCTAAACCCAGAGTCCTTTAACCCATTTCTTTCTAGCCTCTTCGAATCTTGGGGACAAGATTCCTTTTAAGGGTGGTAGTCTGTAACATCCCAAGTTTTTTCAATTTTTGAAAATTCAGAAAGATAAAAAAAATGAAAATTATTTATATTTTGTTTTGAAAATCCAAAATCATGCATGCATTCATCATCTTATGGTCTTGTTTGCTTTCAAATTTTCAAAAGTTGGAATTTTATTTCCACTTTAAATCCTATTTGAGAAAATGACATAAAGGGGCCTATTATGCTCTATATATTTTTTTGTTTTTTATGATTTTATTTGATGGCCAGAATGGTGTCAAAGTGTTCTATTTTGAGTAAGCTTTCCAAAAAAGTATTTTCTCAAATTATTTAGAAAAGTTTTGAATCTATTATCAACTAGGTTTTGCAAACGGATTTTAGAAAAAGAAAAGATCAAAAAAAGAGGCAGGTCGCCCCGCAAAGCCAGCCTATCCACGGCCCACTTGCGTCCCTGACAGCACCCCAACAGGAGCCTCCCCCCTCTCTTTTTTTCTCTCCCTCTCTCTGTCAGCCCACCCCACCTATCAGCACCGACGGCCACGTCATCGTCATCCTCCCCGCCCCCAAATCACGCGCGCATCCATGACAAGAACCGGTAGGAAATCCTCTCTTCAATCCGGGCATTTAAAGCCGCGATTGACTCCCTCGTCCACGTAAACTTAAACCCCTCGCCGTACTCTCTCATTTGCCCCCAAAGAACCCTATCCTGAGAGCCCCCAGGCCGCACGAGCGCATCCCCGGACCGCCGCCACTGCCACCGGCGGATTTCTTTGATTCCGGTGAGCTCCGGCGACTACACGCCACCCCTTTGCCCTCTCTCTCTCTTTATTTTCCTCTTGCGCACCCATTTGACATAGGGAGGCATTTTGTTTCGCCTCAGATCATCGCGCTTGTCCTAGAACGAAGGCCGTCATCCGCTGGAGCTACTTCGGCGAGCGATTGGAGGAGGACCCGAGCACCCCGACGTCGTCAACTTCTCCACCGTGCTCGCCTCGATCTCCTGCTTCGCATGGTATGATACGTTCATCCCCTCTCTCTTTCTTCTCGTCGGAACACGGCATGCCGCTCCGTCGCCATCATCGGCCACCGTGCGGCCTAACCCCAGTGCCGCAGGTTTTTGGTCGTCAGATCTAAAACGTTAGATCTGGATCTAACGACTGTCTTTTATTCCCTAACCCGAATCAGTAAGGGACGATCTCGAGCATCCGTTTAAGTTAGAATCGATGGCCCCTGATGATTCACTTACCGAATTGGTATCAGCCAAGGAATTTCTGTGAATTTCCTGAATTAGTCTTAATTGGTTGTTTTGCTGAAAAGCCCCTAGATCTTCATTCTATCATATCTTTTTCTCTATTTAGCCAAATTTGATAAATTTTATATATTTGAAATCCTTTGGATCTGTAGATTATTTTGGCTCTGTTAGTTTTCTATTTTTTCAAGTTTAGATTTACAAATTTCAAATGTAACATTTGAGTAAATTTGGCATAACTTTATCTCTTTATAGTATTTTTAAGTGATTCGAATTGCAGTAGCTTAGTTTAGAAGCCCTCTATGCAGAGAGACCCCTCCCATATTTTTGTGAAATATTTTGAGTAACAGAAGTATTATCTTTATGTTTATTCCCTTTTAGGGAGTTGTTTTGATGTGTTGTTATTTTTAATTATTATTTTAAGTGCAATTTTTACTTCATGCATTTGTTCAAAAATCAGAATAGTTTATTGCTTGTGTTTGAAATTGCATTTCATGCATGGAATATATTTTAGTAGTGCTATATTTGTATGGTGTGTTTATTTGTGGCTTGTGTTAATTGTTAGATTATCCGGAGGGACCGGAGAACTCTTGCGACTATTGTTCTTGCACTTCTTGTTACCAAGGCAAGTGATGCTCATGCTTAAATTACCTAATATTTTATCTATGAATGTTTAGTTATATTGAGTAGTATGCATGATAGGAGTAATATTATATTGCTATGAAAACTTGTTTAGTATAGCACACATTTTTTCTACCGGTCTAAGAACCCATTAACTTGGTAGAAGTTAGAATTGCTATGCCGAAAAATATTTTTTTGTAGCATGAAAGGTTATAAAAACTCTACTAAGTTAATGAACCACCTGGGTGGAAATGGTATTGCTTTAGTTGATTACTGTTGAGTGGCCACTCGGGGCCATTTCCATGGTGTTTTTCACCTGAGACCGGCTCACTTGCGGACGGCCACCCAGGGACAAAGAGATTTGAAGTTGCTCCAAGTATAGATTGCTTCTAGTGCAGCCACTAGTCATATGGGCTCTGTCTTGATTGAGTATGTTGAGTGGACCTGACCGATCGGACAAGCAGATGTAGGGGATGCAGGTGGTATTGTTCGGCCATCGGTATGGGAAAACTCCTCTGAAAGATCTCGTCTCGACTCTCTCCTTTTCTTTTCACTAAATGTGTGTTCAGAAAGTTTGGGTTTGTTGAGTCTAGTGGTGAACGTGCACAACCTCTCGAGAGTTTCAAAACTAAGTACTTAGCCGTGTCCCCGGTTACGGACAATTCTGAGCAGCTGGACAAGGACATCAATGGAGGATCTCAACATTCCAATTTCTCAAGTAAAACTTTGAAGGGTGAACAAGGGTAGGAGACATTGGTTTTCATGCCATACTTGTCTCATAATTAGGTGATGAAGAAATGTTTTGAAGAGATAGGAAAAAGTTGGCTTTACACAAAAGCCTTGAACTCCACCAGCCAAATATGCATATAGCTATTAGGAGTTTGCCTAAATGAGTCCACAAGTGTTACTTGCCAGTTCCATTCCATATGGTTCTGACCAATTTTTGGCTGCAACGCTTTTACTGTTGCAGGTTGTTCCGACGACGAGTAAGGAACGGATAATGGTTTCGAGTCTACAACCAACATGCTCGCATGTGACTGCATGAAGATGATGGGGACTCCATGCTGAATAATGTTATTTCCGTTGTTTTGCACTTTCAAGCTAGCCTCCAGCTATGCAAGTTGTAATGAATATTTTAAGTACTGGATCCGTGTGTAATAAATTGATGTATTATTGTGATATTTCATCTTAAACTGTGTATGCTAACGTTTCGATCCAGGGACTAGCACTATATATATGGACCTTGCCTATTTTAAAGGGCAAGACCGCTACAATTGCATCCCTAAGAACAAGATCAGTCATTGAGTATTTCCCTGAGAACCTTGAACTCTGATGGCAACAACACAGTACAAGCACGAGTGTATCCATGATTCAGTTTCAGAACTAAAATACGTATGTCAGATTATCATATCAACCGGACTGCTTCCTTTTTAACAAGATCATCTCTAGTGTATGTGAATGATGTCATGCTCTCATATGGTCAAGGTACATTTGCTAACTAGTAGTAGAACTGGTTTGCGATGTTGGACATTTTCTACTAAGAGACAGACCTAATAGAGAGCTAGCCGTATATAAGCAAATCTAATTATATAGCACAGTGGCACATCACTCACGGCTGAAACAACTCATGTATGGTCTCGTGTTCGAGGTTCTATATATGCAGTATATATTATTTTTTTGAAAAGGCAACCTAGAACACGTTTTCTGTATAGACCCACCAGCTCGACCATAATAGTCTGTGTCGTGCAAACTAACCTTCGGGTAACATGAGCAACCGAAGATAAAAAATGTAGCTAGAATCATCGCGAGATCACACAATGCTTTGAGTCATCGACATGGTGGACCGACCTGCATCGCACACCCTTCATGACAGAGCAACCAGGAAGAAAGTCACGAGCATCACACAATCTTTTGAGTCACCGACATGGTGAACCCAACCATGGTGGACCCGTCCTGCATCGCCCAGCCTTCAGGTAACGAAATCATGAGATCACACAATCCTTTGATTCGCTGACATGGTGGACTCGTCCTGCATTGCCCATCCTTCAGGTAACGGAGCAACCGAAAGAAAAGAAAAAAGTCAGGAGATCACACAATCCTTTGAGTCGCTGACATGATGGACCTATCCTTCATTGCCCAGCCTTCACGTAACGGAGCAACCGAAAGAAAATAAAAGGTCACGAGAGCACACAATCCTTTGAGTCACTAACACGGTGGACCTTTCCTTCATCGCCCAGCCTTCAGGTAACGGAGCAACCGAAAGAAAAGAAAAAGTTAGGAGAGCACACAATCCTTTGAGTCACTGACACGGTGGACCTTTCCTTCATCGCCCATCCTTCAGGTAACGGATCAACCGAAAGAAATAAAAGTCAGGGGATCACACAATCATTTGAGTCACTAACATGGTGGACCCGTCCTTCATCGCCCAGCCTTCAGGTAATGAAGCAACCGAAAAAAAAGGAAGTCACGAGATCACACAATCCTTTGAGTCACTGACATGGTGGACCCATCCTTCATCACCCAGCCTTCAGGTAACGGAGCAACCGAAAACGCTTCAGATGAGAGTCAAGTCACACGCGGAATCGAAAACACGAGCTTCTACCATGAAAAACTCACGTCGATCATGATAGATGGCTCCAGCGGAGCAGCCGACCGATCATAGACCACGAATTTGGCCTTTCGTGGTGGATTGTGCGCATCGATCACGAAAGCACCAAAATTGCCCAAATTATGTGGTAGATGGTCACCAACTACCACATAGAACATGCTAATTCTTGGCGGAAAGCAAATTTTCTTCTAGTGCGCCTCACCGACACCATCCATGAACCCTAGAGCCACCAATCTCACGGATCGGCAAGCACACGATGTCATCAACTCCGAGACGCTGCCATGAAGGACACCACCGGTTTGGGAGTGGAGCTGAGGCAGATTTATTCGTCCGGGCGCCGCTCCCACCACCCCAAATGGTGCACCACGACCTACAAAACCAAACCCTAACTACAGACTATTTGACCACTTAACCGTATGCCAAGCCAACAAAGTATGGTAGACAAATACCGCCATTGACGTAGTGAACAACTCAAACCACTTCAATGACCGTATTTCGGGTATATTGAAATCTGATTAGCAAAGTGAGACAGCGGCTCAATTTCAGTTACCGTGAATGAATTTTTCTCACCCTCAAAATACCCATTTGCCCGCTCCAACCCTAGGCAGACGCAAACCATCCACGCAGCAGTGTAGCAGCCTTGTTACGCGTGGTGGGAGAGGAGCCTCTGCCCGCGAAGTGATGCCCGGCGTGAGAGGGAGGCGGTGGAGTTCCTTCTTAGGCCTTGGTGGTCGACGCGGTGCGTTAAAGCTCCGATCCCCTTTCCCCCTAACGTCGCTGAGCAAAGGTAAATGGCTATTTGCAGCGGGCACTCTTTGTCGATTCTAGTTTGCTGGTTCATCTGGATTCGTAGTACATCATTTGTAATGCCAGATACATTGTTTCCTTATTTTGTCCAAGTTTGAATGTTAAAATATTTCAGCTTGTATGATTGTTGCACTACATATAGACATTTGTTTTGTACAAAGTCATTTAGAGCGTGTGGATATAATTTTTCTGGAGAATTTTAGTGCTGAGGTACTCACTTTGTATTTCATATATGCATTTTTTAAACTATTGTCTTTTTTGTAACTTATACGCGTTCTACTCACGATTATTAGTCAACAGCCATACGGCCCATACCTGGTTCCATGTGTGATACAGGTCCGCCACTTATTTCTGTCTTTACCTTTTCTTACCAGATAAAACGAAAATCTGTTAATCTTTGCCTAAACTTCCTGTTAAACTAAGAACTTAGTTGCTACCTCGGTTCCACAATATAAACATTTTTAGCAAGCTAAACTAGCCTGCTAAGAAAGCTTACACTATTGAACAGAGAGAGGTAGTAGATGCTAGAGCTAATAATAAAATCAGTACGTGAATGCTTTAGAATAGAACAAACAACAGAAATGAGAGCACCCTCTTAACAACACCAAAACGGTCACAGACAGTAAGCTACCACTGTTACAACATTGGAACGTTTCAGTAACCTATCCATGCGATAGCAATCCACTCTTGCTTTGGCAGAACCAAATTGATTAGGATCACCTTCCCCGTTGTCCCCCCTTGTCAAATCATCTCAATGAACTTTAAAACTTTCAGGATCCGTAGCCTGCAGATGCTAGAATTATAACCAGTTAACAACTAAAAGCTAAAAGCAGTTGCGTGTCAAGATCAGAGGAAAGATCAACTAGTTGCTTGAGCTAGCAGAAACTGCTAATTGCTATTGCAGTTTATACCGAGTAAAGATAACTAGTTGCAACACGTCTTTTACCAGATTAAGCTAAAGTGGGAAGCTATAAGAACTGAAGGGAAAGGTGCGCAAGCAGGACTGCAGGAGTGCGTGCATAGGTTGCAGTTCTGAAAGGAAACTATGTATTTGCAGACGTTTCACCTACAACTGTCAAAAGGCCATCCTCTCCCGTTCACGCAGAATATGCTAATACCCCTAAATCCAAATCAAGCATTTAAGAACCAAATCTGCGCAACAAACAGCAAAAATATAAACCTCCAAGGATGTTTTGCATACTAAAATCTAAAGTTTGTATTTATGTGTTAAGACCTTGGACAGAAGTTGCCCAGAAATTGTGTTTCTGTATTCAACCCCTATGGACAAATGTCCAAATGAATCAAAGACCATAACCATGCCCTTGCAAATGCCGCTCATGGTGACGAGGAGATAGAAATGCAGGGAATCCAAGGTTATGCCTAATGTGCAGCTGGACTTTGACTGACTCAGATAGCACAGTGCACATGCAGGCATCTGTTAGTATGGAGTAACTACAATCAACCGTACTGTGCTATCTACATGGATCTTTCAGAACAAGTCTGCAGATGCAACCTGATGAATTCAGAACCCTAGAACTCTACATAGCGCCATGGTAGGATTCTCTGTGCGAAAATACTTGGGAAGATGTTTTTTACTGCACACCACTACGCTAATGTCATAATGTGGAATTGGTACACTTTAAGAGTCATCACTAGGCCACGGTCTATAATTAGGGGCACTTTCACAGGGGCACTTTTGAAATGTGCCCCAATAGTTAACAATTTAGGGCACTTTGAATAAAATGCCTCTATTTGTATAAGCTATAGAGGCACTTTTCGAAAGTGCCCCAATAGGTAATTAACTATTGTGGCACTTTTTGAAAGTGCCCCAATAGGTCATTATCTAGTGCGGCACTTCTCTAAAGTGCCCCAATAGGTCATTACCTATTGCGGCACTTTTCGAAAGTGCCCCAATAGGTCATTACCTATTGCGGCACTTCTCTAAAGTGCCCCAATAGCCCTCCATATTTTAGATGGTAGGAATACAATATAATCACCCGTAAAAAACTACACTTAAGTAATACATCATATACAGAATGTCATCCGTTAATAGCCATATCAGATTGACAAATTATCATTTCACTCAACCAAAATCCAAGTTCTACTTGTAAATATTTCAACCAGCATCTACAACTATCCTGTAGCTCAGGATCACAATCTACTCACATACATAATATACCATCTATTCTGTAACTTATGATCTTCTCTAAGTCTAAAGCGACTATGCAGTTTCACTGAACAACAAGACTACAAACGCTCCTTCAGCAGCAAAACAATCCTTTAGCAATCACCTGAAAATAATTTTACACAGAAATATAAGAATGCAGCAAAAGAGAAAATAATACCCAGTTTAACCAATGGTTGTTATTCACAAGACAGATAAATAAGAGATCACTAAGGCATCTTTTATGGGAATTTTTGGATGAGATAGTACAGCAAGTAACACTTAAAAAGAGCCTGGCTGCAGATCTAGAATCTAATTTATTTTGTAATAACAAGATATAGCCAAGTCTTAAATAAAACATGATATAGCTAATGTAGTTGTGTAACAGAAAAGAATCTAACTTTAATTTATCTCAAAGATGTTAGATACAATTTTGACAAAAGATTGGCCCCAAGAATCACCATGCTTGAGATTCATACCCGATAACTTGCACTATGTAAAAAATCATATGCCTGTACAACAACTTACCTACAGAATTCAGACTTCGCGTTATTCTTCTAGTTCGCCTCTTGGCCTAGCATAAAAGTATGTCGTCCACCTTATTGAAACTATTGAACAACTAGTGATTTGTAAGTACTAATACCAACAGAAGACATCAATCTATAGTTCACTATATACACCCGCAAGCAGCAGCAATATAAACACTAATCACTTTGGTCACAAAATTCAACAAGAGTGTAGAAATATAAAAGGTAAACATGAACGAACCAAGAAACACATTGTATATGTCTTATTAATCATGAAGAACTAGAATACAATGAAGAACTATGGTAAACAGGATAAAAAACTAAGTCAATCAATTCTAAATTCTAGTGCTCACATCATATGAACTGGTTTGATACTCTCCTCTGCCCTCAAACAGTACAGTCTACCAATCAGCATGAAGAGCTATGTAACTATATATAAAAATAGAGCTATGTAACTATATAAAAACAGAGCTATGTAACTGAATGAAAACACAACACATGCTACTCTTCATACTCAGCACCCTCTAAAACTATGTAAACAAAGCATGAAGAGCTGCAGATATGATAACTATATATATGAGAAATACATGCAAAGATGACAACAACAACAGGAGTTCAACACCAAACCAATTTTTCATCTCATCATATCATCATGTGGTACAGTTACAGAAAAAATATGTTATCATCTTTATTGAGAACTACAAACCAAATCAATCTGACCCGAAGAATTACTTGGTCATGCAGATGCAAGTTGTGCTATATTAACTATCAACAGAATCAACCACAACGAGTGGAAACTAGAAAGAAAAAAACAATCGGCATCAACTAAACAATCAAATTAGGCCGTGGCAGCAAATTTGGAACAACGATCTTCTGTTCTTACTGCTGTAAAAATCCACGACCACGCCGCCTTAATTCCCTAAACCGTGCTCGCAACGCCGCTTTAGGTGGCTCACTCGATTCGTCACGTTGCTCTCACGGAAGCGTTCCACGCAGAGGCTAGGGCCAGGGCACAGCAACCACACCAACACCACCACACCATAGTGTGTTCGTAGGCGAGCCACATAGCGTACACGATCAGCAGGGACACGGGGTCTAGGGAAGATAGTGGTTGGAGAGGAAGAGGACTATGGACGCGCGGGTCCATAGGGGGAACAGGTCACAGCGGGCACCGGGATGCAGGCATGCTAGTGAATGGCGGTGGAGCGGGCGACGGTAACCTAGGGTTCTAGGAGCTCAAGTGGGGTGCGGGCGAATGAAGCGGCGATGGAAACCGAACGAGGTTGATGTGGAGCTGTACCAGGGGTTGGCGTCGCTGGTGATGGCCGGTGTAGACCTGAGCAGCACGGAGGCGCAGGCGGCGGCGCGTCGCCAGGGAGAGGAGAGAGGGGATCGAGGGAGAAGAGTGTCTTTCTTTTCTAGGAGTATATAAAATAAAATATTATACTGAGCTCAATTAGTTTTTGGAATAAACAATATAGACTATGGCTCTTGGGTCGAAGCCCATTTACTGACTAACCTAACCGGCCCACACCTCCCATCTCTTTCTCAATCTCTCCATCTCACACGCCGATCCCGAGCGCCTCCCCATCCCCTTCTTATCTCACGCGTTGCGCCGCCATCCGTGCTGATACCAGCTGCTCCAGCAGGCTCCGGACATCTCCGGGAACTCGACCCCATGACGCGGCTCCGCCTTGACCACTTCATTCTGTCCAGCACTGCCGATTCGCTCCTGTCCGCCTCCATCTCGCCCGATCATGGAACCCTAGCTCCGCTTGCCCGCCTTCCTATCATCGATGGCGATGTGACCTGGCCCTCCTGCAGCTCTCGTCCACTTCCTCTCCCCGCCTCTCCGTCGCTCGGCTCCATGGGGATTCCTGCCTCCTGCTCATCGACGCCCGGTCTGGTGTGACCTGGTCCGCTACGCCCATGACGACGCCCACTACTCCTCCTTGCTGCGTCGTCGTCGGAAGCCGCAGCCGTGGAGTCATCGGTGGCACAACAAGCTGCAGGTCATCTTCTCGCAGCTGGGGAGCATCTCCACCATCAACCTGCCGCAGGTTGCGGTCGTGCGCGGGGTAGATCTAGTTGCTCACTAGGTGTTTGTGCTATTGCGCCGTTGAGCCATTGATTTAATCCCTTCTTCCTCTAGTCCCCTTGCTACTTCTCAAGGTCAGCTGGCCCTGCCACTTCGACCCGTTCTGCAAGCGCTAGTAGCACGCCAATATGTTTCTCCATGGCGAGTCGGTGAGAATTCAGGTTGGTAAAAATGACAGGTGTTTGGGTCGTGTTATTTACCAGGTTGTGTGGACTCGGACTCGACCATTTTTCACGGCTTCCTTGATTAAGTGATGTACCAGGGTTCTATTGCTTAGGGCAATTACCTAAGTGCTAGATTGCGGCGGAGGACCGGCGGCCGTCGCGGCGCCCGAGTCGTGGGAGACGGCCGACCTCGACGGGGCCATGAGCCGCCTGCTCCTCTCCACCTCCTCCGCGTGCCGCGTCGCCTCCTCCCCGGACCTCGCCGACGACGACGACGACATGCCGGCGTCGACGCAGGAGGAGCAGCAGCGGCGGGGGGGGGGGGATCCGGCGGCCGCGGACGATCTGGTGGCCCAGGTCGACCAGTTCCTCCGGGAGGCACTCGAGAAGCCCCGCGAGCGCCTCTCAGGTATAATAATCCGACCCCACGCACCACGCACTTCCTCCTCTTTGCTAGTTTCGCTGAGTCTCTGTGCTGCGAGTTGCTAGCAGAGTACAATACCTAGCTGGTTTCGTCACTTGTCGGATTATTATACTTGTGCAGCAGGAGCAAATTCGCTTGCGGAATTGTGCCATAGCTATGTCAAGTAAAACTACCTCCTATGTAGTAAATCTGCATCAATTAATTTTGAACGGAGGGAGTAGGTGTTAGCATGTCCAAACTATTCCTTTTAGTTCGGTCAAACATTAATAAACCAATGACAAACCATAGCTGTATGAAGTAAAAACTAGGTGTTACCATGTCCATAACTATTTCTTTTAGTTCAGTGAAACATTAATAAGCCAATGACAGACCATTACTATATCAAGTAAAAACTGGGTGTTAGCGTGTCCTAACTATCCCTGTAAGTGCAGTGATGGCTCTATTTGGATGATCGATCATTCAGGCATGTGTGGCTGTTGATGGTGTAAATCTGATGAAACTGAACCAGATGTTGTTAACTGAAGAATTCTGTTATATCCTGTTGAATTTGATTTGGAACATGTGTAGATGCTTTGCAGAAGTGTGCTAGCTGATGTGTTGATACAATAACACTTGCAGAAGTGTGCTAGTTGGGTGTACCCAAAGCCTGATGTTTCCATTCCCTGTGTGATAATTTCATTACCAACTTTAGTCTCTACATCAATATCCACTATCCACATATAGCTACAATGCTTGTGATATAAATATGTTTAACTCAGACCCTATGATGGCTCCTAACAGTGTAGCTTTCTAGTATTGAGCTATCTCATCTTTTTTTTGTACTGTAAATGCACTTGATAAGGTAATTTGTAATTGAAATGTTGAGCTATCTCTCTTTTTTTTTATTACCTTGTGAGCTATCTACCTTTTTTTAATCTTGTGAGCATATCTCATCTTAAGAGGACATACTTGTAAAATTGCATAGCCCTCTTGCCTGTGTTGTGCATATGACAGCCATTCTTCTAGGATGCTAGTCTTAGCATTAGTTTGAACTTTTCTTCTGTTTTTGTTAGTTTTAGTTAGTTTGATAAATATAAGTTATGTGATCTGAAAGGAACCAATTATTCAGCTAACAAATGCTAGCTTACCTGCATCCTGACAGAGAGTAGAGAAAATAATAAATTTCCTCTTCGTTAACCTGTATCCATGGACCCACCTGATAAATTGTTTCTGATATCTCGTGTGTGATTTGGTGCTTTCTTACAGTGGTACTTGGTCGCTAAAATGGGAACTGACGTCACTTCTTGGTAGTTTGCTCCACATACTATGTTCTACAACCATGGTATGCCTCTGTATGTACTGCCCTGCCATTTTTTCATTTATATTTGGTCTTTTCTTGAAAGATGCAAGAAAGGAAAATTTTGATCATCCTCGTTATAATGAACTCCAGGAGGTACATAATATTATAGTCATATTTATTCCATTTGATAACCTAAGTCATTATAAACTGATCGCGTACCCACTTCATCGGCATGGGCTGAACAAAAACATTCTGAAACTAATCAGAACTGCTAGGCCTTGCATTTTAAATTCAAAAGAAAAAGCCTACTATGGTATTTATATTTCTTGATATATATATATATATATATATATATATATATATATATATATATATATATATATATATATATATATGATTCTACCTTCCATGTATGTATTTGTCTCAATACAATGAAGTCATCTATCTAATGTTACCATGTATATTGATGTTGTCAGGAAAATAAGAATGGGGTTCTTATGAGTGGCGAGGCCGCATTGGATTTAAACTGTGCTAAAGCTCACGCTGACATGATAAATGTGATGCACATGGATATTTAATATTAAGAGGAGGTAAAAATCTGCTCAATAGTTAGAGATTCATCACTTAAGTCAGTAGGCATTGTACTAGACTGGTCAGTGTAACTTTTAGATTCAGCTTGAGGTTTCATTAAGCACCTCATTCACGTCATGAAATCAGCCCACGTTATGTCATAGAACCTCTTCTAGCATACTAGACGTGTGATGGTTGGCCTGCTTGGAAGCGCAGTACATTCTCTACAGCATAATAACAAATTTAATTAGTGCACCACCTCTGTATATTTATTGTTATGCCCTGTAACTCCTATCGCCATGCAATCTTAAAGATTATTTACAAGGATATGTTTGAGTTGTTTCTGCCAGTTGTTTGATCCAACAACTAACTAATTTAGTATAAAACGTTTGGTAATGAATGCCAAACTTTCTGCTATGTTGTATGACTTTTGTAGCTTTCCTGATCTTGCAGTATCCATTAGTTGTTGAACATATTACCGCTGGACAGTCAAAAGCTCTTCTACATGTCGTACTACAGCTATGGTTTCTTCTTCTCGGAAGGTATACAACCATTGGCCTCAAGAGCATTCCTTATTTTTGTTTTGAACCATGAAGAGCGTGTATTAACATTACCTCAATATGTCTGTGCTACTACCTTTTTATACAAAGATCTTGAATTATGCCTTATTACATTACCCATCTTATTATCGTGTACAATACACTTTGATTGCAGGCAAAATAATTTTGAATTAACATATGGCGCGTGGCAAGCCACATTTTCCCTCAGTATGCTTTTTTGACCACATGGATTTGAGGTTATGCGTTTCAACAATCATCTTATGAGTTCATGTGCTTATTTGTTTCAGACAACTACTAATTGAACTATATCTATAGAGCATGTACATATGATTCTTGAATTGATTATAGTTTGTACATATGATTCTTGAATTTATTATAGTTTGTTCCAGATCACTATCAAACTATACAAATAGAGAATCTGATCCTTTAATTGATTACATGAACCTTCATTATTCATGATGTCCCCTTGTGTTTTATAATTTCTAATTAAACCAGGCAATGAGTTATCCTTACTCTTTATGAAATTGTGTTGATCTTCATAGGCAAGTTTTCTATGATTGTATGTTCCTTCTAAGTAGAGACATTGAATACCTTATTGTGTGGCCTTTTATTCTCCATGGTTTTCTTGAAAAGGCATTGGACTGTTGCGGTTGAAGCAGGAGAAGGGAGGACTGAGCTTCTTGATGTGGTAAAGTAGCAATTTTTGATCGTTCTACTAATGAGGATGGCTTTATTTGTTTAGGAACCTGGAAACATGCATCTTTAAGGTGCCCTTGTGTTCATTGAGTTTGAGTGTATTGTTGACTTCATATAAAGCCTAACCATCTCATCTGAAAATAATGAAACTATTGTGTTTCAGGATGCAAACTTATATGTAATTGTAGTGTTATAGAAGCAACGTATTTTAACAAGTAGCGAGAGATTCATGATGTTCTTAATCATAGGAATTGGATTTTTGTGAAATACAGGTTCGTTTCCATCTACTTCTAATGTATCAGGTTTTATTTTTGCAATGAGTTAATATGGAATTTCATGTGCTATAGTCAGTGCACGACTCTGTTTTTATTGACATGTCCTATAACTTCGTCTCCTCATGGTGATAACAAATATGTGCACGACCTCTATTTTTATTGCCATGTCCTATAACTCCTTTCGTTGATACAGTTTGAAAAGATGATTTACAAGGATATTTTCTTGATGGAGTGTACTCTTTACCAGCTGAAGGGAGGTTTGGATATCATAGAAGGTTATTGTTTGATCCATGGATATAGTCCAGCATTTGTGATTAGAAGAGGATGCTAAGGTTTCAACTGTTATTACGCAAATCTATTTTGCTTTTTGTGATACAACCGTTAGTGTTGAGAATCATTCTTGCTCCTACAAGTTTCAAGAATTGCTCTATTTGTGTTTCTATTTTGCTTCTTGCAATTAAGTAATATGCAAATAGCAAATGCATATTGTGGTTATGACCAGGTACCTCAATTTACCGATTATTCTGAACTTTAAGTAATATGAAAGTACCAAATATTCTTATTTAATGGTGTTCTTAATTGGTTTGATATGTAATGAATTTCACTGAATGTTCTGTAGCACAACTTTTCCCAGAAAACTGAATGAATAATGTAAAATAGTAGAAGAGGTATAATTTGAATGATGCATCATTCATATACTAATCTTCATGTACAATTGTCTTGAGTTGAATCAGACGGGCTCACAAGTGTGGTGTGGCAAGGCAGTCTGTGAGCAAGGTGGTTAGCGGTGGCTTCATCACGTACAGATCAACAGCCTCCAGTGCATACGAACTGGTTCCCTCCTGCTCCAGGTAATTTTTTGTACTACCCAACATTAGTGCACATTATCATGAATTTATACTGCATCACGTAATCATTTTGAAGTTTTAATGGTCTATATATGCACTTCTTCTCTTATGTTCAGTTCAGAATCATTGATCTATCAAAGAGCATGATTAAAGTGTAGTTAATCTGTTCTATTCTCATGCATGTTGATCTATTGATGCATGATTGTCATTCACCTCTATTTGTTTCTTCAGGTGTGATGGAAGAAGATGAAGTTCTCTGGCTTATCTTGATGTTCTAGAGGTAATGGTCAGAACATTTTCAGATCTGAACCATACTGCAAGATAGGGATCTAATCTTGCAGTCCTCATGTTTTTGCAATCTTCTTCCAACTTCTCTTTGTTGGTACTGTATGCAACCCCTAATTGGTAGTCTTACAGAATGTACTGTATGCATTTGTGTAATATGTAAATATCATTGGATTATATGCAGAATGTACTGTTTTGTGCTCTTAATTTGGGGCGCTTTGAGAAAATGCCTCTAAAGGTTTTTGGGGGCGCTTTTTCAAAGTGCCACTAAAAACTTTTAGAGGCACTTTCTCAAAGTGCCACTAATTAGTTTTGGGGCACTTTGACAAAGTGCCACTAATGACCTATTGGGGCACTTTCTCAAAGTGTCACTAATTGGTTTTGGGGGCACTTTGACAAAGTGCCTCAATAGGTAATGACCTATTGGGGCACTTTGGAGAAGTGCCACAAAAGCTTTTAGTGGCACAAGCAAAGGTGGCACTTCTCCAAAGTGCCACAATAGGTCATTAGTGGCACTTAGATCCCATTTAGTGGCACTTTGAAGTGCCTCTATATATCAGCCGTGTTGTAGTGCATGCTAGTCAGTGAAATGAAATCAAATGAATGTTCCTAGATGTATAAGCCAAGTAGTCATCGTATAGCCATATTTACCCTCGCTCCCCCCCAAAAAATGGGAGCTCATATTCTATAAGAGAACACTAGTATCATGTGTTCATCGCACTCCATTAGATGAAACTGTCAGAAAACAACCATTCTACTTGTGCTAAAATAATATATGTAAAGCAATCAAGATCCCAATGTATTGGGTCAACACAATGCTCCTGCAGGGCCGGCCTAGAGGGTGGGGCAGAGGGGCGACCGCCCTGAGCCTTCTTAGTAAAAAATTGTACAGGGCGCGCCCACTTTAGATGGAAATCAATGCGATATATTTCTCTCCTCGTCTTAGGACTAGTAGATTTTTAAAAAACAACAGTGTCATGTAAAATGAGCGTGAGTTGTGATACTTTTTTGCAATTTACTCCAAAAGCCAGCTAGGACAAAGCCCACAACCGGAGCAAGCTCATCACTCAGACCAGTAAGCACCGCCACTTTGCCTTCGGTATGTACACCATGAAGAGGATAAGCATGTCAATACCGTCGACGGCGATGACTGGACAAAGTATGATGTAGGACAAAAAGTTATGCATGACACCAACATGCGGTTGCACGTCTGGTCTTTTTGGCAACATAATGATTGGCACCCGTGACGATGACGGTGGCTGGCAGTTGTCCCCACTTGACGGTGGCACCGACAAGGCCACTTTAATTAAAGTTCTAGCGCAGGCCTGGGCTAACTGGACATCCTCCACGAACCTCAAGAGTACGAGGACCACAAATAATAAAGTATTCTCATAATTATTGTACATTTATCTATTATATCCAAAAAAATAACCAATCACTAAAGAAAATTTATTTGTTTATTAGGAGGAATTCTTTATAAAAAATGATGTATCTTGTAGGAAGAAACCAACAAGGTTTTCCCATAAAAAACACAACCATGTCAGCATTGGTAAACTTAATTAGACCGATACTCTCTCTGATGAGAGCCCTTCTGGTTGTAAAATGAAAGCAATGATAACTAAGTTTCTAATTTTAATATTGTGTATAACTTTGTATCTAAGACAATTACATGAGAAGTTGTGTACATTATATAATATCAAACACATTTCAAAAATCCTAATCATAAATCAAACCGCATGAGTGTGAAGTTGTAGAATCCATAATATTTTTATGAGTGTTGGTTGTTAGTTTAAGTGCTTATATTTCAATATTAAGTACATATAATCCTGCTTCGTGGGAATAATATTGAACACAATGTTATTTTTAAGACACACTTGACCAAAAAAAACTTGGAGAATCTGGCAGTTGAATTTATGCTCTAGAAGTTTTTATGAAATTTCTAATGTAATGATACACTGGAAACTGCTATTAAGATATTTGTTAAATATAATAAATATATATGTATCCGACAGTAATACAGATAGTTAATTCAACCACAAAAAATGAGGAGGCGTATAATTTAATTTACAGATTTTAACCTATGTGGATACAAAAAAAACTAATATAGTTTTGGTTACAAATTTATTCTCCACAAAGGTAAATGCATTTTGAATGTACGTAAGATGGATACACATATAATAGTAAAAAGTTTGTATTGAGTTAATTGTGATAACTATATATGGTAAATATATACTGATAAGAATGTAATAATAAAACTATGTTATATGTAAGTATAAAGTTTGATATAAACATATTGGCTTAACTTGCCCCGAGTCCTGAATTTCTTTGGACCGGCACTGTGCTCCTGATTAAATTTTTGTGGAGGAAAAAGGAGATGAGGAGGAGAGAGAGAGAGTGGGGCCGGTGGGTGGAGAGGAAAAAGGAGGAGAGAGAGGGGGATAGGAGGCTGACAGTGGTTTTTTTTGTTGCATGCAAAGTTTGCCCGCGCCCCCAGGCCGAACCCAGCGCGCTGGGTTCGGCTTGGGACACCGGGAGAATCTTTTGCTCTAATCCGGCGAAAACAACGTTCTAGGGGCGCGACTGGGAGGATTTTCGTCCACCGGCGGCCAAAAAGTGCTCTGGGGGGCTCTTGGGGGTGCGGCTGGAGTTGCTCTTACTTGGGTCCCCTTCATGCGCCTCACTTCATGAGAACACTTCACTCCTCCAATCTGCAAAAAAAAGAAAAAAAGAATTTCATAAATAAAACCAGGGTAGGACTAATATGTGCTCTTACAGGTAGTAGTACGACTAATAATGTACTTACACATCCGCGATTTGGTATCCATGTTTTATGAGCTTTCTTATAACCTGGGAGACAAAATCTTCAAGCACTGTCGGCAGAGCAACCTCTGAAAACCTCCAGTCAAGCTACATATAAAAAAATATACTAGCCGTTAGTTCCATAAACCATATGGGCGCCTAATTTAGGGAACAGCTGGTATAACACTATCATGACTGAAAGTTGGAGTGCATTCCCTTTGTCAAACAATTTTTATGTCCTAAACGCATGTTGGCACTTGGCAAGCACCTACCGATTACCCATAACTGATTAGTCATTACAAGGTATGGCAATCTACTAATCATAAATTAATTATCTAACTTTGCTGCTCTCCTATCTTGATAACAGGAAAAAAATTGTGTCTGAGAAAACAGTACCAATTCGTTCACCATAATTTGTTCAAAATAATCCATACGTGAATACGTGAAATTAAACAGCAGCAACATACCGTTTTTGCGTGGACCGCGTAGTTCCGTGTGAAATGAAAGCAACCAAATGAATCTTTTGGATAATACTCTTCATATTTGTTCCAATAATAGTCAAGGGTTGGTACAAACTGAGGGAATGATTTTTGGTTGCTCTCGTACTGAACCCATATTATCGGAACTTTAACCCTGTTGACGACATCTTCAAACTTCTGCTTATCCTCCTGGGAGGTAAGATTCTCGTACAGTCGCCACGCATCTATTGAAGCATGTAGCCTCCTATAACAAGGCTTGAACGCCAAATTAGTGTTCACAAACTTCGGAAACCAATCAGCCCGGAACCACTTAGACTTAACCTTCACTAGTTCCCTGATCAGATACGCCAAGTAGGGGGTTTTCTTATTGATATTCAGGAACAAATCATAGATAATGCTCGCGTGAGCTTGACAATCACGTTTAACCAGCTCCTCCCAAACCTCATTGACACGTGGGGTCCTAGGAGGCTTTAACAAGATAGCTTCCCCGTTGCTTACAGTGAAATGCCGAGCGTAAATGTCACCTCCCCAAGTCATACCAGAGAAGAATGCTTCCTTAAAAGCAGACTCGATACTGTTTGCTAACCGACGCGCCAGGGACACGCTTGCTTTCAATAATAGATTAATAGGAAAAGATGGTCAGTTCATGGGTTGGTGTTCCATTGTTACCAGGGACACGCTTGCTTTCAATAATAGGAAAAGATGGTTTGTTGGAAAAATCATTGAGTGCATAGGACTGCTCCTCCATGCGTTTCCTCTTTGCTTGGGGATGATCTCTGCAAATTTGTTTCATGAAATGAGATCAAGTTTAACTACCTAACACCACAAGGAAAATTTGGCTTTGTGTCGTAACTTACCCTGGAGCACCTCCGAGCAATTTCACAGATAACTCAACTACAGAGTTATTTGATAGGCCATAGTAACCAAGTAGCTCATTGTCATCCATGAGCTTGCATCCTCTGTGCAAACTGGTGTTGAAAACTGATAACCCAGTCTTTTCTGCGAACAAATTCTTCAGGACTGTAACTCGCTGATTCAGAGCAATTTCGAAAGTAAATCTGCCATTGGGGGAATCAACAAATATTATAACATCACCCTGCATAGCAATGAAGCAACTAATCAGTTACAATGTAAAACTTACTTTAGCACCTAGGAAACCGACGTGCATGAAGAAAACGTGACTAGAAAAGGAGTAATAGGGAAGTAAATAAGAAAATGTACCTGATCAATCTGACTGGTCTTTTGGGCACTGCCATTATACCTCTTCCTTTTAACCCCTTGGACAGAAAACTTGCTGGACAGCAGCTCCTGATGACCGATTGATGTCTTTGGCATATAGCTGCAAATATCCAGTCATATCTTAATTTGAACTTTCAAACAAGAAGCTCATTTTTTTTAAAATTTATGAATTACATATACAATAAACACCTTTCAGAAAAATGATCATTGAAATCATTATCCAGCATCTCTTTGGGACTTCTCCTCTTCATCTTTTGGTTCTTTCCCAATGAGCCATTGCTCACTAAAAGAAACATATTTGGTCAAAATGTGGATTACACAATATCCGGTATTCTATAGGAAAGCAAGCAGTTAAGGGGTGTATCAAACTCCTAAAAATAAATTTTGAACTAGCCCCACTACGGGAGAACAGATTATTAGAGGCATTTTGCTTGAGGCACTTTTTACAAGTGCCTCTAAAAATAGTTTTTAGGGGCATTTTTTTACTAAGTGCCTGCAAAAATGCTATTTTTAGGGGCATTTTTTACTAAGTGCCCCTTAAAATGCTATTTTTAGAGTTATTTTTTTGCTAAGTGCCCCTAAAAATGCTATTTTAGAGGCATTTTTTGCTAAGTGCCCTATAAATGCTATTTTTAGAGGCACTTTCCGTTAAATGCCTCTATTAATACCTAGATAGGCCGATGGGCTTAGTGGGTTCATCGGTCTGAGTTCACTGAAATTTGGTCCAAATCTGGCCCACCTCCTCATCCCTCTCTCCTTCTCTCTTCCTCTCCTCTCTCTCCTCCGAGGAAAGCTCTCTCCGACGGACGCAGCTTCAGTGACTTTGTAGTCAAAAGTCTAGTGGTGACTTTCCCTCAATCTCAGCCATCCAAAGCACATCTAACGTACAGGAATAGATCCAAGATAAGTTGCTCAAAATTCAAACTGCCCAGAAATTTATGAAAAAATTCCAGTAAATCACACATCTTTCGTTTAGCATTCTTGGAAAGTTTCATCAGATTCGGACATATGTTTTGCGAATAAACCTCATTGCGCCCAAATTTGATTTTAAAATTCGAACTGCCCAGAAAAAATTGAAAAAATTCCAGTAAATCTATATGTTTCGTTTTGCATTCTCGGAATATTTTGTCGGATTCGGACAAATGATTTGTGAATAAACCTCATTTTAGGCTGGACAGGACTAAGTGTGTTTGTTTGGATCTATTCCTGTACGTTAGATGTGCTTTGGATGGCTGAGATTGAGGGAAAGTCACCACTAGACTTTTGACTACAAAGTCACTGAAGCTGCGTCTCTCTCCGACTCTCCCGTTCCCCTACTTCTCCTGCGATTCCGCCACTGCCGCCGCCACCGCCGCTACTGCTCTGGCCGCTGCCCGCCTTCTCAGGCGCTTGCGCTCTCCGGCGATGCTCCGCCCCGGTCTTATCCACCGATTCCTCGCCGTTGCGCCTCCTCCTTTCCCTCGCGAGCACAACCGAGGCTAACCCTAGCCGGCCATGGCCTGGTTCTTCGGCGCGGCTCCCGCGCATCCGCGCCCCCTGCTGCTCCTCCTCGACGTCTACAGCCTCCTGTGCTGCCGCTGCCGCCACGTGCTTTCCCTCGCCGACATGGCTCCTCCCCCACCAACGAGAGGCCATCGGCGCCGTGGTGCCCCTGACCATCCCCACGGACGCGAGGCCTCCGGCGGCGCACCGCCTCCTCCTCCAGGCACAGGTGGACGAGCTGGTGACGCAGTACCGGACGACGCTGGGGAGCTCACCTTCAACTCCAAGCCCATCATCCCAACCTCACCATCATCACCGGGGAGAACCTCCACGCTGCCAGGCCATCGCCGCACTCGTCTGCAACAACATTCTCGAGGTGACCCCTCTTCTCCGCCTCTCAACCTGCCCCATCCTCCTCCATGTGTTTTTCTCTTCACTGTCAGATCAGGTGCTCGTCTCTCTTCTCTCCGTACTGCAAGCAGTATGCTTGCTTGCTATATACTGTATGGCTGAATTAAATGTATGGCATGAACAAACTTGACATATTACTCTGCTTGCTGTAGTGCTGTGATTGCTGTAGTATTGTGCTACTGTAATTTTTTGCCACTGAAAATTTTGCATAATTGGACAATATGGCTTGCACTATTGATGTCAATAAATAGCTTGTTCATGATTTTTAACTGACGCTTGCTCATGATTTTTGACTGAAGCTTGCTCATGATGTTTAACTGAAACTGGAGTACTCTTTTGATGTCAATAAATATTACAGAATTACAAAATCATATTTTACCATCCATATCACTTGCATTTTACCATCTCTTCGCCGAACTAGTGCACCTATACAACTGACAATTGTATTAGGTGTGTTGGGGACAGAAGAGACTTCTTGTATCTTAATTGCAGGGTTGCTTGAGAGGGATATCTTTGACCTCTACCTCCCGTGGATTCGATAAACCTTGGGTTACTTACTTAAGGGAAATTTGCCGCTGTCCTACAAACCTTTGCGCTTGGAGGCACAACAACTCTACAAGAATAGAAGCGTGTAGTAGACATCAGTAACCCAAGGTTTATCGATCAATGGGAGGTAGAGGTCAAAGATATCCCTCTCAAGCAACCCTGCAATTAAGATACAAGAAGTCTCTTGTGTCCCCAACACACCTAATATAATTGTCAGTTATATAGGTGCATTAGTTCGGCGAAGAGACGATAAAATGCAAGTGATATGGATGGTAAAAGGTGATTTTGTAATTCTTTAATAAAAATGGCAGCAAGCAAACAAGTGACAAAAGTAACTAAAAACGGTGTATCAATGCTTGGAAACAAGGCCTAGGCTTCATACTTTCACTAGTGACTACTCTTAACATAATTAAACACATAATAGTTCCACAAAAACACATGCATGGTAGACGTTACTCGGAGATCATTCTTTCGTGGATCAAATAGGATGAGAATTGCGTAGGGCTACGAAAAGCACACCTTAAAGTTCGTATTCCACATCTATGTACACTTCATGCTGTCACTATCCGCATCCAAAGATAGTACTAACAAACACCACAACCTATTTCTTAAATAGTCTCTTTCTTCAATAACACAAGCATTAA
This sequence comes from Puccinellia tenuiflora, assembly GCA_012064385.1. Classification (NCBI taxonomy): domain Eukaryota; kingdom Viridiplantae; phylum Streptophyta; class Magnoliopsida; order Poales; family Poaceae; genus Puccinellia; species Puccinellia tenuiflora. The sequence continues at coordinate 542,878 of QRDG01000609.1, read as the reverse complement.
GAAACCTCATGATCTATTCAATCCAACAAATAAAGAACAAACTCATGATGAAGATCCTTCCAATCTATTATCCATAGAGTTACACACGGCACCCATCCTATCACCGAGGTACCATGATCACAATGGTGGCTCCGGAAATTGTACTAAATAACACCACTTGAGCAACATCATATCCATTACACATAGGGAAACATCATATATTCAACTACACTAACAAAGCTCATGATCACAACGAAGATGACATTATGGGAGAGAGAGATAACCACATAGCTACTTGTATAAGCCTCAGCCCAGGTGAGGGACTACTCCCTCCTCATCGCGGGAAACAGCGGTGTTGATGGAGATGGCCCCGGCGGTCGATCCCCGTCCCGGCAGGGTGCCGGAACAGGACCTTCTGAACCCCCGAAACTTGTCGACGATGGCGGCGGAGCTCTGTTGCGTATTTGGGAAAATCCTCCGGGGGTTAGGGTTTTTGCGTTGGATGTGATTTTATAGGCGTCGGAGGCAGCCGAGGGGGTGCCCACAGGGCAGGGGCGGGTCCCACCCGCAGGCTGCCCTAGGGCCGCGGCAGGGGGCCGCCCCTGGCCTATGGGTGGCCCCCAGGTCGCCCTTTTGGTTCTGGTCTTCATTTGTCCAATAAAAAATCCCCGTAAATTTTCGTCCAATTCCGAGAATATTTCCAGAAGTAAATTTTTGCAACAAAAACATGACAAAAACAGGGAACTGGCACTGGGCATCTTGTTAATAGGTTAGTCCGACAAAATGTATAGAAATGATGTAATATGATAGTAAAAACATGTGACAATATCACAAAACTAGCATGGATCAATCAAAAATTATAGATACGTTTAACACGTATCATGTGTATAGCCTGAAAGGCTTGGTTGTGAGGGTCTGCTCTAAGGCGTCCCGTAGGCCGGCTTATAAAGGCGGCCGGACCTAGGGCTTACAAGGAAGGTGCACCGACTAAGGTAACAGGAGTCCTAGACTAACACGGCTTCGTTGTCTTCGTCTTGTTCACCAAGCCGGATGTTTACTGGGCCTTCGTCTTGGATCCTCCTTAGCCGGCTTTGCCTTCTCCTTGCGCTTCAGCATACTGGGCCGCCCGGTAAGCCAGCCGGCATTACCACCTGTGGGCCACCCTGCTATACTGGAATATGCACATGTCGATGATACCCCTATTGGGTATATCCCCGACACGACTTGTACGCCAAAAAAGGCATCATGTCCTGTAACAATTAAGTTATACACGATGATAGATATACTGTGAAGGTGTCGTGCCACGTCAGCAATTAGGCTGAAACGTGACGACGATACGCCGACAAAGCGATGAGTAGTTGAAATAGACGTCATGTCCTGTTAGCAATTAAGCTGGACACGATGATAATTATGCTGGAAAAGCGACAATGAATCACAACGACCTGTCCGCCATGTTCAGAGCAAACAGGCTGCGGCCAAACTAAAATCCGGAGCGATGGAGGCGACACTCAATTCGCCGAACTTTGCTTTGCATGTAGAACTGCCAACTGATTAAATTAATTTGCAGCTAGTACCAGTACGTACACATGCAACTCTCAAGGCAGAACTGATCAGTGCCATGAGATGCATATACTTTTTTATTCTTCACAGGTGGATGAATCTTGGGACTAGCAACCAGACGAGGCTGCTGCTGTCGATGGCAGACACGGGAGACGTATTGTCCAACCCCATGAGGCTTCGGTTTGGTATCCTTGGAAAGTAGAGATCGATCCGGATCACACGAAAAAACTGCCTCCGCCCGTCGGCAATCTTCAATGAGATTTTAATTGCCGGATACGCGGAAGTGACCTGTCTCCATCAACGCGCAGGTGCGGACGAGAAGATGCCACTTGATCGTTGTGGTAGCGTTTGTCGATGAAGAATTTGACCACGCCGAAACGGACGAAGTCGGACACATGCGATCTGAGCACAATGGAGCTGATCAGCCATCTATATGCGATCTTGCCGGCATGACGATGTGATCACACCGTGTGTATCTTCCAGCAGCTTGAATCCTGGCAGGCGAACTCGACGAATTCTTGCAAAGCGACGGATATGCCGGCTAGATGTTGTCCAGCGGCGGACGTTGAACACGTCGAGCTAGATTAGCTGGCCATACGCAATCTGACCGATGATGATGATGAAGTTGATCCCGCCCGGATCGTCGCCTTGACGTCTCGGCCTAACGGTGAGCGCCAACTGTTGTGGTATCGTCAAATCTAGCGGAGACAGGGGTGCCATCCGGCCAGGTATACGCCGACGGTAGAGAGAAGACGTGGGAGGAGGAACGTTGCGGGATTCCGGTGACGGGATTACACACGGTTTACCCAGCTTCGGATCACACGACGGTGGCGTGATCCTACGTGCTGCTATAAATCACTATAAGACAATATGTGCCGATTACAATAATGTTGTGTGTATAGCCTGAAAGGCTTGGTTGTATGAGGATCTTGCCCTAAGGCGCCCCCATAGGCCGGCTTATAAAGGCGCCGGACCTAGGGCTTACAAGGAAAGTCTTGCCGACTAAGGAATAGGAGTCCTAGACTAATACTGCTTGCTAGCATTGTCTTGTGCGACAAGACGGTTGGTTGCTGGGCCTTTATCTTGGATCCTTCTTAGCCGGTTTTGTCTTCTCCTTGCGCTTCAGTATACTGGACCGCCCGGTAAGCCAGCCGGCATTACCACCAGTGGGCCAACCTGGTATACTGGAATATGTACATGTCGATGATACCCCTATTTGGTATATCCCCGACAACGGTGGAACGGCAATAGTACTTGATACGTGTCAAACGTATCTACAATTTTTGATTGATCGATGCTAGTTTTGTGATATTTTCACATGTTTCTACTATCATATTACATCATTTTTATGCATTTTGTCGGACTAACCTATTGACAAGATGCCTAGTGCCAGTTTCTTGTTTTGCTGTTTTTGTATTTCAGAAAATTTACTTCTGGAAATATTCTATGAACTGGACGAAAATTTACGGAGAATTTTTATTCGACTGAAGGCACCAGGAGACCAAAGGGCGACCCGGGGGGCCACCCACAGGCCAGGGGCGGCCTACTGCCGCGGCCCCACCTAGACCCGCGGGTGGGACCCGCCCCTGCCCTCTGGGCACCCTCTCGGCCCCCTCCGACGCCTATAAAATCACATTAAATCTAAAAACATCGAGGCGGCCATTATTTTCCAAAGAAGTCACCCCGAGGCGCCGCCACCATAAACCCTAGTTCGAGGGTGATTATAAAGCTGATCACGACACACTGCCGGAGGGGAGATCGATCCCGGAGGGCTCTTCATCGCCATGCCTTCCTCCGGGATGACTTGTGAGTAGTCCCACCTTGGACCACGGGTCCATGGCAGTAGCTAGATGGTAGTCTCACCCTTGTGCTCGATGTCTTATGATCTTGTGAGCTGCCTAACATGATCAAGATCGACTATTGTAATGCTATGTGATGTGTTTGCTGGGATCCAATGGATTATGAAGTTATGATCAGATTGTGCATGATTCTTATATGTTGATTTATGTTCTTGCATGTTCTCCGATGTGCGTAGTTACTTTGGCCAAGTGATTGTGCGTATCTCTAAGAGGGAGTATTTATGCTAGATAGTGGGTTCATGCCCCCCTTTTGTTCCTGGGCACGAGTGACAGAAACGTCTAAGCGCGAGGGTGTGCTGTTGCTACTAAGGGTAAAACAGCGGTGTTAATGTCTCTTTTGATATTAGTATTGCTTACTTCATGCGATTTACTTAATACAAATGTTTGTTACTTGCAACTTAATACCGTTGGGTGATAGGCTGGATTACGATCCCATGGTGAACTTTTTAGACAAACATGCAGTTGGACTCAACGGTCTTTGTTCATTGTCGCGATGCCTACATAATCATTATCATGTTCACTTTGTCATAGCTAGATTAAGTTTGTGTTATAATCTTGTCAATTGCCTAGCTGTAATTTGTTTACCCATCATATGAGTGTTTTATTTACTTGAGAGACTCTACTAGTGAACCCATGGCCCCCGGTCCATCTTTTTACATTGATTGCAACCTTTATTCATCACTTTTCATCATCATTACTCCACTGGTCCATTTTCATATTTTCATCTATTTCACTATACAATTAACCGCTTTGTTTTCTGCGAGACCGGAAAGATTGACAACCTTTCCGCCGTTGGGGGCAAAGTATTTGGTTGAGTGTGTGCAGGTCCACGTCTGTTGAAGATTAAGCGCCAGAGATCTTCAACATTCACTTTGTTGTTGATTTCAAAGTCCTACTGGTTCGATAAACCTCGGTTCGTTAACGAGGGAAAACTGCTACTTGCTACATCCACGCCTTCGCTTGGGGCACAACCCAACGCTGCCATCACCGACCGCCATCAAGTTTTCTGGCATCGTTGTTGGGAACACACTAAAGCTACATAAGAAGATTATTCCCCGCCAACTCTTTCATCACCAATCAAGCAGTTTTCTGGCGCCGTTGCCGGGGACTTTGGAGCTACAGCAAGGGGAGTCTCATACTCTCAATCACTTTAATTTGTTTTTGTCTTGCTTGCTTTATTTCTCGTTAGCTTATTTTTCTTGTTGCAAAATTTTAAAATCCCAAAAAATTAGTGTAGTCTTTATTCTAGTCTTGTTATTTTGCTTTGTCGTTATGTCTAGCTTTACCACTCTTGATATGCCTCTCTTGGCCGAGTTCTTCACCTTAAAAAAAAGGGTGGAGAAAGTTTCAAAAATGCTTGGGATAAAATTTCAGAATTACATCAAAAGATCCAACCCATGCTTGCTATGTGTGTTTTACTGAGATGCTTTTACTATGGACTATCCGATGCATGTAAGCATTCTTTGGACATCATTACTGGAGGAAACTTTCTTGAAATTGATGAATTGGAATCTCTTAGAATTATAAATGGTTTGGTTGTTTTTCCCACGAATGAGAAAACTGATGGAATACTTGATAGATTGGATAAAATAGAAATATTTTGTGTGAATTAAATTTAAATGGAATAGAGAAGAGCTCTAAAAATTATCAAATTCTTGAAATAGATGGATATTGGGAACCTTATATTCCTATTGAATTAAATGATAGAAGGTTCCTTGCTTATTGCGATATTGGTTCTATGATGTCAACTATGCCTACAATGGTTTTCGATACTATGAATTTTGGAGACTTATTTGATTATCCTCTTTGTCACTCTCATTCCGATGGTAGCTTTTCAAAAATTTATAAAAGAGTTAATGAAGTCCTTGTCGCTTTTAAAAATAAGACTATTTTGGTTGATTTCCTGGTTTTGGAGTCAAAAGCTCAAGCTAATATTGTTCTTGGAAGATCTTTCCTTCGTTCTGTGGGAGCTTTTATTGATGTTAAAAAGGGCTGCATACGCTTTCGTTTTCCCATTAAGGGCAGGTTTTCCTTTTCCCTCAAAGAGAAAGAAGTGCTTATTGAAGGAAAAGTTGCAATGGATTTTGAAAAAACTTGATATTTGGCATTGTGCCTAGCTAAAAGGCGTTAAAGAAAAGCGCTTGTTGGGAGGCAACCCATCTTTTACTTTCAGTTTGTTTTTGTTTTTCTTGAGTCATGAAGTTGTTGCCAACTTCATTGTATCTTTTCTTTTGGTTTTTGTGCCAAGTTTAGCCTCTAATGCATTGAAAGTGCGAGGTATTGTTTTGCTGTCCAGAAACATATTTCTGTCCTTCACTGTTCGAAAATCCCTGAATTTTATCTTTTTCTGATATTTTTAGACAGCAAGCCTGATACTTTTATCTATCTTTCGTTAGTTTTGAGTTTTCTGATTTGAGCCACAGAAGTGCCTCGAAAAATTCAATCTTTACAGACTGTTCAGTTTTTGACAGATTCTGCTTTTATTTGTATTCGTCTCTTTTACTATCGTCAAATGTGATACTCTAGAGGAGGAGTACCACATTGAGTCTTAGTAAACATTAGATAATACCCAATAAAGTTGTTTGCAATTTGTCTTGAGTTGAACACATGTGCATTTTAATTTATGAGCACTAACCCTCTAATCAGTTTATGAGAAGTTTTGTGTGAAGTGAGTTTTTAAGTTCCAAAGGAGAGGATAATGAAGAAATTGAAGATGGATCAGAGCTCAAGCTTGGGGATTCCCCCCATGGCACCCCCTCTGAATATCAAGAACCATCAAGCGTCAAAGCTTGGGGATGCCCAAGGCATCCCCTCCTCTTCATCGACTATCATGAGGTCGTCTTCGTTGAACTAAGTTTTTATCACTTTACATATTATGTGCTATGCTTGGAGCGTCTTTTTGCTTTCAGTTTTGTTTGTTTGTTTGCTGGTCATATGTTGGATCCTAGCTTTATTTGTGTGGGAGAGAGACACGCACCGCTTTTTCATTTGAATACTCATTTGCTTCGCTTATATCTTGTTGAGTATTCTTAGTTACTGTTTGTTTGCTAGTAAGCTCTTGCTTTTAGCTTTTATCTTATTTAGGGCTGCTAGTTGTTGATGTTAAACTCTCTTGTTATTCACTTATACTTGTTGGAGAGTTGTTATTGATAAATTGCTTGAGTTGTCAAAGTGACAAAATGCTATCCATATGATATTGGAATGAAATGAAAGTCTGCATAGTCTTGTATATCATTGTGTGGATACTTGATGCCTCTCAATTGTTTTCAGATATTAAGATGAATGCTTAAACTTGCTGGTTATTTGAGTGGAATTGATTAGTAAAGAAATATAGTTAAAAGCTTGAAACTGTGTGGTGTTTCCTAGTTGTTAATTCATAAAGCTAATCTTTTCATCAAAAGAACTGTTTGCTCAACAAGGGAGACGGTATGGAGTGTTTATGGTTATGATTGGTTAATGTCTTATGTTACTCTGTTACCGGTTAATGTTAGATGTTTGCTTCAAATACCATTTTTGCTAAGCCTAAAAATTCGTACTGAGTGTAGAGTTCACTCGTGCATCCAAATCACAAAGCCAAACTATCTTGCCAGCTGAGTCCACCATATCTACCTATGCATGGTATTTCTTGCCATTCCAAATAAATTTGTCATGTGTTACCTTTAAAATATTTAAAATACTCCTTTTCGTGCCTCTGTTTTTAAGCTCATGAGGAAGCAGTAGAGATCTAGATATAACTTGTGACAAGCAAGGTCATTTCCCCCCTTTCACCTAGTGTCGATGGTTTACGTCTTCACTTGAATCAACCCGAGAGCAGCTTAAGCAAAATATAAATATAACTCACCATTCTCCTCCGCGCAATGAAAATCTGAGAAATCAGCTCAAAACATTGGACAGTGGTGAAACCAAGTAGAAAGAGGAATGTACTCGTTCCTCTAAAACCAATTGCTCTCACAAGTCTAAAAGCCTCGCTTGTTATGGGGGACTAGAAATCTTCTCTGTTGTGAAATCGTTGATGAAAGAGTGCATCTCTCAAAATTGTTTTTATCTCTGTTTTTCAAAATCAAAAAGCTCTAGCACATGACTAATCCCTGCTTCCCTCTGCGAAGGGCCTTTCTTTTACTTTTGATGTTGAGTCAGTTTTCCTTTTTCCTTATATCTCCACGAAAGCAAACATATAGCATTGACCCTGGGTATCATTGATCATATTGCATCGTCAGATTAAACATGAATCTTTATATTGACTTTATCTATAAGATAAACAGTTGAAAGTTGAAGCTTTTTACTATTACTTACATCTTCCTTGTGTTGATTCTCGAACACTTTTGTTGTGGAACTATTACCTTTGAGGTGATATCGCGAAAAAGAAATGCAGTTTCGCACGGTCTAATGCCCAACTCAACTGTCTACTGTGTGTGTGGTGTGGGTGTCGTAGAATGTCTCTACCAAGTTAACACACGAATACGATAGTAGTAGGACGGACTCAAGCAGGCAGGTTGACTGGTGAGAGTTATTGGTTCGAACGCGGGTGACACGTCTGCTTCTCGGGCGTGTGATCTGATCGGTCACCAACTTAACTGAAGAGGAGCAAAACCACGAGCGTACAGTATAGAACATACTATACGTGGACGCCAACCCATGGCTTGCATGGACCGGTCGTTTTCCACGGTTGCATGCATCTGGCCGGTTAATGTCAACATGCTCATAGATTGATGCTCCGTGTGATCTGCATTCGCAACATACTGTACAAATCCTGCTGAGGTTCACATACTGTATTGAATTCCACGCTTTACCTTTCCAGTTACGTATTTGTGACACTAGTTACCCCATATAGTGAAACATGTCAAGATTACCTATTTCAGAAACTTTTGAACTCTCTTTTTCGAGATATTTACGTTTGGCAAGGTGTGAGATGATGATGGGGGTAAAACAAAATCACAAAAAACATCAAAAAATTGAACTGAAGATGGTGAAGAGAAGGATAGACATTATCGTCGATAGTTTTCTCGAATCTTTACATGTTTTGATGCACCACATAGCCTAAGATGCCGTTCTATTGTAACAAAACATGCAAAATGTCAAAAAAAATAGGTAAAATCATGTTTAAAATTTTACATAGGGTGTATTTCTGATTTTACTTTACTAAATAGGGTAATAGGTGTCACAAATGAAAAACTATGGAGTAAAAACTAGAATTCACTCTTTTTTAAGAGAGAGAGGGGGGGTGTGGGGGGGGGGGGGGGGGGAGGTTTCATGGCTCAGTAATCGACCTATAAACTAGTCTAAGTACCGATTATGCCAAGCTTAATTTGGTATTGGTACATATGCAACTTTAAAATATCCCAATTAATTGCGAGAATATATTTCCGTGGATGCATGTGTAGGTCCATAGGCACGACAGTGCAGGTACTACGGACTATATACTGACTTCATATCATAATATAACATGTTTTAGCTATTTGAATGCGAACGACATGCAAATATGTAGACGTAATTAATAGAGAAAAACATAGGTTTAGTACATGAAGTTGTTCCGGATGTGCGTTTTAGTCACGAAGTTGCAGAACACGAAATTCCGGTCACCAAGTTGCCACGCGTGAGCGTTTTGGTCAGTTTGCATACGTGGCAGTCTATGTTTTTGCAAATAACCCCCTAAAGTTTTGGTGCCACGTATGCAAACTGACTAAAACGCTCACGCGTGGCAACTTGGTGACCGGAATTTCGTGTTCTGCAACTTCGTAACTAAAACGCACATCTGGGGCAACTTCATGTACTAAACCTACTTTTTAGCTCGTAATTAGCTATGCGATATATTATTTTTAGCTCGTACCGAAATATGTCACACTTATAATTCTAGTATCGGGTAGAATTATTTAGAGATGTTATTGATTATTTTTTTAAATGCAGTATGTACGATTTAATCTTTGTGAATAATAATGTTAGTGGACATAATTTCGACCCTGGCTAAAAATAGTGTACGAGTATATGAAATTTTGGTATTATAAAAATGTTAGCGGAAAAAATTTCGGCATTGTAATATTTATGTTGACATGATAATAGATCCATCGTCTTGATATAACAATGGTCATATGGTGATATTGTGACGCGTAAATTATCTTTGAAAGGATAGGCGTATATACAAGTTAAGGTATAAATGACGATGAATAATATTTGTGAATATTTGTCACATGAAGGTAGTTGATGATTTTATAAATTTGTTATGTCAAATAATATTCGTGGATAATAATCGTGGCTGAAGTGGTTAGTACACAAATGAGTCCAGGGTTGATCTGAGTAAATCACGAGCTAAAAACACTCCTTTCAGCCGGCAGTTTGCCGAAACACTCGTTTCGGCCGGCCGTTCGCCGACGGTGTATTATTTGTGGAATTGTTTGAATCCGAGTAATATATTTCGAATTACGGTTTTAAAAAATAATATTTAAAAAAACTCGAGGTTTAGATCTAGGAAAGAAATCTGTGATAAGAATCAAAGAGGGGAGAAATCGGAATATCGCCGTACCACAGCATGTCGCCAAACGCCATACGGCAGTATACGAAAAGTGCTCCACGACTGTTTCACAATAATCAAGCAAATCAACATCCACACATGGAACAAGATTCAAGAAAAGGAAAAGTTCAGGATGGTGTACGGTGAAACAGCTAGCTAAGCAGGGATCGATCACATGAGCTAACGTGCCGCCTCGGTAGGTGGCGGCAGGCACCACGTCAGCGTGCCGCCTTTCACAGTGGCGGCAGGGCCCACCAAACTCCGTTTCCCGTTTCCCGTGTGAGGAAGATTCCGTCCAGAAACGTGCCGCCTCTGCCCGTGGCGGCAGGTGACACGTGTCACCTGGGGAACCTGCCGCCACGGTACTTTTGACAATCCATTCGGAACGTGGTCCTTTTTGATAATACACTCGACGAAGTGGTCCATTCTGTCAAAAATTCGCCATGGAAGGGATCTTATGCCTCATGCGCCCGATCGCCGCAAATATTTAGCCTATGGCCCATTTAAAAAATCATTTATCTATATAAACTTTGTGGTTTATTATGTTGTTATCTCAAATATTTGAATCATATTTTAAGTTTTCACCATGTATTTTGGGATTTGGGGCATTTTGCACTAAGTCCCTCTTCTTAGGATATAACTCTGGATAACAGGAAATCATATTTTGTGTATTTTTTAGTTTGAGCGACCTTCGCTAACTCAATGACCTGCGATTTTTTTCTAAGCCAATATTTTGTCGGAAGAACGTTGTGCCTGAAAGGGAGGAACAAAAGGCCACAGGAAAGCCCAGAGCCCCAGATGCCCCCTGTGGTGCCCACTAGGCCCAGGTGTGCCATGGAAGGGATCTTATGCCTCATGCGCCCGATCGCCGCAAATCTTTAGCCTGTGGTTTCGTTTTGACCTTAAAACACCTATATATGTCCTCCGCGCATCCCAGAGCAGGCGCCTATAGTCACAGAAACAACAAAACATAGACAGAACCACGAATCTTGTAGGAAAATCGCCGCCGGGGCCACCCCCGGTTGCTCCTTCGACTCCCGCAACAATGTCTTCACTGCCACCAAGATGAAGAAGGAGTAGACTACCCTAAACTATGAATATGTGGCATTATCTTGATGTATCTTTCTCTATGTACTATCATGTTTCGAACCATATATGAGTTGTCCTACATGATTATGATCATCCATATAATTCCACTATGGTGGGTCTTATAATTATTTGATGAGATATGAGATGCAATTTAATTATGTCTTTGATGTATTTGTAGATACATATTATTACCCCATTCATCTATAAATGTCCTGATCAAACTAGTATCCTAGAAAGCAAGATGGAAACGTGTGTGTTAGATGGAGTAAACTTTTTGTAGCAACTCGGTAATGACATTAAATTTGGTCGACAACCAACATAGCTCATCGAAGGATCCATCCACTAGGACATCAGCTAGCAAGAAGTTGGTCGACAACCACGCTAAAGGCTGCAGTGGTGGCGGAGGGAGGAATGTGTCATCCTGAAAATCCACGAGTAGTCTTCTTGGTTATCTAAAGTGGATGTGGCAATCTCGACGGGGAAAGACGACGGGGGTTGTAGTGCGCTCATCATGCTGGCAGGATGGATAGAGGATGGTGGGTTGCCCGTGGGGCTGAGACTCGGCGGGGAGACTCCGCGCACAGTAAAAAATTAAAGAAATTTGAAAGTTAGTTGTGGTAGTTTATTTTTTTGTAAGAGCACTAGTAGAAAACAGGGCTTCAGTCCCAGTTTGGGAGGGCCTTTAGTCCCGGTTCCCAAACCGGGACTGGGTAATCGGGACTGAAGCCTCCACACCAGATGCTCTTGCATGAGTATTGTTTGCCGAGGTTTGTGCTCTTGGTTTTGTAGCACGTTCAGATTCCATGATATGAGTTCTTCACAATGTTATGTGCACCAAGTTGTTGCACTATGAGCTATGCGCTCGTTCAGTCACCACAGGAGATATGATGACTTATGTCATTTGATGATTGAGTAGTTTCGGTTTTTGAGGTCAGTGGCACAGACTCAGACTTTTGTTGGGAAGAACCAAGCTTCGTATGTCTGCTTTGTTGACAGCTGTGTTGTTTACTGGACGACCTACCGATTGATTTGCTCAATTTGACTTCGTGAGAAGTGTATTAGTCCTATGGACGTTTGAAGACAAGGATTACTTGTGATGATTTTAATTGAGGAGTTGATGCTAGCTATGACTATTGTAAGGATTTCGGTCCAAGGTGAAGTGTTATTTTATTGTGTTCCGAATCCCACGTACCTGTTTTAATATAAATGGAGTCCTACCGGACTACGGCGTTTGACTACAACTCTGTTTCGTGTCCGCCAAGAAAGAGAGTTGTTTGCCCCACTATATATAGGTCCAGGTAGTCATAGATTAGAGAGAGAAAGAGGTAGAGCCTCGTTGATAGCACGAGAAGAGTTTGTCCTCTTGTGTATGTAATACTCCTCCCAATTATAGTGAGACGCCTTTGTGCGTGCCGTGGTTTTTTCCCGTAAGGGTTTTCCACGTAAAAATCTGTGTTCTTGTTATTTGTTAATCTACTTTCTGCTGCGCTATTTTATAACAGTCAACACGGTCAAACGAATTTCAATAACTAAACCGACCGAGAGAAGAGAAACCTGTGATTCTAGAATAGGAATCAAAACAAGAGAGAGAAGTCGTTCCCTACAATCAATCAATTAATCAAGACGATTCCCCCAAAAGAAGAAAAACATTGCCAACAGCAAGAGTTCCAGTTGTCCTTTTTCACTCGAAAAAAACATATAAGGACGAGGCCCGTCGTTGTACGTGTGCCGGCGCAGAGTACGTGTCTGCTTTGCGTACGTGTCCATGTCCGTCGTCGTCACCAATTAGGCCCAGCTGCGCAGGGCTAGCTCGGATCGGATCGGCCGGGCTTCTGTCCGCGTGTCCATGTCCGAGCACACCGGATGTGTTGGTTCCATTTGGGAAGAAGATGGTTTATATAGAACAAAAATGAAAGGATGGATTGTTCAATGACATGTGGGTCCAACGTGGTACTGAGGCCACTATTAGGGTATGTTTTTTGGGAGGACGTCTCTCGTACCGTGAAAACGCTTTCCGATTTATCTCAAACAGATCTTACGGTACCAACTTATACAAGGTTTGATAGAGATGCTCTTGTTTTGTTTCGCGCCGGCTCTCTCCTCCTCCTCCCACCCGAACGCACGGCCCGTCCTGCCAGCCTCTAGAGTCTAGAAGCGAGTAGGCAGCTAGCTGAGCATAACTACTCACGGCCGGATTCCTTTGACCAGTACGCACAATTAACAGTTTTGTACTGCAAATGCCACGTACGACGTGGACTTTGTCAGCCTCCCACAACTTGTCCTCCAAGTGACCTGTGATCAGCTTGCAGTGCAGCGCACGTAGTCCTCTCCTTGTCCGCCTCCGTTGACACTGACAGCACGAGTGCATGAAATGACGGATTTGCATGCGTCATCATTCACGTAGATATGCGCCATTTCCATTCTATATATCTGTCAACCAATACATTATTGGCGAACAGGAGGAAGAGAGCGGCAGCTTACAGAAGTCACGGTACTCGTCGGATTCGTCGTGCTTCAGGCGTGCAGAGGCTAAGCGCGACTACAGGAATGGCGCTCTACGCCGACGGCTTTTTGTCGGGGCCGTCGACATAGAGCCCGCGGATACCAGCCCTCCGACTTGGCCGTCGGCGTATAAAAAGCTCTCGGCATATCCAGGCTACGCCAACGGCCACCCTCGGCATATAAAAAGCCCTCGACGTAGGCCTCTCTATGCCGACGGCATTGCCCTCGGCATAGATATTTGGTCTATGCCGACGGCATTGCCCTCGGCATAGATCTCTTTTGATCTATGGCTACTCACTGTTTTGATCATAACTTTTTGCATTTGAAGTCGGATTTTGATATTCTTTAGCTCGTTTCGAATAGCATAAGGAGATCTACAACAATGTTACCGAATTGGGTTTTTCAAATTACTTTTATAAATATCATTTTTCACAAAAAGGTCTATCATCTATAAACATATATGGGTTTCAAGTCAAACGACCAATATATGACCATTTTCGTGGCATAGTTTGTAATAATATTCCCATATTTGACACATATGTGTATCTTGGTATGGGCAACAATGTTACCGAACTGAGTTTTTTCAAATTATTTTTAGAAATATCATTTTTTATTTTCTGAATGTCAAAAACGACTTGTTTTGTGAAGCAAGTACACAAAATATGATGCAAAATGGCACCCATCCAATTTTCACACAAATTAGTCCATATTTAAATGATAATACAAAAATATTAGGAATTTTCTCCCTTTGTACCAAATTTCGCACATTTAAATGACTTTATGCCGATTTTTTGAAATAATTCAAATTTGAACTACGAGTGTGTGATAGTTTGCTCTGAATTTTTCCCAAAAATCATTTTAAGGTACACAAGTAGTGATTATTTCATAGAACCATCCACAGTTTTGGAAAAACCGACAACTTTCAACGGATAGCCTTGTTGACCATTTTGACCATGTTTTCGAATAACTCAAAGAAAATAAAGAAAATCTCAAAAAAATGAAATCCTTTGGCATGGAGTCCTCTTATGTGTACTAGTTGACAGGAAAGATTATAAACTTGATTTTTGTCAAACTTTACAAAAAATCACTTCACAAAAAGTTTTATCATCTATAAACATATATGGGTTTCAAGTCAAACGACCAATATATGACCATTTTCGTGGCATAGTTTGTGATAATGTTCCCATATTTGGCACATATGTGTATCTTGGTATGGGCAACAATGTTACCGAACTGAGTTTTTTCAAATTATTTTTATAAATATCATTTTTTTATTTTCTGAATGTCAAAAACGACTTGTTTTGTGAAGCAAGTACACAAAATATGATGCAAAATGGCACCCATCCAATTTTCACACAAATTAGTCCATATTTAAATGATAATACAAAAATATTAGGAATTTTCTCCCTTTTTACCAAATTTCACACATTTAAATGACTTTATGCCAATTTTTCAAAATAATTCAAATTTGAACTACAAGTGTGCGATAGTTTGCTCTGAAATTTTTCCAAAAATCATTTTAAGGTACACAAGTAGTGATTATTTCATAGAACCATCCATAGTTTTGGAAAACTCGACTTCTTTCAACAGATAGCCTTGTTGACCATTTTGACCATGTTTTCGAAGTCAAACGACCAAGATATAACCATTTTCATGGAATAGTTTCTGATAATGTGCCCATATATTGGCACATATGTGTATCTTGGTATGTGCAACAATGTTACCGAACTGAGGTTTTTCAAATTATTTTTATAAATATCATTTTTCATTTTCTAAATGTCAAAAACGACCTTTTTTGTGAAGCAAGTACACAAAATATGATGCAAAAGATGATATGGATGTAATATTTGAATTCCTCTCATTTTTCTAATCGACTTAGACATTTTATTTGTCAAATTTCGATTTACAGATTTAAAGATACGAATTATTCCATATTGAATGTAAACAGGAAAAAATAAAGTAAAATTCATTTTATTATTATTTATTAAAAATATTATTACATAATCATTGTTATTTATTCAAATAGATTTTTTTAATTTTAAATTTTAAAAAAGTGTAACATCATGACCCAGGAGTTAATATGATTGATAGGATAATAATATTAGTAAGTTCTAACATCTCATTTGGTAGCTAATGTGCAAGGAATATAAAGATTAAGCGTGCTGGGCTGGAGCAATTTAAGGATGGGTGACCCTGTGGGAACTTTGACCAGGGTAAGTACTTTGACTTGAGATTAAGTGTGAAATCATAGATTAAGTCTGTATCTAAGTAAGAAATTACGAAAAAGTATTTTAAAAAATAAAAAAGTTAATTTTATTTTTGAAAAAAAGAAATTTAAAAATTGGAAAAAAAAATATGCCGACGGAAAAGCCATCGGCAAAGCTGTCGGCGTAGACCTACGCCGACGGCTTTTAATACGCCGACGGCAAATATGTCTACACCGAAGCCATATTACGCCGAGAGCAGCCGTCCGCGTAGTTTGTGCCGACGGCCTTTCTTCCTATGCCGACGGCTTAAAGCCGTCGGCGTACCGCCTGTTTCCCGTGGTGGCGCCATTTTGGAGGCCGATGAGTTTTGAACAATCCGATCGATATGATCTTGCGAGTGGATAGTTAGATTAATTCATTTAGTTGATTCGCTCGATCCCCCAAGTCCCCAACTGAGGTGGAGATCTACATAAGAGGAGTTTTGTAAATACATGGACATGGTCTGCCAGGAGAAATGTCAAACAACACAGAAATGTGAATCTGCTCCTAGAGACACCTCGACTCAACATCTGACTAGCATGCCAAATAATAATAAAAATAGCTTTCGGTGCATACACTTCTTAGATTTTAGCAAAAACATATTTGTAAGTTTTGTGAAAACTTAAAAATATTGACCTCGTAGATATTAAATTGGAACTTACCTACGTAATTTTTTGTGAAATAATATGAGCATTTGCAAAGTTTTTCGAGAATGAGAATGCTACATTTTAACCTCCACAACTTACCATGAGTACTCTAAATTTATAGCTAAGTTTAAAAACGGGACCCGGTGTAAAACGTCAGTTTAACATAAGTTTAACGTACCTTGCAAGAATTATCTCACTGAATCGTGAACTGATTCACAACTGCAATCTTGAAAACGGACGCGGCTGGATTCTTAAAATTCGTTCATGAACAACGTGTTTCACTATTGCCTAGTTGACAGAAAAACCAAACACCTCTATATTAGAAGATGTTTTCTCTCGGGGAGTTCAGACTACCAAACACCAAATGAGGCCCTCTTTGATTCAAAGGAATAGTGAAGGAAAAAAACATAGATATGTGAAATTTTCCTATATTGACTTCGTTCATCCATTTGATTCAAAGAAATGGAACATAGAGAAAAAAATGGAGGCAATTTTCCTTTGATGTTTGTTTCAAAGGAAAAACAAAGAAATTTTACAATCCACTCAACCCTCTTTTTACCTATGCACAAAGAACAACTCGTTAGGTAACAGGTGAAGCCTAATCCAACTCAGTAACAACTCGTAACGTACCGCTTTGCTTCAGCCCAAGCCTACCGGCGATGGGCCTCGTTTCGCTCCGTCGTTAGCCTTCTCACTTATAGAATTTGGATCACCATAAAATAACACAAAGGAGTTTTACAATCCACTCGAACCTATTTTTACCTATGCACAAAGAACAAGGCAAAAGGTTATGAGTTGCATAATAATGACCAGATATTATCTTTTTCGTTTGTTTCACCTTGATTTGGTTATACATTTTAGGTTTACTCCTATTCATGTGAATCGAAACACCTACTTTCATACAAGTCGTGTGTTTTCTCATTCTTATGTTTTCACATTCCTCTGGTTTGGAGTAGTGCGAATCGAAGAGGCCCTGAGATTCTGTGGGGCTGTGGGGGTCTCCTTCGGAACTTTTTCTTTTGGTTTCTGTTGATTGTTGATACTCCATTGTTCTATGTTAGTCCTAGTGTCAGAAGTAAGAAAAGGGCAAAACGATCGTCTCCACCGACTGTCCACATTGAGCTATATATATAGGATAGTCACCATGGTATATTAATTAGTTGGCCTAATCAGCTCCTGCGATCAGCGACGACTACAGATCGGACGCGCGCGTCGGCCATGACACAGAGAGGTCGCTCTAACTGCCTACTTATTTTGTTCCAGAACTCTATGACACTCCTCCCTTATTTTGTCAACGCTCTAGAAGCGAGTACGCACCCGAGTAGTTTTCTACACCAAATGACACGTACAACGTGGACTTTGCCAGCATTAATCTATACATTATGCAGCAAGCCACGACTTGTAGTCCTTCAAGCGATCAGCTTGCAGTGCACTGCAAGTAGTGCTCTCCTTGTCTGTCTCCCTTGACACTGACAGCACAGATGCATGAATGAATCGATGACGGATCGGCATGCGTCATCACGTAGACATCCGCTACTGTCTGTCTGTCCCCCCTCTATAAGAAGCTGCGTCAGGTGCGGGCTCCGTCTGCCAACGGATCGATCACCAGATCAACCAGCCAATCCACTTCGCAATTTGCTTAGACAGACGGAACAGCCAACAGGCACGAACACGTCGTCGCAAGGGGGGAGATGGGCTCGTGCGTCTCGCGCTCGCCGGCGGTGGCGACATCAGAGCGGAGAGTGGCCACGGCGAAGGTGGTGGACGTCGACGGCTCCATGGCGCAGTACGCCGCGCCCGTCACGGCGCGAGAGGCCCTGGGTGACGACCGAGGCGCGTCGGTCTTCCTGTGCAGCTCCGACGAGCTCCGGTTCGACGCGCCCCCGCGCGCGCTGGCGGACGAGGAGGCGCTGCAGCCCGGCTGGCTCTACTTCGTGCTCCCCGTCTCCATGCTCCGCCTCGCGCTCTCCGGGCACGAGATGGCCGCGCTCGCCGTCAGGGCCAGCACCGCGCTCGCCGTGGCCGGCGGCGTCGCCTCCCCTCCGCGGCGCAGGGACTTGGCCGGCGCCAGCGGCAAGGGTCGGCGGAAGACGGCGCGAGTGGCGCCTTTCGTCGCCCCCGGCGATGACGCTGAACTAACAGACGGCGGTGCGCGCAAGACGGTGCATGGCGGCGATCAGGTGGCTGGGAAGGCGAGGAAGCGAGCTGGTTACAGAAGCCGAGGCATTCGTGGTCGTCGTCGTCGTGCAGCAGCCGTGCAGAGGCTAAGCGCCATTCCGGAAGCAGATGAGTTTTGAGCAACCAGATCGGCGTCTATTTCAACGATTCGATCCTTGCGAATTGTTAGCCAGTTTAGTTTGTTGGTTCAGTCGATGTATGTACAGTATGTTTTGATTCTTTGATGTGTACCTACAATGTTTGATTTTGAAAACATTGAAACCCATGAAAGGACAACTAGACGGAGTGCCTAAATTGTAAATTGTGTCCGGCACACCTCTATTGGAGGTTCTTTTGGAGGGTGCTCCGGCGTTTTTTTTTTTTCGCCTTCCACACCGGCACCGCCTAAACATGCCGGACAAGTGTTAAATCTTCAGATTTTCTATACAATTTATCTGTGTAGCCGGTGAAACAGCATAATATATGGGCACAAGTAGCCACAGAAAATCCTATGAGTGGATCGCTTTTGAATCTCACGGGATCTTCTATGGCCATATAACACTAATAAACATGGCACATAGCCACAAAGAATCCCATGAGTGGATCGTTTAAGAATGGGCAGCCCAGCCACATAGCACATATCCTGCAAGTAGATCGCTCTTCCGCATGCACCGCATGTAGTGTGTATGACGGACGGGCCATACCTGTCGGAGGCGTGTGCCGGACTGTCCGGCACCGCGACGCGACGCGAAGGCAGCCCCTAAAGTTGGAGGCCCAGTTCGCGGTGCCCAACAGATTTTCAGCCGGACTAGAGCTTTACGACCCCCGGTGTGACCTGTTTTTCTATCTGACGCCCTAAATGAGTTTTACAACCCCTTTTACGACCCCGTGGAGATGCTCTAATGCATATAGTTTTCAGTTGAGAGTCAAATCTGCTTCGACGTTCAGCAGGTCAATCTCTAGTTCGGGTTTGGTCAAACGAGCACAATCGAACACCTAAGATATAGATTGAAAATTACTATTTTACTAGACGTCGAGGCGATCCAACCAGTCCCCACGGATCACGCTAATTGAGTTGAGGCAGTCTCAATCCATCGATGTAAACTACGGGCAGTATGGTACATCCACAACAAAACTCTATGCCTTTTACTGAACATCAGGACAAGCGATCAGAACCGAGCAGTTCAACTAGCAGGTGTATCGAGTGCAAACACACGTTTAACGACCACAGATTTCAAACGACAATCGCAGTGATGTGCAAGCTTAGACACAGGCTAAGGTTCTACAGCTCCAGGGGTCATCGACAATCCTCGAGTTTTTTTTTTTTTTCTACGGTGGTTCAGACATTAGATACGAAGACAGTTTTCATGTTAGAATCGAACACCATTGGCCTAGTAGCCCTGCTTCATCCTTTCCTCGTACCGATTCTTCTCGTCCTGGAAACAGAAAGCTCAACAAGTCAGTAGCTTACCACTGTGATCTGACTTCAGACAAAGACCGTTTGTCATATGTTCAGATGTTTTCACGCAAAATTAACTGAACTGAAACATATCCAAGAAATATATTTGGATGGCGGACAATAACGTGAAAAGGGCAAGCAACAGAATGTAGCGGAGATCTTTTTAACTCCTACTGGCAGAAAAATAGGAGGACATACCATATATGATTTAATGGTTCTACAGTTATCCATTCTTCCCTTCATAAAGAAAAAGTGTACCGAAATAAGATCTACTGCGGGTGAGCACCCTACGCGATTGAATTAGGCACGAGATTTCATTGGTACAAAATTGTCTACTATTGGCAGTTAATTTATATGTACTTGAAGCTATTTCTAATGTTGAAGTGGTGGATGTTAGAGTATAATGACCGGCCGTGGACAAGTGAGCAAGTTGATTTAATATTGTGCAGAACACCAATGTAACATCCACAATTTTGATTGCAGTGTAGACATCATGAGAATACTGCTCATAGTTAACGATACAAACTTTCCCTCTATGGTCTGCTATCCCTACTGTTTCCTAATGTAATAAACACTTCTCGAACTGCATGACATAAATTTTCATTAACCAAATACATAAACAAGACATTGTTGCTTAGAGCCTTAGACATCTTTAATTAAAATACTTTCCCGGAAGTGGCACAACTGTTTGAAAGAAAGTGGAAATGGCCAAGCAAGAAATAAATAATACTAACAAAGCGCTCAAGGAAAAATAAAATCTCATATTCAAATCCTTCATAGTGACAGACTTGTGTGAAACCACACTAGTTCAGCAACATTCCATTCCGCTGTGCATTCTTTCTTGCTTTACGTTACATTCAACACAAACTGGAAAGGTAGGGCCATGCAAACAGACAACTCTTGCCTCTATGCAGCAATAAACTAATTCAAAGAAAGTCAAGCAACCACGAAAACCAAAGCTGACGCTGAAGTTTAAAAACAAGGCAAAGGCGTTCCAGGGAGTAACATAACAGGTTCTGCATGGTGAAATAAAAAGAGACCACTTCAACCTCCGCAAAATACTTCAAAGTATATGAGTACGAGGGTGGTCCAGCGTTCTTGCACAAACGAAAGAGGAAGCAGTAGTACTGTGAAAGCATGAATTGGCAATCTTTGGCAGAAGAAATTGTAATAACTCTGACATGTCAAGTTCATCAAGTAGTACATAATTGCTATTTTGTGTTATTACATGGCAAAGAACTAAATGCCAGCATGCTCTCAATTGTTATGTGATCAAAGAGGTTAACTAGGAGCAAGACGGTTTGCAGTTGAAGTATTCATATAACTTCTAGACCTGCATCCATAATTTTATATATTCTACTGTATAAGATAGAGCCATTATGCTAACAGCCAATCTTGCCTCTATGCAGCAACACGCTAATTTTATGCTAAGTGACAAGTCAATTTATGGCCAAAAAGAGCGATGCACATGAAAACAGCATCTCGAATTTACCCTTATTTTCCCTGAACAACACGTGCACAATTGCTGAATGGTTGTTCCATGTATGGAAAGCTACAGTACATGGATAGTATAGAGTGCCAACAAATCAGGAAAGACCAAGAGTGACTTGTCCCAAATTCTAACTTTATCAATAGCTAAGAAATATAAATACATCAAATATTCAGCAGCTATACTTAGTTTTCCTCCTTTTTTCGAGGAGTGGTTGGTTGGGCATGTTTGCACTATTTTAGTTTGTTTGTCCTTCCAAAACTACTGATGAGATGAAGTACAGAACTAAAATTAATATTTCAGTTTGACTCTTTTCTAATGAAAGTGCAATAAATAAAATAAAACAAAATATTTGTATTTGATCTACTCAAAGTATTGGTATTCAGCAAACATCAGACCAAGCACTACATCACCGTTATCTCTATGGACTAGCATGAAAACATGTCCATTAATTTCATCAACTTTGTTGTGCGAAATCACCATAAACCAAGTCAAGCTACAAATCCCAATTCCAAATCAAGCTATCAAAGCATTGGTTATGAACATGCAAATTATAGCAGTAGATACTATCTTTTATATAGCCCCTCACTCGTCAATGTCATAATGGACTAATGGCACACTATAGGCTATCATAAGTAACTAACGATCAAGCTATGCACAAGAAACATACCTCAAAAGCTTGCTTCAGATTCTCAAGCTCCCTGTCTAGATCATTGATTGCCTGGGTATATGCCTGTGTTGGGGAGGACTGGCTTGCAGTATGGATCTGCAAACATAACAAAACATCAGACTACTTGAGCAAAGTTTAACCCAACGAAAGAGTAGAACAAACATAAATTTGCACCCTACCCTGACAATGATCTTGTACTGAAGGGGGTGAGGAAGCTTATAGCCAGCAAAGAGAACATTTGGGTCCCTGTGCAGCTGCCTACAGAATCCCAAAGATGCAGAAGAAAATTAGAAGGGATGAACTGATGAACATAACCAAGGACGAAAAGGCACAAAGTTTTTTTACACTTACATGCGGAGGATATTGCCGACGGTGTGGTCCTCGCGTTCAATGGTGAAAGATGCAGCATTCATGATCTTTGTATCCTTCTCAAATGACACCCTGCATTACATAGTCGTGAGGATTATAACCATAACCTTTAAGTAATAGAGTGGCAGGCAGAGACTACTACAGGCCTTAATCATAAAATTAAAAAAGGTTAAAAGCATCAGGGTTTCATAACTTCATGCCAGAGGATCACATCCACAGCTATTAACAGACTAAAAAAACTGAAATGTTGAATTATTTCAAGAAACTTGTATCCCACGACCCACAGCTTCGTTTTCCCCAAGTTATACCTAACAAAACATCATTGAAGCATTATATCTGGATAAATGTCGGGGAAAGTGTGGAGGAAGAGTACACTCACTTCTTTGTGCCCTCAGGCACGACGAAGCGCTCATAACGGTCAGGGGCATTCATCTCCAATCAAGACTTGGGCACTTGGCTCCTTCCTCTCGAATTACTGCAATCATGATTCATCAGATCAGAAAAAAGTTCCATTTCACAAGTCAGATAGCCTCCTGAACTGAAATTCACAAGTTTAAGTTCAGATATTTTAAAACTGATTCTTTTTCTAACCGGACGGATAAATTACACATCAATATGAATCTCTATCTTGCTAAACAAGGACAAAGGTGCCAAAAGGAAGATGAATTGTACAACGGTGGGTACGATGTACCCAAAAGAAACAGACCACCGAGTAAACCCCCAAACGAAACTATTCTACCGACAGAAACGGGACGAAGAACAAATCGACCGGATACGGCGTCGCCCGGGGCGGGCCAGACTTGGCACCAGGATACGGGAGAAATCGATTGCTGCTAGAGCTCGCCAAATCCGCAAAAGAGTGGATGGATTGGAGTGCCCGTCCTACCTTAGGAAGAAATAACTGGAGTAGATTTCTCAAAGCATGTAAAAGAAGAACAGAAGAACGGCCCAAGCAGGTTAGGGTTCGTCACCAGGAAGAGAGACTCCGGTCGGATGGATCTCCACTTCTCCAGTCCGGTTGAGGACGGAGGAGGGGACGGCGAAGAGTTCCAGGCGGCGTCGTTCAGACGGAGAGTCTGTGGCTGCGTCTGCGAGGGTTTGTGCCGGCGGGGTCACGGGTTGTTTGGTTAAGGTTTGGTTTTTTCAAGTAACATGTATACTCCGTATTTCATTTCATTTATCGAAAACCAAAGTTACATGAACAAACGTATGGAAAAATCAAACTGTGAGAAAATAGTTTTCCTGCCAACCTTGGAGAGAGAAACCTAAAGAATAAAATGGTTCCTAATGTCTTCTGGCACACAATGACCAACATTCAACTTTAGCAGCGCAAGAGGCACGCTAGAAGGGACATCGAGACTCCATCATTACCAGATCCAAAGAGGCACCATCATTAGATAAGCTTTTAAAGACGCTGAACATGCCCGCTCCTTAAGCGAGGCATGTGTCGATGTGGCACGTCGACCGGGGATTGTCCTCGTGCTGTCTTGGACTCAGATCTGTCACATCCCAGCATGGAAGTCGGGGAAGAGCCACACCACCACCTTCGAACCAATATTCTTGTTTCAGAGTATTCATCTCTCCTAGTCCGCCAACGCCGCCACAGACGTCATCAACCGTTGATGTTGCTACCGATGGGATGGACACATGGACATATCGAGTGGAAGTTGATGTTGCAAATGGATTCTATAAAGTGCAGTTGCAACATGTTTGACATATGTGGTTTGCTGTGCCTGCACATAGTAAGGGGGATGGTGCACTTAATGTCTATCTGATACCGAAATATATATGTGTTAGTTACCAACAACCATTTGCGCATGTTTGACACCCCTTACACAAACACTCTGAGGTACAAGGTTTTTGTACAGAAAAATTAATCGTTTGGCTTCATATGTTTACTTTAGTGATGAGACATATGAGCGGGTGTCAGCCGCAATCAATAGTATGGATGTTGTGTCATCAAGAAGCTCCATCATCACAAAAATGAGCAACCTACTGCTCAACATGGTTTGAGAAACCTACCACAGAAGAAAAATAAAGGTCGTCCAAAGGAAACAGAAATGAGGGAAGAAACATGTTGAACAAGGTGAAGATACAGTAAAGAAGAAGGCGAAGAAAGAAGGATGGAGAGCATAGCAAACCGTCTTACAAGAAGAAGAGAAGGGAAAAAACAAAAATAAGGTGTGCATGCTACTTGGGGGCCACCATGTATCAGATTGTCAATTCCTAAAAGTTGTTGATGCAATAGATGTTTCGATATATGCAACAAGATGGTGCGATGTAATAAGGTTCTTTGGTACAAGAAGATGCTACGATACCAGATGTGGAGGTTGAATTGAAGTTGTAGATTTTGTCATTATCATTATGTTAAATTTGAAATTTTGGTTCATTTTGTGGTGAGGTGGCTTGGAATTTTTGTTGAAATGTGTTATTAAATAGTCTTATATTGGATAGAACAATTTCAATACCAGCAAATGAGTACGCATGCTACATGAAAAATCACAAAAACTCTATATCAACAAGCAAGTTGGCTGAAATCTTGTATGGAAAAGCTGAGAAAAACCCATGCCTATTTTAACATCTGTTTGATGTCTTTTATAACAAAAAGTTTTAGGAAAATAATATACAAGTAGACTACCAATCAAAAATAAATCTGATAACAAAAAGGCATAGCTATTACAACAAACATGAGTAAACTATACAAAAAAAATCCCAGGCAAGAAAGGAAATAAGAAACATCTTATGTGTACAGAAAATCTAACAACAATAAATATTTTTTATTACAACGAAAAAGTGTACATATTTGACAACAAAAATCAGTTCAAGTTGAAAAAAAAACATGGACATGATCCATCTTACGTATAGGGGCTTGACAACAGAAAATGCATAAATTGAAACAAAATATATTAACTTTGTAATAAAATCATTTTTAATAATGACAACAAAAATAAATAGCTGCTACAATAAAAAAATTGCAACAAAATAATTAGTAAACAAATTTTGCATGAACCATCTTGCATACACAGATTAGATGCACGCACATAAAGGATATATATGGATTAGATCAGTACTACCAGTACAAAAAAACACTGCATGGGTAATTACACAAAATTTGAACATGAAAAAGGATTATTGACAACACATAGCCCTACCAAATTGTTGATGACATAACAAACTTCCAGTAAAACTAATTATTGCATGCTTGGAAAACAACACAACCAACAGAAAAAGGACCATCGACCACATAGAACCCGTGGATAGACTACAACAATAATTAATCACACAAAAAGACCTATAAACCCATATATTAGTTGTTTGGAAACTAGAAAAGATAGGCCCAAACCCTAGAAACCCCTAGATATGTTGGACTAGCCAGGGAATAGAATTTCTCAACTAAATCAACGGCTTTCCAACTGGAACTAACGTGTTCATAAGCATCAATTACACAAGCAAACTAGAAAAAAATAGATTGAAACCCTAAAAATCCCTAGACCGGATGTACGAGCCAAGCAACTGGCAATTCTTAATTAAACCAATAGTTTTCAACAGAAACTAATGGATTCGCGAGGACAAATCAACAATAAATGGGAGAGAGTGGAGGAATCAACCATCGGGAGAGGAGAAGAGCGGAGCAAATAACACCTGGAATGCAGGGTAGCGTCACGAGGATCCGCGGGAGAAGCTCTGGTCCGCTTCGTCGCTCGAAGGGCATCACAGAATCGCCCCCGGCCCCCGCCTTGCCTCCACCACGCTTCGTGCGCACGTAACTGTGCGAAATATTGCAACGAAACAAACGGGTTTGGGAAAAAAGAGAGGGTCTCTGCACACTTATCCGAAGCGTTTTCCGAAACTAAATAGGGTCGGCCGTTTTGAGGAGCACCGGCATCCCGGATAGCAGCCTCTGTTTGGAGTGTGTCGAACACATTATCGGCAATCGATGATGGAGATGCTATTATGTATATCCAAACTGGGTGAACTTTTTGTTGATTGAATCTGTTTGATGCGAACTATTGAGTTTAATAAAGGAAAAGTCTTCTAGTCCCCCGGGGGATCGTACGCGTTGCGTCCCCCGGCTCCTCCTCTTGACGCGTGTCCCGCCTTTCTCCCTGTGGCACGTGAAGGTGGGTCCCGCCCCCAACCTTATCTCCTCCCATCCCGTTCCTTCGTCAATCTCTTTCACTTTCCCCGACGTGACCACCCAGCATCGCTCTACGCCGCCACGCTCCATACGCGGCCTCTCTCCACAAGCTTCTGCACGAGCTCGCGCCGCTCGACCGCCGCCGCGGTTCCTCTCCCACCTAACCACGCGCCGCGGCCGAATCCCCGTCGACGCTTGCCGCCGCGGCTTCGAGCTTTTCACTGTCTGCTGGCTCTGGTCCCGGCCGCTCGAGCTTCCCGTAGTGGCCGCCCTAGTGGTCGAGCTCGTCGTGGTCGATTCCACGTCGTCGGTGCATGTTGCACAAGGTCAGGACGGCGACGCCGCGAAGGCACACCAGCGGAGCAGGGCGGTGCTGCCAGCGGCGCGAGGGGTGACCACCGTGGCAAGGATCCCAGGCTCGCGGCACCATGTTGCTGCAAGGAGCCCACGAATCGTAGGCAAGCACCGGCGAGCTCGGTTTTTGAGCTGGGTGTGCAGATCTGAGAGCTTTTTTCTTCTTTCTTTTTGCTATATGTGGTGCAAATTTTTGCAAGGTTTATAGCAATTTTGTCTGTCTTTTGACGCAAATCCACATAAAGATTGTAGCATTTTTGTCCCTCAGATGATTTTATTTGTAGTGTGATGCAAATTTTTGAAAGGTTTGTAGCAAAACAAATCCTCTCTGAATGCAAATCCGCAAAGCTGTTGTAGCAAATTTGTTTTCTCACTTGCTGCAATTTTTTGTTCACGAGATTTTATGGAATTTTGTGGTGTGCAAATTCTGAAAAAGGTTTGTAGCAAAAATTTCTTCTCTGGATGCCATACTCTTGAATTATTGTAGCAATTTTCTTTCTTCACTTGCTACAATCGTTTTCTTTCCTCCGGGTGCATTGTAGCAAAAAAAAATTGCTACTTGCTGCAATCTTCTTCTTCTTCACATCAGGTGCATTGTAGCATTTTCTTTTCTTATTTTGATGCTACGTGCCGCAAGCTTTTTTTCAGGAGGAGCATTGTGGCATTTTTTTATTTTTTATGCTACCTGCTCCACGCATAGATTCTACCGGCGGCGTGGATGCCGCCCTCGCCGGCGTTGGACGGCAGGGGTAGGTGCCCAGCTGACCGGCGTCTCCGGCGACAGCGCCTTCTCCGGAGACGACCGGCGGAGTGATGGGGTGATGGTGTGCATCAACGACGACGTCTTCTCCGGTGACAACGTGTTCTCCGGCGACGGCGGGCCGAGCAACAGGGGATGGTGAAAGGTCTGGTCCGCGGGGCGAGCGAGAGGAATTTGTCTGTGTTTTTTTTCATATACCAGAACGAGAATGCCCCGATCTACTTTTTCTCTCGTGACTAGTACGGGACACATGTCGGCCTCTCCACCCGGGATCCTAGTCCTGTCCTTTAATAAAGCCCTTTATTAAGAGGATGGCGTTTTGGTGCCCGAGTGCACCTGCACCCGGTTTTGTTTTCGAAATTTGAAAAATATGAAAACGTTTCAAAAAAATCTGAAAAAAATTGGGCAGAAACATACGCAAGTGTCGAACACTCGTGAAAAATACGCAAGTGTCGAACGCAAGTGTCTTTTTTGCACAGAGCAGAAAAATTGATATTTTCTGTCGAAATTTTTCACGAGTGTTCGACACTTGCGTATGTTTATATCCAATTTTTTTCAGATTTTTCTGAAGCATTTTCAAATTTTGAAAAATCAAAAAGCAAACCGGATGCGGATGCAGGTGCACCGGGTGCCAAAGTGAATTTCCGCTTTATATTAATATATAAAACAAAACAAAAGGAAGCTCGTACTAATCAGATCAACTCATGCTGTGTCATGCAACGAAGCAGTAAACACGATCACCCTCACCCTCACCTCCGGGCAATCCTGAACGAGCGTTCAAAACAAACAGAGTCCTAGTATTCGTGAATCCTGGCCCGCAGACCCGTTCCACGGCCAACCACGGCCTCAGAGTTACCGGCCGGCCACCGCCACGCATCATCACCTCCCTCCACCACCATCACCACCACCCGAGCGCCGAGGCAACTCAAGAAATAAATATTTTTTGGGCTATTCAACCGCTTCCTCCTCCGCACCTCTCGCCGCTCCGCCTCCTCCTCGTCCCCCCCGCCCCACCCTCCCGTCCACTCGCGGTCGCACCTCCCGACAGATCTGGTGCCAGGGATCGTGTCGCCGGCGGCCGGAGGGAGGAGTCGACGACTGCCGCGTGCAAGGAGGAGGAGGAGGAGAGGATGGGGAACCCGGGTGGCGGCCTCGACGGGCAGATCGAGCAGCTCCTGCAGTGCAAGCCCCTCGTCGAGCCCGAGGTCCCGCTCATCTATCCCCATGTTTGCTTTCGGGTTCTGGGTGTTTGATTCTGCTTGTTTCTTGTCTTGGACGGGTTCCGGCGGATCGACGGCCGGCAGGCCGGACGGATCCGCTGCCCGCCTTTTCGTAATTAATTGAAAAGAATGGAGCTTTAATGTCGTACTAGGTTGCTGGTGCACGAATGTTTGAGCTGGTGCATTCATTTTGTGCATGAATTGCTTGGTTTACAATGAATTTCAATGCACTAAAAAATTCTGAAAGATTACTGGCGTAATGATGTAACCTTGTACAGTGTTTGTCGGAATTCTTGTAAGACGGTGTAGGAGTCTAAATAGACATGCATATAAGGGAGAGGATCTCAGTACCAATACCCCGCTTCTTCTTATAGATGCGGATGCATTCATTTTGTGCATGGATTGTTTGGTTTACAACTGATTTGAATGCACTAGAAAATTCTGAAAGATTACTGGCGTAATGGTGTAACCTTGTACAGCGTTTGTCAGAATTCCTGTAAGATAGTGTAAGAGTCTAAGAGACATGCATATAAGGGAGAGGATCTCAATACCGATACCCGCTTCTTCTTATAGATGCGGACATTGTCGGTCTTGACCAATACGACCGAAATGTGTTCTATTTTATGTTGTTCTTGGTGCATAGAAGAACTAATTTGCTATCAGGCTGCTTTGTCACAAGTTATCATCACCCTATAAACATTTCTTTTGCAGCTGAAAGCACTATGTGAGAAAGCTAAAGAGATTTTGATGGAGGAAAGCAATGTTCAGGTATACCATCGTGCCTCCTACATTAAACCAGCAAGGCGCTGTTCTGAACATTACGGCATGTCTTTTTGTTAGCTGAAGTGAGCCAGCGTTTATTTGTTCTCAAATGGATCTGTTGTTCTCCCATGCTATCCACATTCCACAATCTTTTTGTTAGCTGAAGTGAGTCAGGGTACTTTGACAAGAATATTTGTCTTTAACTTAATATTTAATGCAATCTCAGAGGATGTCTGAAGAGTGGAATTGATTGATAGAGAATGATCATTCTGGAAATTGTTGGGTCGTTATGTGTCCTTGTAGTCATTAAGATATTCAGGAACTGTAATGGATGTTGGTCAACTTTATGGTAACAATTGAATTTTTCTTCTAGGTTATAGCCTAATGGAGGTTGCACTACTGTCATAATGTGTACTCAGTGTTGCAGCATTGTAACTTGTAATTTAGAAAATTTGGTACTCCTTTCTATAGTTATTTAGAAAAATCTGGTACTCTAGGTTATAGTAATACGAATCTTTCTATAGTTATTTTCTCAGTGGATTGACCTAGGAAGTGAACATTGAGCTTCTATGTCAGGGCATTGTAGACAAGCATGGACATATGAATTGTAGATGTCAAAACACGTTTCTTTTTGCTGTTGTGTAATTTCTAGTTGATCCTTGCGTCTTTGCCATTCTATTAAAATTTAAGCTTCATTTCAGCCTGTGAGAAGCCCTGTCACAATATGTGGTGATATTCATGGTCAGTTTCATGATCTTGCAGAACTATTCCGAATTGGTGGGAAGGTATTATCTTTCGTTTACAACCGTTGTTCTTTCCCTTTTATTTTCATGATTCCTCCTCTTATCTTGTTGTCCTTCACCCTGAATCAATCGATTCTTATGTCAGCTTGTTTTTCTATGGTTATCATCACCAGTGTCCTGATACAAACTACCTATTTATGGGAGATTATGTGGACCGTGGTTACTATTCAGTTGAAACTGTATCGGTAGGACTACTAACCAGCACCAATTTCTTTAGCAGTTATTTTTAAAGCTTACGTGCTAACATTTTCTTGAAATTAAACAGCTTCTGGTGGCTTTGAAAGTCCGCTATCCACAGCGAATTACAATTCTTAGAGGAAATCACGAGAGCCGACAGGTAGCATTTCATAAGAAATATTCAAACTATTCTGTATTCATATTCTGTGATTTTTTTACATAGTATAGACTTTTGAGCACAGAACTCTCAACATTCTGCAGATCACTCAAGTTTATGGATTTTATGATGAGTGCTTACGGAAGTAAGTAACATCCATTCTTTGTTTGTTTTGAGTGATGAAAGCAGCACATTAGTTTTTGCATTATGTTAGATCAATTGGTATACGGCTACATATGGATTGATAGACATATTTTTACATTACATGGCAAATAATCCATATTTGGCACTTTGTTATTAAAACCCATCCACTATGTTTAACTGCTTGCGTTATACTGTTATAACTAAGATCATATGTAGTAAGATATGCACATTTTGCATAGCAAATGACTGAGATACCTTGTGCTTCTTGAGATGACTGAGGCCTAATTGACGTAATGTAACACAATGTATAGATTTAAGAGGCCCACTTGTAAACTAAATATTGAAAAGAAGCTCTTTTGTAACACTATGGCTGGGAAAGGTCATGCCCAAAGATGATGCATTTTCTTACATAACATTGTGAAGAATCCACTTAGGTAGTTAGGTTCTTCATCATCAAATGCCCAACGAAAATGCTATTACTGCTTGTGTTATACTGTTATCAGTATATCATGAAGATCTAATGTAGTAATGTATGCACATGCATGCAAAATGATTGATGCTTTGTGCTTCTATTGAGATGGTTGAGGCCTAATTTAAATATGATAAAAGTATGGATTTTAAGATGACCACTTGCAAGTCATACTAAACAAGTGGTCTTACATAACCACCTAATATTGGATAACGGATCTTGTGTAATCTAACATATATTTTCTGATTTTAAGCCTGTCAAGCAAGCATATTCAAGCTGCTCAGTTGTATTTATACTTCTGTTTTTTAGTTCAAGATACTGTCTATCATATGCTTAGGATAGCCATTTCGTTCAAGTTGATGAACATATGACACATCATCATTTGGTTCTTCCCCAAATTTCTGTTCAAGCTCTTTCATTGCGGTCATATACTCATATCATGCTGAATTGATGATGCCATGTATGGTTGTCGTTGTGACGTGGCATTGCTATTGTTGCATTAAACTTATGGCGTCAATTGTATCAATAAGTTGGTTAGCGTATAGTTCATGGACACTTTCCAGCTAGATTTACATCCTAACTATTTGTCCCGTTTGTTGCAGGTACGGAAGTGCCAATGTATGGAAAACCTTCACGGATCTTTTCGACTATCTACCGTTGACAGCATTGGTTAGTATCAGCTCATTTCATCTTGTCGGCTCTTATAACAAGTTTTATTTTCCTTTTGTCCCCATGTACTTGTTTATTCTGTTGTTAGATAGAGAACTTTGTATGTTTGGGCATGCTCTGCACTCTTCTTTATAGTACAGTTTATTAGATAAATTTCTACAACCTGGTTTTGTGCGAGACCACTGAAATAATCCAAGTTGACATTTGTAATTCTTGTGATATATTTATCAGTAATCAGTTTGGAACGAGATAGGAAACAAATAAGGATGTAGTGTGTATGGCGGAAGGAGAACTACATATTTCTGTTCTTTTAGATGTCCAGCCTGAAAAAATCAAGCTTGGAAGTTCAGTCAATGTGTTGTCATCCATCAAGCATTGCTTGTTAGGGAATTCAATGCATGTTCGAATTTTCTAACATTAAGGGAAATCAAATTAAGCTACATAGCCATGTCCCATACAGCATTTGACCCATTTAAGTTAGTTCATGTTTTGTATTCCATGATTGTATCTGCTCATTACAACAAGTCTTAGTTTGATAGCTGATAATATTGTACAATTTTCGGTTCTGTAGTTGATGCTAGGAAAACATGTTCATTTTGTTTGTATTATTGAGATTGTATATTGATAAGAATACGAATGCATGGTAACATAACTACTGTTTTTACTGATTAAGTTTCGTGGTCTTTTTTGCTTCGCTAAATTGAACCTCTTGTATTTTGGTATTAATAATAGGTTGAGTCGGAAATATTTTGCCTTCATGGTGGACTATCACCAACCATTGAGACACTTGATAATGTTCGTAGCTTTGATCGTATCCAAGAAGTCCCTCACGAGGGGCCGATGTGTGACCTTCTATGGTCTGATCCTGACGATCGGTGCGGTTGGGGCATTTCACCACGTGGTGCTGGATATACATTTGGCCAGGTTTAGCTTGTTACATTATTATCGACTGGATTTTTGGTTTCTGCCTTTGCTTGGGTTGACATTCAACCTTTTTTTGCAGGATATCTCAGAACAGTTTAACCATACCAATAGCCTTAAGCTAATAGCAAGAGCTCATCAGTTAGTTATGGAGGGATTCAACTGGGCACATGTAATAATCTTTTCCTGAGCTCAACAAAGGTTCATTTTTCTTCCAAATTCCCTAATGCCTTTTTGAATGAAATAGGAGCAAAAGGTTGTGACAATATTTAGCGCGCCTAACTATTGTTACCGCTGCGGTAACATGGCCTCGATCCTGGAGGTGGATGATTGCAGGGAGCATACTTTCATCCAGGTAATTGCTGTTCTGCCTGGTAGCATAATTGCTTAATAATAACTGGTCGTCCTGATTTGATGGTTTTCTTGATACGCGTGGTGCTCGTGATCGTGTGCCTGCAGTTTGAGCCTGCTCCAAGGAGAGGGGAGCCTGACGTGACTCGAAGAACGCCCGACTATTTCTTGTAAATGTAGCTTAGATTATTTGTTCCTTTTACGGGATAGCTTAGGTTATTCTGGCATCAAACAAAAAGGCGCGTGATAGCTAGATGCGCCGTGTGCTGTCATAATTTTTTTGTTTGGGTCTCAATTCTCAAGTCAAGCGGGTCAGCTTCACTCCTGTCGTATTCACCTGGTTGTAATCTGCTCGTGTTGGGCTCAAGGGTGTGAATATGATGCTGGTAAGTTATTAAAAGTGTGGTAATTTTTGGTTTGGGTGTAGTTTAGCTGTGTAGTGTAACATCATAACATGCAAACAATGGGCATTGATTTTATGGGTACAGATGGACTCGTTACATTTTTTTTTGCTAATGTTTGCAGTTTCTTTTGTCAGCATGTCTATACTAGTTTTTAGATAAACATGCCCATACTTGGTACTGTACACACTGTGCTCGTGTCCTGGCGCAAGTTTTTATTTAGTTAAAACACCATCTTGATGTTGCAAATTCACCATTTTTGTTTGTTGGAGCTTAAGTTTATGGGCTCAATCGACCCTAAAGCTTAGTTAGCCCAGAACATAAAACTTGGCAGGCTTCTCGATGAAGAGAGACAGATCACTCGTATCGTGTGTGTGATAATCTCAAAAATAAATTAATGGATGTGTGTGTGCCTTTACGCCTATATCTGTGCTCGCGATTCCCTGACAGAGGAAACCATGTTCTGAGTAGGTGCCAAGATTCTCTGCCTCCACCAAAAAAGACCACCCCTTTCCACCCAGATCGACCAAGAAAAGCTGCGCTCGATCTGCCGGCGGCGCCGGCCGCCTCACCGCTCGTAAATTAAGGCCAAGCAAGGGATTACAGTACTAATTAAAAGCTGTCGTACATGTGCTGATGTGCACTATGTCGCCTGTTAATTGCTTGAGTAATTAATTAGTAGATGGTGCAGTGCCATGCACTCTGGCTAGCTAGTAAGAGTATTACTAGTAGTATGCTAGTACAGTACTAGATTATTAACCTTAAGGCCTCCTTTGATTCACAGGAATTCCAAAGGAATTTCGTAGGATTTGGATCATGTTGAATTTTTTCTTAGGTGTTTGATGCATAGGATTGAAACCGGTAGGAAATATTTCCGTAGGATTTTCATAGTGTATTTTCATAGGAAACCAAACATGAGCTCAGACCTCATAGAAAATTCCTGTGGCATGTTCCTATTTTCATAGGATTTCAGTGGACAAGGCACCTCAATCCTACCTAATTTCTATTCCTTTGTTTTTCCTACCCTGTGAATCCTTTGATTCACAGGATTTCCTAAGGAATTTCGTAGGATCCGGATCCTGTGGATTTTTTCCTTCCGTGTGTTTGATTCACAGGATGGTAACTTGTTGGAATTTTTCCCATAGAAATTTTGTAGTGTGTTTTCACAGAAAAACAAACATGAGCTAAGACCTCATGGAAAAATCCTTCACCTCGTTCCCATGCCCATAGGGTTTCAGTGGACAGGGCAAGTCAATCCTATATCATTCTCTATTCCTTTATGTTTTCTACCCTCTGAATCAAAGGAGTCCTAAAGAGCTAGCAAAGCATGTATACTGAGAGTCTGATATACTCCCTCTGCTTCGTTTTAATTGGCGTGACTTGTATACAAGATTTGGGGGTGTCGTTTCGTCTCCTGGATGAAAATGCACCATGTATTTAAAAATCTTTTTAGACATGTCTTGAAATGTTAAAAAATTCATTAAAAATTCATGCATAGAATTTAAGATCTTATATGTTCACGAAGTTGTTTCGTAGAAAACCAATATTTTTTATGTCCTATTTAAAAAAGACAAATTTTGGTACTAAAATAAGTCTTTTCACGAGACGTCGGCTCGTATTCCTGTTAGAGCCGGCGAGCACCGGTGCGGCGGCCGGTGCTGCAGGTGTGCTCCTTCGCCATCTCCATCTCCACCCCCTCAGCCATGTCGCCGGACACACACCATGGGTGTTACAGACGCTGCAGTAAGTGGGTCGGCAACGTTCGCTGGAGAACCACGACATCGGAGCTGTAAAGCCATGGCGGCGGGGCTACATGCATTGGACGTCGATGCTACAAAGCAATGGTGGCAGTGGTGGATGTATGGCGGAGCTGCAATCTGTGGGTCGCGGTGCTACCAGAGGTGGTCGGCTATGCTGCAAGTAGTGGCCGGACGGCGGTGCTACCGGCTGTAGGCGGCGGTCTGTCAGGCGAAGTCTAGATGCCGATGGCGCTACATGCGGCGTCGGATTTTGCTATAATGCTACAATAGCATGGATTTTTTGCAATTCTGCTATAATAGTATAAAGATTTTGCTACAAGGTCTCTGACGAGAGTCTCCGGCGACCAGTCTCCGGTGATGTCTCCAGCAAAGCTGGTTTTGCTACAATAGCACAACTTATTTTTGCTACAACTGTCATGTAGTTTTGCTAAAATAGTACAATTTCTTGGCTACGAGGTCTCCGGCTAGAGTCTCCGACAAGAGTCTCCGGCGAAGTTGGTGTTGCTAAAATAGCAAAATTTATTTTTTTGCTACAATCGTCCGTAGTTTTGCTACAATAGCATAAATTGTTTGCTACGAGGTTTCGTAGGAGAAATTGCGGTATCTGAATGAAAATTAAAAATTGTTACAATAGTACAAAATTCTTATTTCAATCGAATCGTTTTTTACTTCATAGGAGCAAAAGCGGGATTTGGGGGGGGGGGGGGGGGGGGGGGGGGATTTTGAAAATTGCTACAATAGTATGAAAATCTTATTTCAATGAACCTTTTCTTCATATGAGCAAAAGCGGGATTTGGAGCCCTGAATTGGACAAGTGTCAGCAGGAAGACTCGGGGGCTGGAAAGTTTTGAGCCCCGGGGGACGCCTAGCACTCCCCTTACAAATAAACTCACCACATATCGGAGAATCAAAGAGACAAGACAGCTAGCTACCATGTGAGCGGGAAAATCACTTTGCCATCCGGGAGCATATATGCTTCTGATTTTAAAAATGTATTTTAAGTAAATTTTAAAACGTCATAAATTTGGATAAAAAGTTTCGCGCATACATTTTGGTATGTTCACGAAATCATTTCACGTAAAAAACTCCCATACGAGCATGCACTTCAAGCAAACGTTCGTGCTTTTCATAAGCTACACATTTGAATAGTTCATGAGATTGGGTAGGATCGCTAAGCTACTGCACAATCGTCGGAATATCAGACCCAAATCGACAGTTGAACCACTCGGCTAACAAACTAGCTAGCTTCCATCCTTCATCCATGCAGAATGCATGATGGTAGCCTTCTAGCTAATTTCTTTTGTTAATTCCTTGTGTCATGATTAAGCTATATATGAACAAAACAAGCTAGCGAGCTCGTGCGTGCGTGTTTATCCACCACGTTCCAATCGAATTATTGCCGGCAGGATTTCCATGGACATGATCATTTCGTTGTCCATACCTTCATTTTCACTCTTTTCTGACAATCGTCGATCTTTTCATCAGTTATTAACGTACATGAACAGATATTAGTTAGCTAGTCACGGGGAGTAGTATACTTGCGCTCCATCACGGATGAGCACAGTTAACGGGATCGAGGAATTGAATGGGGACTAATCAGTGGTGTTAATTTGTGGCACTTTTCTGGGTCGAGGCGTGGTGTGACAGCAGTGATCTCTTCCCCGGAACAGGAAAAAAATACTACCAACAAGAATGTTAAATGTTCTCAGCCCCCCCTGATTGATGTGGTACTCCTTCTACTTAATCTGGCTATCACTTGCAGTTCTGTACCACCAAAGTTTCGGATGGTACTAAATTGTTTCTATGAAGTTTGCACAGGGACATTGGTGCCGCTGCCTAGCTTGATTTCGACGGGAATACGGGGCATGCATGCACCTGCATTACTAAGACGAAAAAGGTAGCAAATGAAAAATGGAAAGGAGCTGAGCTGTTAATTTAGTTATATGATGACTAGTTTAAAAGTTTTAAGTAATAAGCCGGATTGTTTATACGAGAAGCGGGGAGAAGGCAGCTTATTTTTTAAGCTGGCAAAAGACCTAGGCCTTAGACTGTCTGAATGTCCACACGAGGCACACTGGGCCTGAACCGTATGGAATTTAAAACAGCGTGGACCTATCAAGAAAAGAACGGCTGATTCGACCGTTTCCACCACACAAAGATGCGCATTGTTGTACGCATGGACAAGCATGAGAGACGGAGCTTGCTTCGACAATATGGGCCATTTTTCTCCTATCGCTCCCTTTCTTCGTGTCACTTTCTTGCTCCATTACCCAGCGACAACGGTTGCTGTGATAAACTCCTCTTCCCATTATCTCCAAGAGGCGATTGAGGGGCTTGTGGCGGTGGATCGGCTTTGTGAGAGTTGCAACAATGGTCTTCTTAGTGATGCACTGGTTCGATCCAATGGTCATGTACATCTAGGACGTACATCTAGGACGACCCAGATGGTGAAGAAGAACTTTGACCTCATTGATTGTAACCTTCCATAAATCCGCCCAATGACCCCGAGGAGCCAACAAAGGTGTCAGGCAAGCGAGTGGCGGCGGCAAGTGCTAGACCAAGAGGCCGCACTCCGAAGATCAACCACCATGGCACCAAACCTTGTCCTAAGCGCTTCTATGTTTGATTGAACGAGGATGACTTGTATGTGCTTGTTAGCCCGAAAATGTTCAAAGCTTACGTGAAGAGCCCCTTCTCCTAGTCAGTGTTAGTCCATATAGCTTGACAAATCACATCTAACAACACGGTCTCAAGATTCAGTTAAGGTTACAAGATTTGTTTCCGGATGCGCATGAATTGGACATAAGCAAGAGGAGCCGAGGAAGAAGATAGGGAAGAACAGAGCCGTCGTCCTCTTGATCCAATCGGATAACTTCTACATTGCACCCTCCCTTGTGTTTATAATGTCCTTGATTCTACATTCTGGCATGGTTCTTCATTCTTGTTTGGGCGGTGCTGATTCTGCACCTTCATTACATTGCCAAGGCGCTTCTGTCTGGCTGGATCTAGCCTCCATTCCGTCCCGATGTATCGTGCGTTAGGATTTTGTTGTTGGGGGATCTTGATGTTTCATCTTCCACCCCTGGTTCTTCAGGTATAATAGTATACTTCTAACATTCTAGGTCTGTTTGTTCTAGTTATAATGAAATTTCATCAAACGTTATGCTACATGGGGCTTTCACAATTCCATGTGCAGCCATGTTTAGTTTTGGTAAGTGCCAAGATTCTCTACCTTCCACCATCTCCGATAGAAAGCGAAAATGCTAGACTTACGGACCGTGGCTTACGGATTGAACTCTTACGGACGGACGTGTGCATATCTAATTCGTTTCTCACCTCCCAGGCCCCCCCCTGAATTTCGCTGGCGGGCCCACTCGCTGATTACCCACACCTAATTCCGTAAAAATATTCCGTAGATCGATTCCGTAGGTGTAGCATTACTCGATAGAAAGATCATCACTTTCCACCTAGATCAAGAAAAACTGGGCTCTCCCTCTGCCGGCCGGCCGCCTCAGGATTGTGCCGACACCGACCACGTCATCTCAAGGCCA
This sequence comes from Puccinellia tenuiflora, assembly GCA_012064385.1. Lineage (NCBI taxonomy): Eukaryota > Viridiplantae > Streptophyta > Magnoliopsida > Poales > Poaceae > Puccinellia > Puccinellia tenuiflora. Next base: position 503,710 of record QRDG01000609.1, on the reverse strand, counting down.
AGCTAGGAATTACAATGCTAATTAAAAGTTATCGTACATGTGCATCACTTAAGCGTCCAACTGCTCTCCGTACACCACCGTTCGTTTGTTAAATAATTAATTAGTAGTACTCCATGTGTTCCGGTTTATAAGTTCTATGATGTTTCTAGATCCTCTAGATCGTCAATGAATTATATATATTTATATTACATTGATCAAGATGATCTAGAATATATGCATGATCTATAAACCGGGACGGAGGGACATGCATCCTGGGCTCCTGGCCTAGCTACCTAGCCGCCTAGCCTGTATACTGACAATATACGGTTACGTGTGCGTTGGTACGAATTAATTTGTTGGTAAGGCGCAAAAAAAAAAAACTCGTATTAGTTTTTTTGCCAAACAACTCGTATTAGTTTGTACGGTAGGTTAGTTAGATGAGACCGAGATCCAATTTAGTTATACTGGAAAGGATCTTCACGGTTGTGCAAGTACAAATGAACTCATAATACCACATCGGAACCAAATACTATAAAAGCGACCATGTAATTTCAAGAATAGTGCTTGCTTGCATAAAGAGTTCGAATGATTTATGGTTGGGTAGGATCGGTAAGCTACACAATCGATCAACGGAATGTCGGGCCCAAATCGATAGACAGTTGAACCACTGCCCTAACTAACTAGCTATAGGTTCCATATCCATCCATGCAGAATGAATGATGGTAACCTCCTAGCTAATGTTTGTTAGTTTCCTGGTCAAGATGATTAAGCTATAAACAAAACAAGCTATCTAGCGATCTCGTGAGTGGGTGCTACACATCGACCACGACCCGATCGAATTATTGCCGGCAGGGTTTCTATGGATTTGACCATATGAAAGAGAAAGTTTATATCTCTCTCGTTGTCCATATCTTGTTTTTTCATTTTTTCTGGCAATCGTCGATTATTTTTTGCTATTTAACGTAAATGAACATGGATTAGCTAGTCAAGGGGAATAATATACTTGAGCTCGATCACGAGTGAGCGCATGCACAGCTAATGGGAGGAATGAACAACGATTAATCAGGTGGTGTTTTGCACTGTTCTGGGTCCATTTAATCATGGTGGCAGCAGTACGGTCTTTTCCCAAACAGGAAATACTAACAAGAATGTTAAATGTGCCCAAATCGCTCTTAATGTGGTAGTCGTCCTATCACTTTGGTTGACATTTGTAGAATTGTATAAACAAAATACAAACTTGAAGAAATCCACTTTTTAACCCCTGCTGGTAAATTTGTGACAACGTAACCTTGTAATTTTTTGCCACATTTTGCCTCGAAATTGAACATTGTGTCAAGATTTACTGTATTTAAAAATCTTCGTAGTAGATTTTATTTAGACAGTCCCTGTAAGGCCGATATGGATGCTCGGTAAGATGCAAACTCAGAAGCAAGCGCATAAACTTACCACGTGTCTAGTGTGTCGTTCCTATTTATGCGACTTGTCGTGCCACACCAGCAACATGTCGTAGTACACGAATCCGGCGAGCCTTACGATATCGACTGCTCCCCCTTATTGCGCTTTTTCATCGTCTTGGACACAATGCTCATTGCTTCATGAGAACAACCGAGTAGGTCTGGCTTGACAAAACCACGAAACGGATGCGATGTGCTGAAGTAAAGCCGAGATGGGTTACACGAGTCAACCAAGGAAGTTGGTCGGGTCGTGAGAGTGGGGTGATCACACTGACACTTCTAAATTCACATTGTAGTGACGTAGGATGAAAGTCACTCTAACCGGTCAGAGTCACCAAAACCGAATGGGAGTTAAACATAGCATGTTGTGACAACTTGGGGTAAACTTTGGCGGAAATTCTTAAATAGGGTAAAATTGTAGTAAAGTGCTAATTAATATATGTATATTTCAACACTTTCTCTCATGTCTAATATATTATAGTCCTTATCGTGGGTGTTCATTATAGGCCGCAAAATATTTTTTTCTTCTAATACAGTGTGAGTGGAGTCTTGAACTTGAGACCTCTTAGCTCTGATACCATATTAGATTTATGCACTAGCCAACTGAACCAAAAGTTCAAACTGTTGGAAAATGGTTGGTCATTTAGTCAATATATTTATATTTCAACAAAATTCATTTGAAAACATGCACAAAAAGCAAGAAGATTGGTTTGTGCCAGTGTATCACTAGGCTGTGATTTTTCTCGCCATGCCAACCCTGGCAGTCTAAGAAGATTGGTTTTTCTCTTAAAGGAGAAGGCCATCATCATGGAAAAAGCAAGAGAGGTGACGACGCCAGTCCTAGACCCGTCTATTTTGAAGAAGAAATCTAGTAGGCGTAGAAGCGTACGTGAGGAACCGACGCTGCATGAAAGGCTTCTCCGGTTGCTTTGATGATGGCGTGACTCTTGGAGGTGCCTTAAGCCGATATTTTCGTCAAATGAATTAACTGGACAACCCTCTCATGGGTGAAGTACTAGTACATCTCCTGCACTGTTTCAATCAAGAAAGAAAAAGGAAAACGTTTCCATGAAATTCTCGCTATTCCGAGGGCGCGCTGGGTACGCATACAAGATGCATGGACATGCATGTACCTACGACAGACAGCAAAAGTAAAAACCAGAAGAAGAAAAGAAAAAGGTGGCGGCTGCGGGGTGTTTGGTGGGTGGTCCTGTCAGTGACAGTGTCCGAGATGGCGGCGCGACGAAACTTCCTCGTGATTACCAACGGGCCTGATGGATATATAGCAGACGTCCACGGCAGATGCTCCTCCTAGGAATGGATGCGTGGCAGGCACAGACGCACAGTGCGCGTCCGTGCATATGGGTCCCGGCGGATCCGCCACCGACACACGGCCGCGCGCACAGACCTACGACTGACCCCTCCTCGGCTCGGCCCGGCGGTGTCACGACCCACACGTGTACGTGTGCTCATCCGTCGATCATATCGCCCCACACTGAAAACTTGGCGGATCCGCGCAATTCAATGTCGATTTCCCTTTTCTTTTCAGAATTCAGTTCAACGATGAACTGAACATGTTGTCACTAGCTAGCTAGGTGGCGCGCGGATGGTCCCGCCGGCATGGGCCGCGTCGCTGCCACGATCGACTCCGCCAGGCGTCCAGGTACACGGCCAGTTGCAGCAGCCGACGCAGGTACACGCACGTACGCATGCGCATACTATATGATACTATATGGCTCCAACCCGGCCGAGGCGCATCTCTAATATAGAGCACTTAAATTGGTTAAACCCTCAAATAAACTATTTTTTTTAAGACCGAGGCAGAAAATTGATGTGGAAGAGAGCCCTCAAACCCTGAAACCCTCAAAAAAATTTGAAGGCCCGGCCCTCATTTTCCATCCCAACCTGCACAAACCCAGGTTGATAGGCAAATACCCAGAGCCCTTCATTTTGGTCAACGACGCGCCGCGGGAGGGAAACATCCCTCAACCGCCCGAGCTCCTCCTCCTTCCCAGCGCCGCCGCCGGCCTGATTCCGCCGGATTCGTCCACGTCTGAGCTCGCGCCGCCGCCCCGCCTCGCCGCCGTCCGTCCCCGCCCAATCCCGACTCGAATCGGCGAGGCGCCCGGCCGTCCTCGTCCCGCCTCCGCCTCCGCCATGGAGGCCCCGCCGCCTCACCGCCGACCCCCGCCGCCGTCCGTCCCCGCCCAATCCCGACCCGAATCGGCCGCCGCCCGAGCCGCCCCGCCTCCGCCTGCGCCCGACCGTCCTCGTCCCACCTCCGCCTCCGCCATGGAGGCCCCGCCGGCCCCCGCCCCGTCGTCGAGTCCCGCGGCCGGCCCCGCCTCGAGCGCCCCCGCCCCGTCCCCGAGCGCCGCCGTGGTGGCCGCCACGCACGTCGGCGTGAAGAGGCGGCGGGCGCACGTCCTCACAGGCTCCGCCGCCGCGTCCCCCGCCCCCGCACCCGCCGCCGCCGTCTCCCGAGCGAAGAGGATGAAGACGACCAGCCGCAAGAAGGCCACTCCTCCGCTCGTCTCCGCCCCTCCGCCGCCAAGCGCCAATGAGGTGCTCGACGAAATGTCGGCCCCAACTGCTTCTTACATGGTACTGCTCAACGATGCCGAGGTGAACATTGGGGCTCCTCCCCTCGATTCGTTCGACTTTGGAGGTGATGAAGAAGAGGAGGAGGAGGCGAGTGCGGAGGAGGAAGAGGTGACCGAGATCAATGAGGCGGCGTTCCAAACCGCTCAAGAGGAAGGGGGTGCTCGCCGGCCCATCATCCGCTCGTCGAACTACACCGAGGTTGAAGATGTTCTTTTGGTTCGTGGTTGGTCCGAAATTGGGATGGATGCGGTTCATGGCACGGATCAAATCGGGAAACGCTATTGGCAACGGATCGAGGACAAGTATTGCAAGCTCAAGCCCAAGACCGGCAGCTTGGTCCATCGTTCTTACCGGTCACTTCAAGGACGGTGGGAGGTGATAAAGCCCGCTTGTGCTCGTTGGAGTGCGGCTATGGACCAAGTGATTAACGCTCCACCAAGTGGCCCCGTTGAGAGTGACTATGTGAGTATACTCAACCTCACTCGTTGGTTCATGTCTAATTTTACATTCTGCACGGTTGTGATCATGCTATGCTTCCGATTGTGATCATGTTATGCATATTGTAGGAGACATATGCTGACTTGCGGTACAAGGACATGGCCGGTTCCAAGGGAAAACATTTTCCCTTCAAGCATTGTTGGGCATTGCTTAAAGATCTTGACAAATGGAAAGTAAGGGATCAAGAATCCGCACCTAAGAAATCGGATATGCTCGATATGGAAGATAGTGAGGATGAAGGAAGGGATCCAAGAAGGCCAAGGAAATGATGAAGTTGGAAGCGGATGCATCAAGCTTGATCAAATGATCAAGGCAAAGGAGACATTGCCATTGAAGGCATTGGAGACAAAGCTCATTATCACCGAGAGAAAGAAAGAGGTGAAGCTTGCACAGTTGGAAGCTAGGCGGGAAGATGCCAACCGGAAGGCCGAATTGGATTAGAGGATGATCAAGCTCAAGGAAGCAAAGTCATGGAAAGAGATCATGGCCGAGGAGAAGGAGCACATGATGATGTCTAAAAAGGACATGGATGAAGACCAATTGGCGTGGTGGAAGGAGACCAAGGCGGACATCGCGGAGAGGAAGAGGCTACTGCGTGGTGGTGGTGCGTCGTCTACTCTCCGAGGTGAGTCTCCGATGAGTGGTGGTGGCGACGGAGGTGCGGACAACTTCGCTTGAGTCACCGATGTGATGGTGATGATGATCTTTTGCAAGGACAAGATGTTGATTATGTGATGTAAAACTATGAACCATGCATCATTTATAATCATCTGCAAGTTTCTTTCATGATATGTGTGTTTCATGATTGTGTTTTGCTAATATTCATTTGCAAATATTGTATGTTGCTGTCATTTCTTAGAAATCCTGTTTGAAGGTTGAAGGTCGGGGCGCAGATCAGTGCTCTCAAACCAACCCTCACTAATCTGCACCGGCTGTTCTAGGCCTTCAAATTTGCATTTTCTCGGCCCTTAAACTGTTTTTGAGGGTTACATGTTTGAGTGTACTGTTAGAGATGCTCTCACCGACGCAGATTGATAGGCGGGACCGCCCGCCCGGCTTGGATTCTCTGCCGCGGCAGCGCATCCGCTGATCCGCGCGTGTCGGCAGCAGATACTAGAGAAAGAAACAACTCCCCGGAGTCCGCGCACGGCCACGTTCATTCCCGACCCATCCATCTCCGGCACTTGTTTATGCGGCGACAAGGACGGTGGGGGAACGAAAGGCTAGCTACGTCCCAGGAGCCTCACAGAGCTGGGTCTCTCTTTCCTTCCTTGGCTAGCTCACGGGCCGGTGGCACATACGGGGTGTCGCGCGCAGTCTTGGCTGTTGGTTGGATCGGATCGGATCGGTAGATCAGGTGAATATCGATTTTGACCAGCGCGAGTCAAGTACGGAGGTTGGTCCATATATATATGCATCACGCCTTCTCACTCGTCACTCGACGCAACGCCAGCCGTTTTCGCTTCCGTCGCACAGAAAGGTGACCCCTCCTTGCGGCATCAACGAATCTAGCTAGGGTGCGCAAGGATCTACGTCTCTTGCGCCCAAAGTTAACATGAGCAGGATAAGGCCTTCGTGCCATAGACGAGTACTACTAGTAGCGGAGTATAAAATGTGGAACAGCCAATTTTGGTAACGATGGGAAGAAGCGGCAGTTACCCATCTGAGGTGGCTACCCAATTTGGTCCCATCATCTCGCTAGCTACATCTGCATGCGCAGGAAAAAACAAGGTAGCTACTAGCTAGGAGCATGAACCAAATCCCTTCGCTGGGTCTCACTCACCTGCCCTCAGCCACCCCACTTGAGTAATTGCTCTACTCATTCTCGGATCTTCTCCGTCAAACCGTTTATTTATTTACCATTAGTGCAGCGAGAGAAGGATTTGATGCTCCTCCTCCTCCTCCCCCCTCATGGCTCTCCACGCGACCACGGCCTAGCCTTTCCGCCTCTCGACCGCTTTCTTTAGCTAAAGAATTACATAGCAGCAGTGGCACGGACAGACAGGCAGATTGATGCCATTGTTCGATTCTCCTAGCTAGCTTCCTTTCTCCTTCTCCCTCCCCGCCTTTTTCCGGCCGGCTTTTCAACCCCCACGTTTCTTCTTGTAGCTTTTCCTTCTCTCCGCATTCCTGTCCTCGTGGGCTAGCTAGCTGACCTCCGCCTAGTACTACTAGTACCGTCGGCACGCGAGGATTAGTTAGTGCTCATCTTCTCCGTGATCCGGCCGTACCCTCCTCTGCTTCAACTCCTCCATTGTTCTCCCCCGCGTGCTCTTCGCGTCGTCAGCATCCAAGAAAGCTCCAGCTGCCTCTTCCTCCCGCTGCGGGCTCTTCTAGACAGTGCCCGACTGCCTGGACGGCAGCGAGCCGCCGCCGGCGCGTTGCTTCCTTCGCTCATGGGCAGCTCGCCCTGCTAGCTAGCTCCGCCGTGACAGCTCCAGGCGAGGCCCCCCTGTCCTGCTGGCTACGGACTGGATTCCTCCCGCCTTCATTCTGACGAGACAGGCGTTGGAGCGAGTGACCGGAACTGCTTCCATTGCGGCAGGTTCTCGCTGAGACGACACTTCGGCGGCCATGGAGAGGGCCTGGAGATCAGGGGTGCTCTCGGAGACGGCGTCCTGCGCCGGCACGCCCAGGTCCAGCCACTCCTGCAATCTCACCCAACGCTACTCGCACAGGTCAGTAGACTTGTTTCAGAATTTCCGGAACCTGAACCAAAATTTCCTTATGCAGTCCAATACGTATTTCAGAATTCCTGGAGTATCATTTGGTAGTACATGCTACATGACGAAAAGAGTATATACGTATTTTTCAGTAAGAATTAGTAATTTCTCTGTTCCATATTATAAGCCGTTTTGAGGGTGTAGTATCCAGTAACTCATACTCGTACAGGACTAGCCCCGATTAGCCGTGAACAAAGATAGAATTAATTTTTAACAGAGAAGACTGCATACCGACAACGAACTCTAGAATCGAATCCGTAACCAAGGACAAGGAGTACGGCTTCCAGTTCATCCTCCATATGTGTGTGTGCTGTGCATACAGGGCATTGACAATTGTGCACTGTTTCAGTAGCTGAGCAACTTATTATTGGGTACTGCTGATGCCAACCGTCCTCGTCATATCACATTCAGTATCGTTACGCCATATGTACGGCGGCACTGTGCATGGACGTTCAGACTTCATGTTCTACAAAAAATGGTTGACTCATACACTGTACATGGAAATGCTGGACCCATCTTCACCTATATGGATTTTATGATACATGACTGTATAAACAATAGTTTTGACGATATTTCGGGAGTGGTCTGCAATCTTTTTATATCACTGGATTTTGGCATGGAATCTTATCAGATGATAATTATGTCTTCTGTGTCGTTTTAGTATGCTGAAGAACGATGGAGGTGCAGTGGACATGTCACCGCGATTCTCTTACTGCAAGCCTGTGAGTGGATTTATCTTGCAAACTATTTAGCATTGTTACATTTTGTTTCCCAGTCGGCCCAAAGTTCAGTCATCAGTATTGATATAGAATCTAACTATCAGGTTGTGGTTTTATCACATGATGCAGACCGCCAGTCGAGACAAAATGCTCCACAGAAGGCACTCGCTTAACATGCCAGGGCATTTGTCTGGCCATCACTCCAGGAAAACGATGGAAAGAACTCAAAAAGCTACTTCAAAGGTATGCCGAATCACGAGGTTTCTACATGTTGTTGATGATGAAGAAATATGCAGATATGTGTGTATTATATTTATGCCATGCTTTTATCCTGGAGTAGTTTTCTTTTCCATTAGTAATTCGTGAAGAATAATAGGCCAATTCAAACAATTGTCCATAATGAACTGAAAAGTGAGAGTATTATGCATGTTCATCTGTACCTTCAAATTATACCTGTGTTCTTAGCCGTGACCTTGCAGTTCTGCAGTCCATCGCAGATTTAGCTGGGGAGATTGCAGCCCTCGAGCAGGAAGTCATCCGCAAGGAACTGCATCTGCTGTCCCTCTATAGAAGAGCATTTGATCAGCATCTATCCGATTCCTGCAGTGTTAGCGAGGTACATAACTCAGGATATATGAGTACTTTCAAGTCATGTCAATAGTATGAACTCCAATATGCTAAGATTAATGCCATCAGCAGGTGGATCAAGAGACCATCAGAAATATCGATGAGGGTGCGCTTCGTTTAAGAGATATCAAGCAGTCTGCAGCCTTCAACTTGCCAACTGTCTCAGATTCTAAGAGTGTATGAACTACCTCTTTTTTTTTTGAGTCTTTCGGTATACCCATCCTTGCAAAATGATGGTCCTGACCTGAAACATCTGTCTCAACTTTGGTATCTTACAGGAGATATCAAGATCAGTTTCCAAGCATTCTAGCCTAGTGAACTTCTTGAGTGCTTCTATTTCTGAATATGTACCTAAGATATCTTGCAAACTGTCAGAGGACATCTTAAGCTGCATTGCTTCTGTCTACTGCAAGCTTGCAAGCACGCCATCTCAAGATGCAGACTCTGTGACTTCACCAAGTCCTTCTGTTTCATCTTCAAGTACCTTCTCTCCGAGGCGGCATAACGATAGCTGGAGCCCTCGGTATAACTTTGATGCCACCACAAGCCCTCGCCAATATGGATACCAAAAGGAGAATAGCGAACAAAACATAGGCATGATAATTGTTCCAAGGATACATATAGATGCCGACAAGTTTGAATATGCCTCAAAAATGCTGGAGACTATTAGGTAAGCAACAAAAAACAAGAGAACCCGTGATTTTTCTATGGTGAGTTGAACTTATGGAAGATGCGGGCTTCAGTCACTAATTTATAAATTTATTTCTACTGTATCCAGATCCCTGATACAACGGCTCGAAAAAATTGATCCAACAAAGATGACACATGAGGAGCAGCTCTGCTTTTGGATCAACATCCACAATGCTTTAGTCATGCATGTATTGCTCTACGCTCAAAGCACACATTAGTTACCTTTTGCTGGGTGCAATGTTAACTTCAGTAATCTAACGTATACTGCCTTGTGATATACAGGCTTTTCTGGCCTACGGGATACACGATAAACGCATGAAGAGCACAGACATGATTCTGAAGGTACATTTTATAGCCTAGTTCTATCTCTGCTTATAGAGTTATAGTCTGAACATGCCTGAGCATTTGAACAAAATGTATTGTCAGGCTGCGTACAATGTGGGTGGTGAATCAGTAAATGCGCAAACTATTCAGAACTCAATCCTCGGATGCCAGTCTCATCGTCCATCATTGGTATGAACTGCTTCTATGATACAGAAAACATGAAATTCCCTATTAACAAAGACAAACACATGCACACTAACAATCATTACCTTCACAGTGGGTTCGTGCGCTGTTCACGCCAGCAAAAAGATCCCTGGCAGGGTCAATGACGAGACACCCCTACGCCCTTCACCATTCTGAGCCGATCGCGCATTTCGCACTCTCCACAGGCACATTTTCTGATCCACCAGTAAGCTCTTAGCATCTCAAATCCTTCCTGCCATTGTTCCCACTTTGCCCTCGGTAAAGAAAATTAAATCTTACCGTGAAATTCACCTTGTGGCAGGTACGGCTTTACACGACCAAGAAGATACACCACCAGCTGGAGCAGGCCCGGACCGAGTTCATCCAGGCCAACGTCATGGTGAAGAAGCAGGCCCTCATGCTACCCAAGGTGCTGCACTACTATGCCAAGGACGCGGCGCTCGAGCTGCGCCACCTCATGGAGCTGGTCGGCGAGAGCACGTCCGAGGCCCAGCGGAAGGAGATGACCCAGCTCCAGCACCGGCTCAGGAGAAGGATCGACAAGTGCGTGGAGTGGCTGCCGTACAAGTCTAACTTCAGATACGTTGTACATAGGGATCTGTCCGAGTAGGCGAGGCGGGCACAGGTTTTCGGTTTCCCTTTTCCCTTTTGGATTTGTTATTACGGTGTAAGTAATTACCAGGTTTTAGATAAACCTAACCCATGGTGTGGTGTATAAGTGTGTAAATACAGGTGAAATGTGAATTGTGATGGTTTTGGTTTCAGAGTCTGGGTTTGCTGGTGGTCGAAGTGTGAAATCGTCTCCCTTCTTTTTTTTTGTCTTTGTGGGGTATATGAGTATATCACTTCAGTTAATCATAAATCCAGAATTGAGACGATGACAATGGCATAGAGAAAACTCTCAGTCTATGATGCTCTCTGCACTTCGAAATTAAGGTGGAATTCGGAGTCAACTCTGAATTTGTCTACTAATTTGGCTTCCCACTGTGGCCGGTGATCTCAAGACAGTGAAGCAAGTGGGACGAATGCAGAGTCAAAAGAAATAATCAGCAGGATAATGCTACATACATGGAGGAAGGTTGCCAGCAACACCAGGTAGTCAGGCACCAGAAAACACACGGTAAAAGTAACTGAGTTCTATAATTCTATTCAATGTCTGAAATATTTCATTGCTAACTGAATAAATTGCAAAGCATATGGAAAGATTCCATTTAGTTGCATAATATGCTGCTGACAGTTGATGTTTGGTATAGTAAGGAGACTACATGGGAATTATTTGAAGATAAAAAAATGACTCGAGAACTGACATGATCCAGACATAGTTGCGATGTGTTTGGCTATTGCTTGTTCATGTTGTATCTACTATCACAACGGGCACTCCAGCAAATGGCCCTGATCTTTCAGCGATTCGATGCAGTCGTTAAACATCTCTTGCACCCCTTTGAACTTGAGACCCAGCCCTTGGAGCTTGGATGTGTTTAGCTGATATGCCTGCTTTCCGTAGGGGTTCTTGAGCCTGCAGAGCAATATCAAGGTACATATGTTAGTCAAAATTTTGGCTTGAGTAGACGAATTGAAGAAAAATATGTATGATTGCAGAAAAGACATTAAGGCTGCTCATGAGCATCAGTTGTATGTATTGCATAGACTGACCTCCTTGGAATGGGGAATACTGGAAACTGTTTCGCGAGTAAGCCAACCAATTCGTTGTTATCCAGAACCACTGAACTGCACAAATATCTGCCAGTTGCCTCGGGTGTTTCGTACACTAAAATGTGGCTCCGTGCAACATCGTCGATGTGAACATATCCCATCCTTCCATACAAAGTGAACCTGTCTGTGTCACCTGCAAGAGCATTCAAAAACAGTTTTCTAACTACAAAGGGTACAACATTTGAAAAACAAAACACCTAAGAGGCTAAGACTAACAATTCGAATGATGCTAAAATATTCTTAGAACTGAAGTCAGGTACTTGCATCAAGGAAAAGCCTTGAAAAGGTTGAACTAAATTACTGAATCCACATAGTAAGTTTATTACCCTATTGGAGATAATTGACTAGAAAAATCTTACATACCTTGAAGTAAACCAAGGATATCTGAAGCAGTAGTACACAATTCATGGGATAAACTTGGTCCAATCACGAACGATGGAAGAACTGTCACAAGGTCAATGTTATTCTCCTTGGCAAAGTCCAATGCTGCTTGCTCTGCAAATATCTTTGCCAGGGCATACCATAGCTTTTTGGGTGCATAGAAGAGGAACAACTTCAGATCAAAGTTAATTGCAGCAATTCAATCAGTGCAGTTTACAATGTTCTATATCACCTGTAGCTTTTCACAGAGTGGCACAGAGCTCCATGTCATTTCATCCCATGACAATTCTGGCTGCTGAGTTTCATCCCTAATCCTTACCGCAGATGAAGAGGATGTGAGAACAACCCTTTTGAGAAATGGACTCTTCTTGCACGATCTTAGCACATTTAGGGTACCATTGATTGCAGGACCAAGTGTTGCTTCCTGCAACATGATTAGGATGATTCAGCTGCATGGCATGGCAGTGATAATAGAGTCGAGTGTTTAAAAAAATCAGCATGCCTTGCAATTGGAATCAGATTTAGCGAGGACAGGTGATGCAATGTGAAAGACACCCTCACAAGCCATGACAGCATCGTCAAAGCTCTCTTCCTCCAATAAATCAGCTCTCACAAGTTGGAGCCTCTCGTTTGCACCTGGTAGTTTCCAAAGGTGTCCCACTTTTTTTCGATTCCCTGCCAAGTTACAGAAATCCCCAAATATATAGTTCATTTGCTTGCAGGTGTGTTAACCAAGGAAATCTTCGATACAATGTCATCATGAGAAATGCTAGAAAGACATACCTGGGTCTCTGACTGTCCCTATGACATGATATCCAGACTCGAGGAGTTTTTTTATGAGCCAAGAGGCAACAAAGCCTGAAGCCCCAGTTACACACACTTTGCCCTTGGTTGAGCTTACCATTCTCTCGAACTGTGTGAAGCTGAGACTTGATGCAAATCTACCTTCTCATATAAGCACGTCAAAGAACAGTCTAGAGAAAGAAGATCAAGGTGTATCACTCTATTTCTGTGATCACCGTTAACAAATACAAAGCTGGGTTGGTTGAATGTAGATCCACAATACATTCTGAATGTATCTAGGTGACAGGTTGGTGGGGGAACAGAAGTGAGTATGCCGACTGCTGTGCCAACATTTTTTGTTTATTCAATCAACTAAAACCATACGCAGTGTTTTCCTACTGGTAAATCCAAATTTCCACCTATCATATGAACCTAAACCTGGAGCTAATTTTGGGAACAAAATGTTGCTGCGAGGGCATCAAGAACCCCATGGAAGCTGCTAAACCTCGAGCTCACGACGTCCACCTCAATGCCGAGCCTCCTGACGCCATCAGCGGTGACCGGACCATGGGCGGCCACGACCATGTCGGGCCATCGCTCCCTGAGCCGCGCCCAGCTCCACCCCGCGGCGTCCAGCCCCTTGAGCAGCCCCTCCACCTCGGCCGAGCTGGTGAACACGATGGCGTCGGGTGCGGCGGCGTCCGGGGCCACCAGCGCCTCGGCGCAGCCCGGCCCGGCCCAGCACGTGGTGTATGCCGGAGCGCGCACGGCCACCCACCCGGCCGCCTCGAGCCCGGCGAGGAAGTCGGGCACGACGGGCGGCTCGCGGAGGCCGTCGACGTCGGGGACGGGGCAGAGCACGCGGCGGCCGGACCCGGGGCCCAGCGCCTCGACGAGGCCGGCGGGGGTGGGGACGTCCGGGACGAGGACGGCTACCCTTCTTCCTGCGTCGCGGCAGAGCCTGGCTAGGAAGGCGCCGTCCAGGAGGTCGGCGTCGCTGCCGAGGGCGGCGACGGTGAAGGGAGCGAGGAAGCGGCGTCCGAGAGAGGGAGGTGAGCGGAGGAGGAGGAGGGAAGGGCGCGGGAGAAGGCGGCGATGCCGGAGCGGGAGGTGAAGGCGAGCGCCGCGAAGGGGTCGAGGGCGCCCGGCAGGAGGTAGGGGAGGAGGCGGTCGGGTTCGTGCGCGCGGATGGCGATGGTGGGCACGGGGAGCGGGTGCGCGCCGCGCTGCCGCAGGAGCGTGCCAAGCCGGCCACCGTATCCGCCGCCGCCGCCACCTGGCGTCGTGAACGCAACCGTCCGGCCCTCGAGCGAGAGTTGCCCCGGCTGCGCCATCCGCCCCTCCTTGGTGACGAGCGGCGATGCCAATCTATAGGATATCCACTGTCTTGTACTGTACTAGAATTCTGAATCGCAGTGAACACTGCAGACCGTCAGGACGCTTCAGATAACGTAGAACAGAAAACACAGTGAGCTCATACACAGATACCAACATCAAACTAGGAAAATTCCAGCACTGTGTGTTAACTGACGATCATGTGCTGACCCAAGCAAAGTATACATGAATTTCGTAGCATGTACTGTAGAATCTAACAGTCATCTGACCCAAGCAAAGTATACATGATTTAAACCTGGCTCCTATTCCTCTTGCTGTCAACATTATTTTGATAGTAGTGGATACAATGATACACATAGGTTGACAACAGAAAAGGAGAATGTTTGCATCGTGGCGCCATTTTCGTACACTTGTAGACAGCAATCATCAGTGATCAGGTGACATTAGTGAGTTGCGACCATGCTATCTATCTGTGGGCAGCCCTCCGCATCTGCATTATGGCATGAAGGCGTGAAGACTACATGCATGGTGGAATGTCGATCTCGCTTCACAAGAACATCATTTTGACTGTAGTGACTCCGGGAGCAGATGCAGATGGCGGCTACTGTAACTGGGTCTCGAATGGGAGCTCGATAGGGGTCGCGTTGCCGTAGAATTCTTCCAGGTTGTAGAATTCTCGCTGCGGGGGAAGAAATATATGGACGACAACATCACCTGTAGGAGTGCAAAAGACAGTTAGATAGGTGGAAGGAAAATTTGTGCATCATCCAAGCATTTGAAACTGGAAAGTAGATCAACGGGAGAGATTATGTTTTCCAACAAAACCTCGTCAATGAAATAAAATTTCAAATTCTATGAGCAGTTTAGAAATTTGTTTATATAGAAGAAAGGCAGCAACAGTGTGGAGGTGAGTGTGTTTCTTTTCAATGAACGGGCAGGAGATTTAGATGTAATTTCAGCCTACATCTAGTTTGGCAGCGAAGTTTTCCTAAAACTGAAGTATTCTGAAACCGCAGTATTATCATGCCTGGGCAACGAATACTACAGTTTATATAAAACACAGTTTTCGTTTCTCTGTTTTGAAAAAAAGAGGTCTAGAACTCTTTTTCCTATACTGTAAAATAACATTGTGATTGTACATAGTATAGTATATAAAACTGCAGTTTTATGTAAATCCAAACTCCTCGAAGTATTGAAAACCATGGTATTTTAGAAACCACGGTATTGTTTGAATATTTAAAAAATATTTGCTCCCAAATGCANATTGTCATGTTTTGTGGGGAGATTATATTTTCAGATTGTGTTGTATCACTTATACTATTGAATTATATCATGTCTTCGCGTTGTGAGTAGTTCTCTCATGTTCCTGGGGGCATAGGATGGATTGGCAATAGTTTTTACTTAACTTGTGTTGAGTATTTGGTCAAGTTTTTATCTTTTATGATTGTCTTGATGTACAATGTATGAAGTGCAAAATATTTTGAGTAATACATGAAGGTGCTATCACACTAGTGTGATGGAATGTGTAGGACCTAGGAGGACACATAAACCTTGGTCTAATACATGAAGTTATATTAGGAGGGGATTTATATCGGGGACCTTAGAGTGTAATGCTATGGTGGAACTTTATGTCTTAATAATTCTTGTGCAGTCATTTACTTGGCCACATGATCCATCATAAGGGGTTTAGTTTATTTATTTAACTACACCTAATTATGGCTCCGTCCAAAGAAGATTAAAACTTGACAAAATGTTTACCTTGTTGTTTTAGAAATATTTATGCCATGAAATCCATGTAGCCCTTGGGAACGTTTTCCACGCATAAGAAACACACACTTAAGCTTGTCCTCTTGCTGCATAGAGGATTGGGCTTTCTCTCTTTGAGAGCTTTCACTCATCATATTTTATTTTCAGCTTTTTACTTTATTGCAAACTCTACGCCAAAAACCCAAAAACACTTGCATCATTTAATCATTTTAGTTTGTCTAGTGCATAGATAATAAGAGAAGTGACACTCTTATTTGAGAGGATAAATACTTATACCTTCTATTCCTCGTGGGATCGATAATAATATTTACACATCGAAGATTTCAACGATCCCATATACTTGTGGGTATCACCCAAGCGTTTGGCCCGCATGACCACTTGGGCCAACCATCTTATGACATATCCCATCCGAGTCAGCACAGCCCGCATAGCCTCTGACGCTTTTTTTGAAATTAAAACATCGCGATCCACCATTACCGGAAGCATGCGTCGCCGGCGACGCATCGCCTGAACGACGACCACGTCTTCGATGAACCAGAGTCCATTTACCTGAACCATCATCACTCACTGACACCGACGGTGCCATCACTGGCAGCTTAAGCTGCGCCGGCCTCCCGAACGGCAAACGAAGGGATGAGACCCTCCTCACCGCCGGTGAGCTCTCTGAGACCGAACTACACTGGATCGCCGCGCGAACCGGCGAAGGAAATTGCAAGGCACGGGCGGCGTACCTCTGTGCTTGCCGCTTGGCGATCCGCTTGCGCTCCCGCGAACTGCGCTCCTCCAAAGTCCTCTCCATTACTGGCGACGGCGATCTGCAGAGATACCGCAAGGCATCTCCCCCAGCGACCTCGCCAGCCTCCTCACCTTCTTCCCCGCCATCACCTGCATCGTCCCCGTCGCTTCCTGACGCTCCTAGGTCGTCGTCGGCAAGATCGCCGGCGAGAACCCAAAATCGCCCTCTGGTCGCCTCTAACGGCTCTCCGCAAAATGCGGTCATCCTCTTAGTGCATAACGTGCATCCTTCATTTTCTTTGTCTACTAGTGGATCCACTCGCTAGCTAGCCTGTCGTCATGGATATGTATAACGATGAAGGTTGCTGGTGCCAGTTGAAGATGTCGTAATATATGTGCTGATGCCAGTGTTGATTGTTAATTAATAAGTGTTGGTCACTAGTGGAAACATGGCCTTCGGTTTGGCCCTTTCGTCCCGGTCCCCTTACGAACCGGTACCAATGGGGGCACTAGTCCCGGTTCGAATGCCCAGGGCGCCGGCCAGGGCCAGTCCCGGTTCGTAGGGGATCTGCAGTCCCGGTTCGTGATACGAACCGGCACTAAAGGGTCGCGGCAGGCGGCCGCAGTGGTGGGGCTAGTGCGAGCAACCCATAGTCCCGGTTGGCCATACGGACCGGGACTAAAGATTGGCCTTTAGTACCGGTTCTTGTTACGGACCGGGACTAACTATTTTCCCTATATCATCTCCCACCCCCAACCCGGCCGTGGCCATTTTTGAGCTCCGGGTTCATCACCATTTTCTTAACCTCTTCCTCTTCCAAGCTCGAGTTCGGCCCCTATTTTTTCCACCATTTGTCAAGCTTGGCGGCGCCTCATCTATCCAAGGGTTAGCACTTCCGGTGTTGTTTTTTAGCTCATTTTGGTGCTAGTTAGCTCATTTCATTTTTCTAGTGCTAGCTAGGTGTTTGATGAAATGCCTAAGTTAGGGATTTTATTTTTTTACATGCAATTTGAGCTCAAATTAAAGTATAATGTCTGGGTTTTACAGTTGTCCGGTGCCCGTCCTCACTGTCGTCGATCGCCCGCGCCATCCCGTCACCGGCACCACCTCGGTGAGTCTCTTGTTTTAATCCTTTTTTTAACTTATTTATATGGTTTAGATGCATAGTTATTACTTGCATAATTATCTTACGTTTTTTTATATGTATAGTGTCATGGTTCTGATATCCGTACCCATCGGCCCTCGTCCGGTCTATGACGATCCGGATGTGGTTGAACCGGACATTCCAACCGACCCTATTGTCGAGTTTTTTGAAAAAGAAAATAATGATTTGAAAGCAAAATTAAAAAGAAGTGAAAATCTTCGTCTTCAATGCCTAGAAGAGAAGATGAAATTGGAGCTCGATCTTGCCGACATCGTCGATAAACACAAGATCAAGATGGATGCAATTCATAAAGAGGCTTGGTATCATTATGCTGTTGGTTCAATAATTACCTTAGTTGTGATTTTTATCGTATTTGTTGTTGGGTTTAAATTCGTTAGATAGTTGTATATTAGTTTCTATTAATGTATGTTTTATGAGACAATGTATTACATTTGATCACTACTCTACTTTAGTTTTAATGTGATGAACTTATATTAATTAATTTGGTCAGTATTATATATTCATGATGTAGTGTATAATGGTTTTTGATATATTTTATATAATACAGATGAGCCGGCAATGGATGTATGGTGACCGATGTTATCCCGACTTTATTAATGGCATGCATTATTTTCTCCGTGTGGCTGAGACAAACAAGCCGCCGAATGGTTTTATTTCTTGTCCATGTAGTGTCTGTAAGAATACTCAATTACTCTACCTCACAAACCATTCACGTCCACCTGTTGAAGTCTGGTTTCATGTCTGGTTATAATTGTTGGACCAAACACGGAGAAAGAGGGGTTATAATGGAAGACAATGAAGAAGAAGAGGATAATGACAACTATCCTATGTTCACTGAACACGATACTACAATGGGGGAAGACGGAGCTGAAGAAGAGCACATTGTTGATGAGCCCGATGACGATCTTCGTCGTGCCATTCTTGAAGCGAAGATAAACTGGGGAAGTGAAAACGAGAGGTTGAAATTGGAGAGAATGTTAGAGGATCACAACAAATTGTTGTACCCAAATTGCGAAGATGGCCAGAAAAAGCTGGGTACCACACTGGAATTGCTGCAATGGAAGGCAGAGAATAGTACTTCTGACAAGGGATTTGAAAATTTGCTGAAAATAATAAAAAAGATGCTTCCAAGGGATAACGTATTGCCCCCAGTACGTACGAAGCAAAGAAGGTTGTCTGCCCTCTAGGATTAGAGGTGCAGAAGATACATGCATGCATCAATGACTGCATCCTCTACCGCGGTGAGGAGTACGAGAATTTGAATGCATGACCGATATGCGGTGCATCGCGGTATAAGATCAGGCGAGATGATCCTGGTTAAGTTGATGACGAGATGCGCCCCAAGAAGAGGGTTCCTGCCAAGGTGATGTGGTATGCTCCTATAATACCACGGTTGAAACGTTTGTTCCAAAACAAAGAGCATGCCAAGTTATTGCGATGGCACAAAGAAGACCGTAAGAAAGACGTGATGCTGAGACACCCCGCTGATGGGTCGCAGTGGAGAAAAATCGACAGGGAGTTCCCGACATTTTCAGATGACGCAAGGAACTTAAGATTTGGTCTAACTACAAATGGCTTTAATCCTTTTGGGGAGCAGAGCTCAAGTCATAGCACCTGGCCTTGTGACTCTATATATCTATAACCTTCCTCCTTGGTTGTGTATGAAGCGGAAGCTTATTATGATGCCAGTGCTCATCCAAGGCCCGAAGCAACCCGACAACGACATTGATGTGTACCTGAGGCCATTGGTTGAAGAACTTTTAGAGTTGTGGCGTGAAGAAGGTGTACGTGTGTGGGATGAGCACAAACAAAATGAATTTAACCTACGAGCGTTGTTGTTTGTAACCATCAATGATTAGCCTGCTCTTAGTAACATTTCAGGACAGTCAAACAAGGGATACAATGCATGCACACACTGTTTAGCTGAGACTGAAAGTATATATTTGGGAAAAAAGAATGTGTACCCGGGGCATCGTCGATTTCTTCCAAAACAGCATCCCGTAAGAAAGAAAGGCAAGCATTTCAAAGGTGAGCCAGATCACCGGACGAAGCCTACCCGTCCTACTGGGGATGTTATATATGATATGGTGAAGGATTTAAAAGTAATCTTTGGAAAGGGTGTTGGCAGACAATCTGTTCCGAATGACGCTGACAGACACGTACCGATGTGGAAGAAAAATTTATATTTTGGGAGTTACCCTATTGGAAAATCCTAGAGGTTCAGTCTGTAATTGACGTGATGCACGTGACGAAAAATCTCTGCGTGAACCTGCTAAACTTCTTGGGCGTGTATGGAAAGATAAAAGATACACCGGAATCACGGCAGGACTAGCAACATATGCACGAACGAGACAACCTGAATCTAGAGAAGTATCAAGGTCCTGCCAGCTACACTCTTACCAAAGAAGAGAAGAAGATCTTTTTTGAAGTCCTTAGCAGTATTAAGGTCCCGTCTGGCTTCTCGTCGAATATAAAGGGAATAATAAACATGACAGAGTTAAAGTTTCAAAACCTAAAGTCTCATGACTGCCACGTGATTATGACACAATTACTTCCGGTTGGCATTGAGTGGGCTTCTGCCGGAAAATGTTCGAGTACCCATTGTGAAGCTATGTGCATTTCTCAATGCAATTCAAAGGTCATCAATCCAATAACTCTACCAAGTTTACAGAAGGATGTGGTCCAATGTCTTGTCAGCTTCGAGTTGGTGTTCCCACCATCCTTTTTCAATATTATGACGCACCTCATAGTTCACCTAGTCGAAGAGATTTCCGTTCTCGGTCCTGTATTTCTACACAACATGTTCCCCTTTGAGAGGTTCATGGGAGTCTTAAAGAAATACGTTCATAACCGTGCTAGACCAAAAGGAAGCATCTCCAATGGCTATGGAACAGAGGAGGTTAATGAGTTTTGTGTTGACTTCATTCCTGACCTCAAGCCAATCGGTGTTCCTCAATCGCGCCATGAGGGGAGACTGCGGGGAAAAGGCACGCTAGGAAAGAAAGCAACAATATGTTTGGCCGGGCATTCTTTCAGCCAAGCACACTACACAGTTCTACATAATTCCAGCTTGGTGGCTCCGTATATCGAGGAACACAAGAATAGTTTACGCTTGAAATACCCGGAGCAACCTAAAGGTTGGATTGATGGAGAACACGTGAAGAATTTCGGAGATTGGTTGCAAACACGTCTCATTAATGACACCACTGTTGGAGAACAGCTATACTTGTTGGCCAAGGCACCATCTTCGACTATATTGACTTTTCAAGGGTACGAGATAAATGGGAATACATTTTACACGGCCGACCAAGATAAAAAGAGCACCAACCAAAACAGTGGTGTCTGCTTTGATGCAACAAACAACAATGGGCAAACGGACACATATTCTGGTTACATAGAGAAGATATGGGAACTTGACTATGGACCTTCTTTTAAGGTCCCTTTGTTCTGGTGCAAATGGTTTAACCTAACAGGCGGGGTACATGTAGACCCGAAATACGGAATAACTACAGTGGATCTCAAGAATCTTGGGTACGACACCGAACCATTCGTCCTAGCAAGTGAAGTGGCTCAGGTTTTCTATGTGAAGGACATGTCTAGCAGACCGAAGAAAAGAAAAGATAAGCAAGCGAATACATCATACGACGAGCCAAAACGCCACATAGTTCTTTCAGGGAAAAGAAACATCGTGGGAGTGGAGGACAAGACAGACATGTCAGAAGATTACAATAAGTTTGATGAAATTCCCCCCTTCACAGTGAAAACTGACCCAAGCATCGTGTTGAATGATGAAGATTGTCCATGGTTACGGCGCGATAAGAAGAAAAGGACACACACGAAGAAGTTTATAGCACAACACTAGAGACGGATGTTGATGGTGATGTGTAATAATGTATGAAACAGCTTTTTTTATCCTGGTTCTATGTGTAATAATCGGTAAAAGTAGTGTTGACTATGGAGTTTAGGATTTTCATTGAATAAAAAAGCTCATTTTATATTTTTTAGTGTCACAGTTTGAAATTTAAGTCAAATTTACTCAACTCATCCATTTGAAATTTGAATACAATCAACATAGTTAAATTTGAAAATAACCAGTACCAAATGAATCTATATGTCCATAGCTTAAGTTTGATATAAAGTTTGTCAAATTTGAACAATTAAATTAATAGAATAACATAAATCAGGAAAAAAGAAAACTAAAAAATACAAACGACCCTTTAGTCCCGGTTCGTGGATGCAACCGGGACTAAAGGTGGGCTTTGGCGCGCTAGTTGCCACAGGCCCGAAAAATTGGACCGACAGTCCCGGTTCGTGGCTGCAACCGGGACTAAAGTGGCCTCTGGTCCCGGTTTGTGGATGGAACCGGGACTAAAGGCCAATTAGTGCCTTTTTAGTTTGCCCGCGTCCTCTCGTCCCCCCATTTTACCGCCAGCCCAAGAAGAGGAAGGACGCCGCCAGGCTGCCGCGCCGTGCTCCCCTGCTCCCGTGCCGCCGCCGTCACCGCCGTCGTCTCCTGCTCCGGCCACCGCGGCCCCTCCTCCTCGCCGGCGAGTTTCACGAGCTGTGCGGCCGTGAATCGGCTGAAATCGGCCCCTTCCCCGTCCCAAAGTCCACCTGCTGCTCCGTCCGGCTCCGGCGCCCTCGTCGACCTCGCCCACGCCGCCGTCCTCCGTGCGGGAAGGTACGGCAACCCTACCCTCTCCCCTCCTCCCTCGCTAGAAAAGCCCTAAATCGGCGGCGCGGTAGCCCTAAATCGGTGGCGGTACCCTAGATCGGCGGCGTGGTAGCCCTAAATCGGCGGGGCGCGCGGTAACCCTAAATCGGCGGCGAAACCATGGGCGGCGGCGGGGAAACACGGCTGGCGGCGGCGAAACGCTTAGGGCGGGAGCATTTACATTCATTCATAGATAAAAGGCCTAATGGCCATTACATTTGTAGATAAAAAGGCCTAATGGCCATTACATTCATAGATAGGGGGTAGGGGGAACACGAAGGGCGCGGTGCCGGAGTCCTAGTCCTCGCCGTCGGAGAGGACTACGTAGCCCGGCGCGTTCCACAGATGGGCCGGCGGCTGCGCCTCCGGCGGAACCTGGTGCTCCTCCGGCTCCTGGGGCGGCGGCGGAGGCTCCTGGCGCTGCGGCGACCAATTGCCGCCGGTGAAGCACCACGACTCGCCAAGGAGGCCTGGGGGCAGGGGAATAACTTGCTCCTCCCGCTCCTCGGCCTCCTGCTCCTGGATCAGCTGCTGCCACCAGGGCTGTGCAGGCTGCTGCGGCGGTGGCAGCGACGGCGGCGGCATTTGGGCCGCGGCCTGCACGACCGACTCCCAACGCCTGATTTCGTCATCGATGAGGGAGCAGCGGGACGCCTCGTATGCGGCCTGCAACTCCGGGTCCTGCAACTCTGGGTCCTGCTCCTCGTCGCCGTCGTCGTCCTCCTCGAACCAGAGCTCCCGCTCGTCGCCGGGCGGCGGCGCGGGGTATGCCGTGGGCTCCTGCGGCGGCGCCGGGGCCTGCGCAAAGAAAGCGCGGCGGCGGTCGTCGTGCTCATTCCGGAACCACCGGTCCCAGTAGGGGGAGTCCGGTGCGTAGGCGGGGTCGTTGAGGAGGTCCAGAGGGAGGGAACGGCGGCGCCTGGCTATCTCCACCGCCCTGGCCCGGCCACTGGCCGGGATCGGCGGCACCGGAATCCGTTGCGGATTCAGGTGCCAGTCGTCCGGCAGGTGGACGTCCGGCCACTCGACTGGCACGGCGTTGTTCCAGTGCCACCAGCACTCCTCGACGCGGACGTAGCGCCGCATCCTCTTCTTCTTGTCTCTCGGCGCCGGGTCCGCTGCACCGGCGCGGCGCGTCGGTCGGAGGACCCGCACACCATCCGGCGCGATGCCGAACGCCGCCGGCGGTGGGGGAGGAGGAAGGGGGGTGGAGGAGGAGGAAGGAGGGGCACGCCGGCGGCCGGAGGAGCCGCTGGACTCGCCCTGGTTCTTCGGGTTCTTCAACCAGCGCGACATGGCTCTCTCTGGCTAGGGCTAGGGCTAAGGGCTACGTAGGGGTGGGGCGGCGGTGTGGTCGCTATCCCCACGGCCGGAGTCCATTTTTAAAGGACCAGATGGGTCACTGGGAGGTGGGCCGCGGTCATTAACTACGGGCGGCGGGAGCCGGGCGGTTGGGCAGCGGGGAGACGAGGAGGGAGCATTGACCACGCGCGTGGCCAGTTGGGGCGTGCACATGCGGTCGTGGCCTAGTGGGGAAGACGGGGCGGTTGGGCGGCGGGGTCACGGGCAGGTGGGCTAGGGGGGTGGGGAGATGAGGAGGGAGCATTGACCACGCGCTCGTGGCCAGGGGGTGGACGCGGCGCGTCGGCCCGACGCATGCTGGACCTAATTTGGGCTGGCAGCTGCCAGGTAGGACCCAACGCTGGCCCTAATTTGGGCTTTGATTTTATGTGAAACTTGCATACTACTAGCCCTAGTTTAGGCTCTAATTTTTTGTGAAACAAAATTAAAAGCATATATAATTGACTGCAGGTACATTGAGCTATGGACGCTCCTCCCTTCAGAGGCGACAATAATGAAGAGGAAATACAACAAATAATATATGCGAGTGCCCGTGGAGAAGATGATTTCGGAGGAGAAGATGATTTCAGCTCACAATTTCTGAACGACTCCGGTGAGGGACTTCAGTTTGAGGAGGAAGTTACCTTAACGACAAACTCCGTCGAGGTATATATATATATTAAGGCTGTGTTGATTCACTATATATATGCATTAATTGATCTGTATTGCATGTGTTAACAAATCATTTTTTCAGCCCTCCGGATCGACCAAAGCTGCAAAGCATGCTCCTCGAGGCCTGACGAAAAGGATGCCCAGCGATGCACCGAGGTTACTAACTTCTTCCTTACAACTTCAAGTAAGTGTTACTAATTTCTTGTACACATTCTATTTTTCCTCACCCGATCTTAAGTGTAATTGATGAGTTATGCATGACTGCGTATGTAAACGTTCAACTTCCACTATATTCTCGTGTGCATTAGATATGACGAGGGAGAAATTAAAGTCTTCGACTCATTAAGGAGAGGACCTAAAGAATTCAAGAGCTTGTTTGACATCATGAAAGAGTAATTTAAATTCTTATCACACTATATCGGCCTCTTTCAGTCATTTCGTGATATCAAGTAATTAATAACTCTTTATTCATTTTCTTTGTCAAGTAGAGTATGGGAAATGTTCATCAAGGAAGAACCCGGTCAATGGCAACCGAAACTGATATGGTCTCTGAACAAGGTAAGTAGTACTACCTAGATCCACGCATCTCTTTAATTGTAGTTTCAATACCATTATCAAACTTGATGTGATTGAATTCTATTCTCGAACAGTGGTGTCTGGAACAGCCAACCGGGACCCACTTATGTGGATACTACGTTTGCGAGTACATTCAAATGAGGACCACTGAGAGATTCAATAATCTAAGAAACAAAGAGGTAAGTAAACATTATTCACAATTTTTTTTGTTACCATCAATTGTGTGGAGTTTCATTCATAATTGTTTTTCTCCTTCTTTTAAAGATTGCAAGGAAGCGGAACGCCCTCCTACCAAATGACCGTATAAAAGCAATTGCGGAGGAGTTGGCGGGATTTCTTCTTGACGAGGTCATACCTGAAAAAGGAGAGCACTACTATCTACATATATAAGTGATCTCATGTACTATGATCTCATGCATGTAATTGAGTACTTATTATACGGAAACGTGATCTTTATATAATACTTGATTTGTATGTGTGTTATATATATGCATCAATGTGATCTTAGTGTAGTAATGTAATTTATATATTTACCAAAACGCATTTTTGACATATCAACATGATTTCGAAACCATCTGAAACCCCTAAACGTCAAACCCTGAAAAATATTCTAAAAGAAAAAAAAAGGGACTAAAGCCATCCAGCCCGCGGGCTAGTCCATGGCCACGTGGGAGGGCCTCTAATCCCGGTTCGTAAACAACCGGGACTAGAGGGGGGGGGGGCCTCTAGTCCCAATTAGCTAGTCCCGGTTGCCCAACCGGAACTAGAGGCCCTCTGGAACCGGGGCTAATGCCCCGTTTTCCACTAGTGGGTGTATAATCCTGTTGTAGAATAGGATGATGGTGCTCGTTTGCAAATGGTATGCCGACAGCATGCATGCATGATCAATCACTTCGTTTAGTCTCTACGATGATCTATTGATCTTTCCCGATAGACAATTACTCGCCAGCCAGCGGGCACTACGTCTCCTTTTTTCCGTTTTGTTTGGGGCGTTGGAGACGATTCAACAGGCGATGGATGCCATTGCCACCGATCTGTGTCTTCGATATGGATTCATGGGATGCTACTCTCAATACAGAATCGTAACCAATGCAGTGTTAAAACGGATTAAATAATCTCCGAGAAGTTTGGTCACTCTTTTTTACATTGTCACTCTCAATGTATTATCCTATACAGTGGTAGAATTTTTTAAGAGATGATGCTCGCCCCAAATGTACTCTTACGTGTTGTATCTACATTTTTTTTCGGAATGGGGGATTACCCCGACCTCTGCATCGAAGAGATGCATACGGCCTGTTTTATTTCATTTATTCAACAAAAGTTGGCAAAAAGTCTTACAACAACCGTATAGTCCAAAGCCGCCCAACACGGGGATAATCTCCGGCTACTCACACAACGATAGTAAATAAGCGGGACCTTGTGCCCCGACCATAACTATCGCCAGCTCAAACGCTGAATCCAAAAACATCGCCTTGTGCACATGCTTCGGAAGTAGACACCGCCATCTTTCATGAACCCATCTCCGGGGTGTAGATTGAAGCCAAGACCCATGCCAGCCTGCCATTGACGCCGCCACGAAGACAACAGCGCCACCACCCTGCGCGTGTCCATCATCTCGCGTTCGTCGTCTAGACTCCGCTGCGCCATGCCGCCGCGATGATGACAATGCGGTAGATACAACACCGCACCACCATAGAAACCATCCACTGGTCCCCAGGACAATGTACAACTCCAAAGATGATGCCCCCCCAAAGGGGAAACGACGCGAGCTCGCCGCCATCATCCGATCAATGGATCTAGGGTTTCCCCGGGAGGTAGTAGGAGGACCTAGGAGCTTCACCACGGCGATACCTTCGGGAAGGAGATGGCGCCCAAAGACGTCGACATCGCCGGCTCTAGCCACAACCAAGAGCAAGATTTTCATCCGGATCTGCTCCCGCAAGACCTCCATCTAGCAAATGCACATCAAACCAGCCACCTTCAGAGCCCTTGTCGCCGGCCAAGCAAGACTCAGGCCCGACAGCTGGCCGAACTAAAAAAACCAGATCTGGAGGCAACTCCCGATCCAGATTCGAGCTAGCAGCCCTGCTACCATGGCGTCCTCAGCCGGCCGCAGCCGTGCCAGCAGGAGGGCACGACCCAGGCCACCCGTGGTGAAGACGGAGGCCCGAGCCAGCCCAACGGATGCGCCGCCCAGGTCGCCGCCCCGCCGGCATGGCCGGATGGGCGCGCACCACGATGGCCGCGGATGCGCACCATGCCGCCTGGGAACTCCGCAAGCCGGACGACGAGGAGATCCACCACCGTGCTGTCGAGAAGCCGACCACACCATCGCCCCGAAGAGCCCACCCTGAGCCGCTGCGCCGCGAAGAAGAAGAAGCCCCGCCGCTGCCGTTCCGCACGGGCTTCGCCTAGGAGCGCCTGCCGCCGGCGGCGAGGGGAGGGGGCAGGGGAGGAGGACCCGGCGGCGGCTAGGGTTACACCCCGGTGCCGCTCGGGAGCGGCTACATGACGTTGCAGATCTCTTTGCATTTCAACGGTGTGAGATCCACTAATTAATTTGACTAGTTAGTGAGATGTGCTAAGAGCCGTAGCCTCACTAACATACAAACTCTGTTGTTTCTCTTCTTTCATTTTGGTGTCATCGCAGCATTTTTTTTCTATGAAAATGTGCTAATCGACAAGCATTGGAGACAGCTAGTGATCTAATCCAATCACATATTTCTCACTTCGAGATGGCGCTGAAATGGATCATTTTCTCTTTATGTTGGTGCAGTACATGAAAATGCACACATGTGTACGCGTCATAATGCACACATGTCATACACACGGGGACATGTTCTCTAATCGCATGTTTCTCGAACCTACAGAACAGAGAAGGCCCCAACAAACCCTACCAATCAATCGCCAGCTTCCCCCTAGGAGGTAGGAGAAAATTTAGATCTTTGAACGGTGTGTAGTTTATGTTCAATGAGGAGCCAGGAATCCAGGATAGAGGGGCAAACATGTCAAGTAATGTTAGGAGCGGGACAAATCTCCAAGTAAAAAAAAAAAAGGAGCGGGACAAATCATCTAAATATAACTAATTTTCTCGCATATGATTAACAAGCAAGTATACATGCATTAGTTGTGACAACATGGGGGAAGCCATGGATAGTCTTAGTCTCCATGTGGATCCGTCACAATTAGGTATATTTGTGTTAGTTTTATTGAAGGGGGCCACGGGATCAACAACTGAGGACGTCATGTTGTATAATGGTCTACCTAATTGAACCCGTCCCGATGTGGCAATCATAAACAACGTCGAGAGATAGTGGTCTTTCATTTTCTCTCCCTTTCTCACATCACGATAATAGTTTTTTTTTTCCTTCGACGATTAGCGATATAGCACCAATTTAACAACCCCCTTACGAGATATGTGGGCCTGACAACTATATGATCTTCTAATTTCTAAGGATTCTTCACGGGGTGCCTAGAAGAACATCTAGATCTGATCAACATAGCTAGAGACCATGGCTTCATTGTCCTTTGATGTACACTTAGAGTTTTCCAATGTCCTTTGTTGGTCGCCAATGTATCGGTTTTCTCGGTCGATTGCAATGCGTAGTTAATTAATAAAATTATATAATTGGTCTAAAAAGGAACACACGTACAAACAAAACTCCATTATCATACATTATAAAAATTGGGCCAAAAGAATGAGCAAAAATAGAAAAAACAAGGAATCTAGAAATATTCTAGCTGTGTTAGCAATAACTGACTTTAAAATGCAAAATTTGAGATTTATCGAATTCCATGTTTTTGTACCATATTTACGTATATTTATCGAATTATCCAGTGCTATCTCGAAGTGAGAAATATTCAATCAAGCAGTGGTGATTTTAAAATACCTATAATTTCATGTATTTTATTTGGAATATTGTAACTTGATACAAATATTCTTTTTTAGATTTACTTATACTTTTTTTCATCATCTTGTACTCATTTGGCTGTGATGCATACAAAATCACGAGCATGTCATCGTGAAAAAAAATTCGACGGGGCAAAGAACAACTACAGATGTACATTTTGATACTTGAGTGATCAAGAATTTCTGATACAAGTTAAGAGACCAAACTTGGACTTCGGCAATAGGTTGGGGACTATAAATAGTAAAATTTATAAATTAAAGATTGAAAATGTAACAATGAAGATCTCTTTGGTTAATTCCGTGGAGTGGGCGAGAACAACATAACAACATGATCAAGCAATGATCTGTCAAATGATTTTTAAAGAAAAACAAAGATCTATAGAGGTTATTTACGTCAGTGTGTGTAACAACACTAAATATTAATTAAAATATATAGATTTGGTACCACCATTGTCAAAGTCCAATTATAGTTCCTCGCCTCTAATACCAGACATATTGGTCCATAGTGTCATATCCATCTAAATTTGTCCCGTTGTTTGATTGGAACCGGTTTTAATAATGACA
Source organism: Puccinellia tenuiflora (assembly GCA_012064385.1). Taxonomy (NCBI): domain Eukaryota; kingdom Viridiplantae; phylum Streptophyta; class Magnoliopsida; order Poales; family Poaceae; genus Puccinellia; species Puccinellia tenuiflora. The sequence continues at coordinate 474,231 of QRDG01000609.1, read as the reverse complement.
TGAGACGGTTTCACAACATTCAAAAACTATAAGAATGTAGGAAAATAAAACAAAAAAATTGGGGGATTATAAATATTCTAGTAAATATACTAAATATTTCAAAAAAATTAAAGTACACAACAGTCATAATTAGTTATAGAACCATGAATAAGGCAAGTTACTAATGGCATATTTATTATTTAGCTATACCATTTCATTTTAAAATTATTTCTTATAATTTGACTCGGTTTTTGTTTCGTTCATTTCTTAGTGTTCGTGTAAACCTTGATAATAAAAGGCGGTTCTCAGATAGTTTTTGGTTTATTTTTTAATTGTATTTCCTATGTAAGTTTACAATTTGTTTGAAATAAACTTCAACCTTATAATTTTTCCTAACTACTAACTTTTAAAAATGTGTTGCCAAATTTGGGTGCTTAAAGGGTTTAAGCATTGAGCATGTGCAAAACTCTCGCTCAACGTTAGGAGCGTTTTTATATATGTTAAATGGCTAAATCTAGATGAGTTAGTGGGGAGTATCGTACATTAGTATCACGCATATGATACTAGTATGATTCTACTCATAGAATACATAGTATCATATGGTAGTATCATAGTCACACTATTTATTTGATTATAGAATTCCAATATAAATATGTGTACAAGATTTACTTGTTCACTAATTATTGTGTCAAATGAGATTTTTTATAACATTACATACATGATACTATCTATGACAATTTCAATATTGACATCATAGGGAATCAACCGCCTTTTCGTGTACTATGTAACGAAGACTAAACTTAGACCGAGAAACTAGTAAAGAAAATAACATCACTCACCCAAAATTGTACTGATTAGGCAGGGAACGTGGAGAAACCCTCGCGCCTAATTCGAGCACCGCATCTCGCAACGCATCCGGAAAGAAACCGTTGTTACACATGGTATATACTGTTGGGTACGTAAGTTAGCCCGATCGATCGAGAACATGCATGTGACACACATATCGATCGTGTCCCGTCCCACCGCCACACACCTGCGTCTTTCGTTCACACTGATTAGGCAGGTGAAAGCTACTGTATAACACAACACAAGCTACTGATGCACTGTTGCACTCAGGCTGCAGGCAGCTTTTGAAAGCGTATATGCTAGTCAGTCTGTATCGATGTCGTTACACCTACACATGTGTAGCCTCTCTACTAGTAGCTACTTTGGCACAATGCATGGCACACGCGTACATACGCGTGTAGATACCCTCTTACAGTGGAGCTAGCAGATGCTTTACTAGTTACGTATTTTTCAGGTGACGTACGTACGCATTGGCGTCCACTGAGCTAGGCAAGGGCAATCTCGTCTCGTACACCGCCACAGTCTCCTTCCTCCTACGTACACGTATACGTACGTGGCGCGTCGCCCAGCCGCGAACGAGATGCGAGCAGCTCGCCACGTAGGCGATGGTGGGCCCCAACCGTCAGTGGCCGACGGCGAGTCACCCAATGGGAGGCTCCCACAAGCTCGCGTGCGGCGGCACTGTACGTACGTAGTTGCACCGGAGCCATCGATGGGGCAGCAATAGCATCGCGCGGCCATTACTTCGCGATTAAGCTAAACGCGACCCCCGTGGGGCCGGGCCTCACGTTGCACCAACCGATCGAGCACCGAGAGCGCCACGTGGGCCAGCACAGGCCCCCTCGTACGCGATCGGCCCGTCCGTCGACGCCGCTGGGCTCATCCCGGCCGTCCGTGCCCCGAAGATGGGCGCACGTGGGCAGGCGGGCCCGGATGCGGAATGGATATACTGTCACGGCCGTAGAATCTTTTTCCGCGACACGGCCCCGAAAGCAAAGGAGGCCGGCAAAAGCCACCGGGACGAAGGAAGAAGAAGAAAGCCCCACGTAAACGCGGGGCCCACACGTAGCGAGCAGCCCGGCTCTCGGCCTATAAATAGGGCCAGTTTCCTCATCGCTTCTTCCCTTTTCCCCGATCTCTCACTCAAGCAGTCTAGTTTTCCGGAATTACGATCACGTCCTTTTGGTTAGCAGAAGAAGCGAAAATGCTGTCTCTGCAGGAAGCGGTCGGGCTGGACCTGGACGTCATGGGGTTCGGGTTCGGGTTCACCCCGTGGGGGCCCGACACGTGCCCTACGTTGGACCAGCTGATGGCGTCGTCCCCCAGCTCGTCTGCCGGCGACGCGGCGGCGTGCGGGACGCCGGGGGAGGAGTACGACGAGGAGGAGCGGCGGAGGCGGCAGCGTCGGAAGGTGTCGAACCGGCTGTCGGCGCAGCGGTCGCGGGCGCGGAAGCAGCAGAAGCTGGAGGAGCTCCGCGGGACGGCGGCCCGCCTCCGCGCCGAGAAGCGGGAGCTGGCGGCCAGGCTGAACGCCGTGGCGCGGCACGAGCTCGCCGCGTGCCGCGACAACGCGCGCCTCCGCGCCGAGGAGGCCGCGCTCGAGCGACGGTACCGCGAGGCGCGCCGGCTGCTCGCGCTGCAGCGGCTCACGCAGCAGCTCCGGTCGCGTCGCCCGCTCCAGCCGGGCGGGCCGGGTGGCGCTTTCGGCGGACTCGGATCAGGAGTCCCGCCGGCCTTTGGTCCCGGAGCGTCGCTGGGGCTGGCGTCTCTGATGACCTAGCTAGCAAGGAAGGGAGGAGGAAGTACGTGCGCGCGTAGTCATGAGCTGGTGAGTCGTGACCACGAAGTCACTTCGCAGGTGAAGTTTTGGAACGGACGGCGACGAGACTGCATGGAGCACTACCTAGCTAGTGCTTTATTAAGCTGCACGCAGCTAGCTATATATACCAAAGCTATAGGGACATGGGACTCGTTTGACGTGGACGCTGCTGCATATATATATATATAATTATTAAGTAAATGATGAATGGATCGATCGTCAGCTCATGTAAATTACTAAATTGATGAAAAATTACTGCATGCTTTGGAGCCGTAAAGAGCCACGTACAGGTTGACGTACTCGGTCTCCCTCTATTTCTACTCTCGTTATATATTTGACGGTGACTACACGCCGTCTCTTGTCGTCGTCAGCCTTTAGGCCAATTTAACGGAAAGATGCCGATCGATCGATGCCTTCTTTTCTATCGGATGTCCTTGCGGGCCATCATGGAACGTGATCCTCCTCCGCTTTAGCGATACAAGAATAGACCGTAGATGTAGAATTTGATAGAGATAGATCACTGCCTTGGGGCTCTCTTTGGTTGATGCACCAACGTTGCATATGTTTGCAACACTTCTTTGCCGCTCGTGGCTAATTTAGTTTTCAAGATGCGCACCACACTTTACGACACTTGAGGGAAGCTTGCCACACTTTGCTAAGCCGGTGATATGTAGGTTCTATATTGTGTGAAAAGAATCTTGCCATAAGTGCAACCGCCAACCGAATGAACGACTAACTATCGAACATAGCGTGTTGTGTGGCAAAGTTAGTTATCGAAGAGGTGCACCACACTTGCACACTTGAGGAAAGCTTGCCACACTTTTCTGAGTCAGTGACACGTGGGTACCAGAATGCAAGGAAGGAATCTTGCCGTATGTGAGACCGCCAACCGAACGCGCGACATATGTAACGTGTCGTGTGGGAAAGTGTAGCAAATATGGTATACCGACTAAGCACACCGTTACTATTACGGACAAAGGGACCAAGGGAAAAAAATTGCAGTTACTCTAATAATTCCATGGGTCTAAGATCTCTGAATAGCATTGCTCAGAAAATGGTTAATAGTTTGAATTTGATCTTATCTCTAACTGATCTATTTCAACAAACGATAGTTCCTTGTTCCTTAGGGCATTGGACAGTTTTCTGAACATATTTATGTTCCAAATAGTACCTAAAAGCAAAGTCAATAGGCAAATCCTTTTAAATGAAACACTTAGTACTAGGACCAGAAGAAACCTCGGTCCTCCTCATGTTGTCGTTATGAATTTGATAGAGATATATCTAACAATTAGGGATTTGGGTGTCGGGTAGCTACACCAACATTGCATGTGTTTGCAACACTTCTTTGCCGCTCATGGCTAATTTAGTTATTAAGATTCGTGCCACACTTGAGGAATGATTTCCACACTTTCCTGATTACGAGAAAAGAATCTTGCCGTAAGTGCAACCAGCAACCGAACAAATGAAGAACTGTCAGACATGCATAAAATGTGGCGTGGGAAAGTGTAGCAACTAATGTATACCAACCAAGCACACCATTACTATTATAGACAAAGACGCTAATAAGAAGAATTGATGTTTTTTGCAAGGGAAAAGAAAAAAGTAATGTTGCAATTACTCTGAAATTCCATGGGGGTCTAGGATCTCCGAATAGCATTGATCCGAAAATGGTTAAGAGTTTGAAGTTGATCTTGTCTCTAACTAATCTATTTCAACAAACGGTATTTCCTTGTTCGTTGGGGCATTGGACTGTTTCTGAAATTCATATGTTCGAACAGGACCTAAAAGCAAAGTCAGTATGCAAATCCTTTTAACCGAAACACTTAGTACAAGGATCAGAAGAAACTTCGGTCCTCCTCATGCTGTCATTACGTATTTTTTTTCTCAATACGCCCCGACCTTTAAATCAATTGATGCACGCACCCATTTTTTATTACAAAGTTCATCATTTCAATTCTTACAAATCAAAGTTTTTGTCTGACACCTCAAACCTGAACGATTAATCGATATTCGTTGTTTTAGCTAGGACCTGACAAGAATAACGAACAAAGATATCGCCCTCTGGGATGTGGCATCGAACAAAGCGGGCCAACATAAGGACTATCTAGAGCCAGGTTGCTTGTAGTGGGAGGCTTGGCTATATGTATAAGGTGTCAAGGTGGGATCCCGCCGGATGTCACTTTTAGTGTATTTTGACTCTTCTAGTTTAAAATTTTGTGCCAAAATTTACACTAGTAAAAGCAAAATGCATTACAGGTGGGACTTAGACGGAATCCCACTTGACATCCTATATATGTAACATCTTTTTATAAAAAAAAACCATTTCAATTTTAATGCGTCAAGTGTCCTTGAAAAAACTAGGGCGGAGCTTAACTCTTACTATTTGAGATCCAAATTACATATCCATCGTGGACGACCTACTATCAGCAAGCCGCCAGGAACTGTAGTGAAGCGCTAGAAGCTGGCAGAATTCTCAAAGCGTGGCAAGGCAATCTCATGATCAGATCGATTAGCCCTTTACCTCTCCATGCCCTGTCACTGGCTTTAGTACCATCCCTAGCTAGCAGCCGTTCACGCACGCCCGATCCGATCCATCGAGCGCTGTGCCGACGCACATTATCCGGTCAATACGATCGAAGGAACCAAATCGACGCCACGTAACGTCGTCTAATGTCCAGCACTCTGGTCTACGCCTACCTACGGAGCATTAAGAATTTTGTATACCCGGCCGTAGCACGTGGAGTAACACTTCGTCCCAGTAGCCAGTAGGCAGTAGTCGTGCTTTTTGGAAAGAAGAAGCAAAGCACGCACGCCGCCGTGGACTGGATGGCGGCGGACGCGTGGTGATTTTGTATGGACGCGGTGGCGCGCGCATCAGCTCCGGACAGGACTCACCGGAGGCGAAGTTGCTCGGCTGCTGCGGACGACCATGCCGTGCTCGTCACTCTCGTCTCATTAACGGCCGGCAACCTGCGGCTGTGGGCCAGCGCGAGCTCGGCCGATCTATCGTAAATTCCTAATAAGAAAGAAAAATAAATAAAAACACAGATACCTAACATAAAAAAAAATAAGACGAGATTCTACTCACATGGGACCCGTGGACAATCGCGAGCTGAAGCGGCCCGGGTCTCCAAAGAATACGCTGCTCTGCTGAACCCAGGCCCAAAAATAGGCAAAACGTTCCCAGCAGTTTAGAGACACTGTATGCTTCCCTAAAAAAAATACTCCCTCCATTAGCTTTGTATAAAACGTCTTTTACATTAAAAAATGGAGGGAGTAGGATTTTTTTTTTAGAGGGAAAGGGGCCTCGCCCCCAGTTTCATTGATAAAATCAAAGAAACCAACAAAACATCCTTGTTCCGAGTTCAGAAGAGCAAGCGAAAGCTAAAAACAAAGAGCGAAAGGAACTAAGCAGCGCAGGGTCTAGGGAGTTTTAAGATCTAACTTTATTACAACTTTGCAAAAAGCAAAAAGCAAAACCCAGCGGCTAGATTGCATCTATTGCCTCGACAACAGCAGTCTCCTCCAGGGTAGATGTTTGCTTGAGTTTCTTCAGTTGCTTGTGCGCACCCTCCGGAGACCAGGAACCAGCATCCAGTGGGGAGATGGGGCTCAGAACAGTGGCTCTCATCTTGCTAGCTGGGCGCGGAGGGCTGCGAGGGGAGGCCGGCGTGGAAGTAATCTTCAGGTCACCCAGGAGATCAGCTGGTGTCAGCCACATCCCAGGCGAAGAGGATCTGAGAGCATCCCCAGAATTAGCTGAGAGAAAGCTTCCACCTGCGGGATCGAATCCTTCCTTAGGATGATCTTCCAGCTCTGCAGCGAGTGGTACACCCGTCTGCACACCTGTTTGATTGATAGCCATGAAACACTGTTAAAGATCATATCATTTCTGAGTTTCCACAGGTTCCACATTACAGCAGCACCTATAGAGTTTAGAGCAGAGTTTCTATTATTGGAAACCCAAAATCGAGCTACAGATTCATAAGTGTGTCCAATGTCCACTGCAAAGAAACTCGAAACGATTGACCAGGTGTTTTGGGCTACCACACAACTAAAGAATAAATGATGCACAGATTCTTTCTCAGAGCAGAATAAGCAATCCTCAGGTTTGAAGATTTGCCTTTTCCTAAGGTTGTCCTTTGTCATAATTTTATTATGTGACAAGAGCCACAAGAAAACATGAACTTTTGGGGGGACAGAGATCTGCCAAAGAGAGGGGATAAAAACAGGGATAACTCCTCTGAAATTAATGACATGATAAAGGGAACTGGAAGAATAGGTTCCTTTATTTTCCAGTTGCCAAACTAGAGAGTCCATGTCACCTGAGAAACTGGTACTCTTAACTATCTCTACTAGGGTGTCCCAATCCATCATCAGGTTGTCAGTGAAGTTCCTTCTAAAAGTAAGTTTGAGGTTCTCTCCATCCCAAGCATCAGACAGGGTAATGGTCTGTTCATTACAAAGAGTATAGACCCCCCAGAACTGAGTGGCTAGAGGTGAATTGCCAAACCAAGTGTCTTCCCAAAATCTAATTTTCCTACCATCCCCAACTATCCATCTATAACCAAATTTTATTGATTTAACAACTTCTACAACTCCTTTCCAGAATCTAGACATATTCTGGGAGTTGCAATAGAAGATGTTTGGTGAATTAGTTCTATATTTGTGGTCAATTAGGCTTTTCCAAATTTTACCATCATCTTGACAGTATCTTTTCAGCCATGAACCTAAAAGGCAGAAATTGACTTCTCTCAAGTTTGGGATTCCTAAACCACCAAATTCTTTTTTGGTGCAAACTAGGCCCCAGTTGGCCAAGTGTAATTTCCTATGACCTTCAAAATCATTCCAAAGGCAATGTGCCATTTGAGTATTAATAAGATCTAGTGCCCATTTTGGGAACTTGAAGAAGGATAACAGGTATATAGGAATACTAGCTAAACAGGTTTTTATCAAAAGAATCCTCCCTGCATAGGAGAGGAGCTTGCCTCTCCAGCCAGCCATTCTTTTTAAAATTTTATCTACTAAAGGTTGGACATCTTCTCTCCTAAGTTTGTCATAGTGTAAAGGAACCCCTAGGTATTTGATTGGGAAAACCCCTACACTGCATTCTAGGATTTCAGCAAAAGGGGAGAACTCATCTGACTCCATCCCAATGGGGATGAGCTCACTCTTAGAGTAATTAATTTTCATACCAGAGATCTGCTCAAAGCAGGTGAGAACTATTTTTAGGTTTTTTGCTTTCTCTAAGTTGTTTTCAACAAAAAGGATGGTGTCGTCAGCGTATTGGAGGCAAATAACCCCTCCAGGAATTGCTTCTGGACACAAACCTTGAATGAGACCTAAGGAAGCAGCCTTAGAGAGCATCTTAGTCACTACATCTACTACCAGATTGAAAAGCAAGGGTGAGAGAGGGTCTCCTTGCCTAAGGCCTTTTCCAGTTCTAAAGTAGGGGCCTTCTACTTGGTTGATTTTCACACCAACTGAACCATTTCTAACTACTTGCATAATTAGATTAATCCAGAAGGGGCTAAAACCTCTAATTCTAAGGAGCTCTTCAAGGAAATCTAAGTTTACCTTGTCAAAGGCTTTTTCATAATCTAATTTAAGGACCAACCCTTTCTTCTTTGTGCTGTGCACAGAATGGAGAACTTCATGTGCAGTGACAACACTCTCTAAGATATATCTACCTTTGATAAAGGCTGATTGGTTACTAGCTACTAGTCTGTCAAGAATCATAGCAAGCCTATTAGTCAAGACCTTGGTGAAAATCTTGAAACTACAATTTAACAGACTAATGGGTCTAAACTTTTTCATAGAGGTGGCATCTTGTTCCTTAGGAATCAAGGTGAGAATAGCAAAATTAAGTCTGGAAATATCTAGTTCACCTTTATGGAGATCTCCAAACAGATCCAACAGATCCTTTTTGACTAGATCCCAAAAATGTTGGTAAAAAAGGAAAGGAAGGCCATCTGGGCCAGGGGCACCATCAGAGTAGGACTCAAAAATAGCCTTCTTAATTTCTGTTTCAGTGAAAGGAGCCTGGAGGATGTCATTCTCTGCTTCAGACACTTTCTCCTCATTTGAGAAGAAGTTGGGGTCTAGGGTGCAACCATTTCTATCCTCTTTTTGAAAGAGTTCTTTATAGAAATCAGTTGCTACTTTAATCAAATCTACTGTATCTGTAACTTCCCCATCAGGCCCTTCAAGGGAGTGAATAAAAGTTTTTCTCCTCCTCTGATTTGCTACAGCATGGAAGTATGCTGTGTTCCTGTCTCCTTCTTTAATATCCCTATCTCTAGACCTCTGCTTCATTTTAGTCTCCTCCTTAAGCCAAATTCTCTGCATTTCTATCTTAATCTGTCTGAGTCTGCTTTTCTCTTCAAAAGAGAGCTCCTCAGATTCAGATTTGATATCTAGCAGGTCATATTCCTCCATCAAACTAGATTTACATTTCCTAAGTTCTGCTTCTATATTCTTACTCCAGCCTTTAGTAACTCTCCTAAATTTTCTAAGCTTATTTTGCCATTTGTCTAGATGAGTATTTCCACTAACTGGTTCAGACCAGATTTTCTCAACTAGGGGTTTAAAATCCTCTCTAAGAAGCCACCATTTTTCAAATTTATAGCCAGAAGGCTTGATTTGGGAGGTGACTCCAGAGTCCCATAGAATGGGAGTGTGGTCACTTCCAATTCTAGAAAGGGCCTGACTTGTGGCCAAAGGGAAAAGACTATCTAATTCAGTGTTACAGAAAGTCCTGTCAATTGTAGACATGATCAGGTTTTCCTGGTTGTTAGCCCAAGTGAACCTTCTATTTGGTAGTCTAATTTCTAGCAGACTCCAGATCTCTATCCAAGCATTAAATTTATCACACCATTTCTGGTCAACTATTCCATTACTTTTGTCTGTCTGGTATCTCACTAGATTAAAATCCCCTCCAATGAGGAGAGGTCCACTAGTACTAATTAAGATTTCATGAAGCTCAGTAATGAACTCATCTTTGCCTTCCTCATAAGGTGAACCATAAACAGAAACAAAAGAAAGCTTAAAGCCTTTTGGCCTAAAGATAACATGACAAGCAATTGAGAATTTCCTAATTTCCCAACTCAAAATGTCAAAAATATCAGAATCTACACCCATCAGGATGCCTCCTGCAGAACCTATAGAGGGAACCATATTCCAAGTAAAATTTCTATTGCCAACTAGGGATTTTAGGAAAGAATCAGTAAGATTTTCCTTTTTAGTTTCTTGGAAGCAAACTATGGATGGTTTGCATCTGTCAAGGGTGTCAACTACAAGGGTTTTTCTCCCTGGAGCAGTGATCCCTCTAATATTACAGTTAAGGCAATTCATGGGAAAACCTTTTTCCTGGAGTGCTTGCTCCGAAAGTGTTTTCCAACTCTAGTCCATGCCCCCTCATCTAATTCTAGAATACTGTCATCATAATTAGAATCATAGACAGTGTGTGGGGGGTAAGTTTTTACATATGGAGTAACATTAGTCTTGGTACAATCTACCATCAAACTTGTACTGCTAGGGTTGCATTTATTAACAGTACTTCCCTTTTTCTGTAGAACAGAGAGGTAAGACTGAGTGTGGGTTGCATTCCCACAGCTAGAACTAGTGCTATGCTGTTGAGGACTAGGGTGATCAGATTGATCAGTTTTTTCTACTTGAGAAATTTCTACTCCTACTGCTCTAGCAATTCTATTGAAATTGTTATCATTGAACATAGAAAAGGAGGGGGTGGTTTTTATACCTTTACTCTTGTTGAATTTTGGCTTCTCAAGGTTCTGGACCTTTTTGTGTTCCTGAGCAATCTCCAGCATGGTTTTGCCATGACCTTGGAATCTGGCACTCTGCCTTGTGCCATGGACAGGACCCCATTTTTGTGGGGGAGGCTCCACCTCATTGACTGGAGAAAGCAGTATATTAGCAGGGCCAGTGTCAGCTTCAAGAGTTTTCTGGTCATCTATGTGAAAAGAGATATCTTCATCTTTGTCATAGACAAACTGTCCATCTTCATCTACCAGCTCCATGCTCCTCAGCAGGTTGTAGCACTGATCCTCATCTGGCTGTTCAGCAGTGAATTGGGAGAACAGATCTTTCCTTATTTCCTGAAGTGATTCTGGAAGCTTGTCCTTCAACATGGATGTGGGGGAAGTTTCAAATTGACTAGCATTTGGGAGTTGCTCAATGAAATCCATCACAGCTTGGGTATCAGTTGCAGGATTTGCTGGAACTGAAGTAGTTGTTTTCGAGCTCCTGCTAGATACACCCCCAGTAGACCCTGAGGTGTGTCTAGAATCTCTGTCAGCATCCATACTGCTGTCTAAGGAGCCAGGAATCTCTTCACTGTTTTTATCATTGTTCACAGAATCTGTATTACTGGTAATGGTTGGCATCTCAACAGATACATGAATTTGGTAGAATTTTTTCCCAAATTCAAAGGTCCTTGCAGAAGGAATTTTTGTATGGTCCTTGCAAGATATTTTGACTCTCACACTTTCACTAATGTCTTGCATAGTACTCTTCCAGTCAATGTCCTGCAGGGTTCCAAAGACTAAGGTGATCTGATCTAGAATATCCCACTCACACCATTTTGGGTTGAGCCCCCTAAGTTGTATCCACACTTCTTCTACCACAGAAACATGCTGAATTTCCCCATCCCACACAACAACTCTGACTGAGATATCTTCTCTGCTGCATAGCCCAAAACAGGGGTAGCTAGCCACTGTCTCAACAGGAATTTCTGGAGGGAATTTCACCAGAAAAGACCAGTTGGTAAGCTTCCTTATCTGCCACGGCCAGTTGGTTTTGTAGATCAGGGCAAATTCCTTTGCAAGTTCCTCCTTGGTGATTTCTCCAGGTTCAATAAGAGCAAGCCCTATATTCCTCAGATTTCCAAGGTGTTGACCATTGACATCAGGTATGTCAATTTTGAAGTAGCCTAGACCACTAGCTGCACTGCCCACATACTTAGCAACTTTGTGAGGTCTCTTCCTAACTGGACAGTCATCTGTTGTGTGAGTCACCATTTTACATATGGCACAGGCAGCAGGTTTGGTACAACTGATCTGAGCATGCCCTGGTTCTCCACATCCAAGGCAGATAGTAGGGATGTAAGAGTTGAGGTTACTAGCAGCAGGTGTGGGAGCCTTTATCGCTGCAGTAGTCCTTTTCTTCTGGGTCAAGCTCTTACCCAGGTCACGCTGCTGAGTATTCTGCTGCTGTTGCCCACCTTGAGGGGGGAGAGCTGCCCCCGATTGCTGGGGTTGATGTTGATCCAGGGGCCCTTGCTGCATAGGAGGTCCACCCATCCATGGCGGCATCCCTTGCCATGGTGGAGGGAAAGGCCCAGGGAACTGCTGACTAGGGAATGCCCAAGGAGGGGGGGCGTTCTGGAACCCAAAACCATACGGGAAAGGACCTTGTTGTTGCGAGAGAGGAGGTTGATTACCGAATTCAGTCGCTTGCCAGTTGCTGCTGTTGTTCTGATTCAGATCTCCTCTATTGTTCTTGTTCCTGTTCTTCCCCCTGCCACGGTTCCCCTCAGCCATTGCCGCGATCACGGGATCTTCCTCTTCAGGGAGGAGGAGGATCTCCTCGATGTGGATGGGGTGGGGTTTGGCAGGTGGCCGGCGGCGCGTTGGAGGAAACCTAGACCTGGGAGCAGGTGGGTTGGGTTTTTGTAGTGGTTCGCTTGGAGTGGTTGGAAACCAGAGCTGACCAAAATACCCAAGGTCCACCTCCTCAGTCCTGTCACCATCACCTTGACCACGGCCTGCTAGCGTAGAAAGCGGCCCGCCATAGCTGCATTGGTTAAGCTTTTGGACCGATCCTTCCCGCTCTCCCAGGACTCGGAGACGACTCACAGGGATGGGGGAGGTTGGGGATCCATTGCTGAGGCAGATCCACTCTCCAACTCGCAGATGTAAGCCATTCGGGATGCCTGATCCTGCAATTGGTTCAGCTCCGCTGCATCTATCGGTGGTGGAGGCAGAGGGTGTGGAAGGATTTCCCTGTCCCTTTGGATCATCTGGCTCGCTTGAGAATCCGATAGCGCCACAAGGTGCCTCGTACCTGAGGGTCGATGTCTGATGACAGCCAAACGAGCCGATGTGGAGTGGGCGTCCCCGCAAAATAGGGTGCGCGCCCTCTCCATCACCTCCGGTCTGACCGCCATCGCTCGCCGGACCAAACCCTGGGAGTCCTTCACCAGCATCAGCCTCCAACCACGGGACTCGCAGGACATTGCAATGCTCGCAATGATCTCGTCTCGACGCTGAGGCGGGTAGGAGGTCGCTCTTTGAACTGCCCCTGTCAAATCCCTGAAATAAATCCCCGACGAGACCGGATCCTCCCCCGGGAGAAGCTCGCGGGGACTCTGCGCCAACTCCAGCAGCGCCTGCGCACTTGATAGCTCCAGATCTGAGCGATCCTGCCCCGCATCTCTCGAGCTCGCAGCCGAATCCATGTGGGAAACCGCGGGATGCCTCCAGGATTGGCAGAGTCGGAGATGAGGTGGAGGTGCGTAGGAGGACGCTATTAGGCAGGCGGGTGCCGGCGGTGAGGTTCCGCGGTGGGGTGTGTGGGTTCCGGTAGGGTGGAGAGGGGGGTGTGGTAGGTGGGAGAGACGGGAGAGACGAGAGAGCCATCTTTCCTCCACAACTTGTGTACTTCCCCTCCAACAGACATTGGAGGGAGTAGGATGGAGCATACTATGCTCACATAACATGGCAACAGACATTGGATTTGTCCAAAGAAAAAATTGAAAAACAAATTATTGAACTAGGATTATTTGGTTCAAGAGTTGTCAACAAGAAGAGCCTATTTCGCAAAAAAAAAAAAAAAAAAAACAAGAAGAGCCGTGCCTTTTTCAGCTGGTTCAGAACCACTGTAATGTGTTCTCTGTCGTATGTCCTTGTAGAATTTTTTTTGTCAACTTAATCTGAACCAAAAACTACTACAACTAGTATTCGGTGCAGTGTAAGAAAAAAAATCAAGTATCCGCAACGCATTGCATCAAAGATCACATGGATTTAGGAAAAGAGTGCAACTCTATGGAGTTTATCATGTTAATAGGTATAGCCGTATAGGTGTCAGTCACAGAGGTATGAGGAGAAGAAAAATGAGTTGGCTTGACGTAATGTAGGAGTTTGTGTTACTTGCTCCACTGCTAATGGTGTGACGCGCACACCGAATTTGGGTCCGGTAAAGGTTAAGCATAGTGCAAGGCTTAACAAATTTTTGATCCGTTTGTGTTGCCTAATCAAGTTACACAAGGGTACTATCTGCCATATGCATGTCAAATCCTTCATTATCACCCAAGTAGCTTCTGTACATGTGCCACCCAAAGACCATATTGCTCCGTACTGACAACAACACTGAAGCGCTAGCTGAACATTTGCGAAACATTTCAAGACGATGTATTATGAAGAGACATTGGGGGTATAGCCGTATAGGTAGGGAATGAGCTGGATATTTGGACCCTTCTAGAGTAACTAATACGGAGGAAATAGAAGTGAAACGTAAAAATCCATATTTAAATGAAAAAGAAGAATTGGAGGAGGAGGAGGAAGAAGTGGTTATCGAAGAGTCTGAAGAATCAGAATCCATATTTCCAGATCTTCCGGATGGTGTACAGTAACCTTCCACTATTCTGACGATTTGCTTGTGTAGTTCCGGACTCAATCATCTTGTTCCACCAATCGGACACATTTCCAGGGCAGGAAATGCTAGAACCAAGTGCCCCATTTAATTTTGGTCTTATCCTTCAGTACTAGTGTGTACACTACCGAGCATTGAGACAAACCTATGTATAGGTTACGAGCTTGCTAGGGCGGCGCACCAAGCACCATGTAACTAACTATTTCTCAGATAACAAATCCAAGTGTTGGCCGGCCATTATAACTACATGAAAAAATAAATGTGAGATGCAGCAGGAAGTATGACAAGAAGAAAAAAAATTCCTGCAGGGAGAAGGATATTGCTCAACTAGATGCAGCAACTAACCAACATGAAGGAAACCTAACGCGGCACAAATACGAACTAAACGGCTAAACGCAAATGAAGCAACTCAGCAGATAAGGGTTGCTACGTCATCCAAGCAACGAAGAACCACAGAAAAAGGACAGCGACTCGATCCTTCACTTGCTGAGATCAAGACGGAACGGATAACTTTTGAGCCGTTGCGCAACGCTACAGAGTACCAGAAAAGATCTTCAACGGAAGCAGGAAGAGCAGTGCACACACTGGATACAGGAACGGCAAGAGAACTAGCAGGATAAAGATCGTGCCAGCAAACAGTAAACATGCAGCAGATTGCTGGAAACCTGACAATAGTCCAAATGGTGCCATTTTCACAAATAAGAGACTCCACAGCAAGTACGTTATGAGCAGATTGACATAGTTACCTGGTGCTATTTTCATATGCCAAACACAGCATTACCATCTATTGTATGTTATAGATTGGAAACACAATCATTTGAGTGCTTTTCTTGGCTGAAATAATGGTAAAATCAGACCCATTCCAGTCCACACAGTAAATTCATTTTGGATGTAATGTGAAGGGAACAAAGAGACGCAAATACGGCGAAGAAGCATAGATACATGATAAGTACCAAGAACTTTCGTAGTAGACAGGAAATATTGAAAATAAGATGAAATCCTTGTTAACTCATAGATTAAGAGCTTAGTTTTGCCATAGTTTGCTACTAGTAGTTTAGAATCCCTTCTATGAAGAAGCATCTTCAAATATAAGAGAGAGAATGGTAATACAAAAGTTACTTTTTACTTGTACAATGAATTGAAATTCTATCAGAATTTTCAAATGAATATAATACGAACTGACTACAGCTATTGGAGGAAAATAGGGTCAATTCCCATGACCAAAAAAAAGGAGACATTAATGTCAAGGATTGAGCAGAATCATACAGATATCTTAGACTCCGGTCTGAAAAAATTCTGGATATTTTTGGAATGCACATTTGCCATTTGCATGTTTACAATGATATTGCTGGCAATTCACTTAAGTGCGCTTAAAAAGGAATAGATACATGAATAAGCATAAAGTGACACAATTCAGTGGAAAATGGCAACATACTTAAATAATACTCAAAGCAGATAATCAAAGCAACTGAATCCTTGTCTACTGGTCTCTAACTCTCTTAGAATTCCCAATATTTCTTTACCAAACTATACCAACTGGCTTAGTCAAGAAGGAAGTCAACAAAAACACTGATGCAAAAATTGCAGTTCTTGTGTCTAAAATACTGTACTTTGCCATACAGAAAGATGGAGTAATGCGCGAAAGGCCACAAACCTCGAGTTTCTTGTCTTCATTTATTGTTTTGACCATGAAAGCCGCATCCAAAAGGAACAATTTAAACGGAAGTAGGAGAAACCATATGCATTTATACTAAATAGCAGATGAATCTAACACCACGATGTCAAAAACTGTCTTCGCAGCTGTATCATGTGAACTAAAATGAACTGAGCTCCAATACATTAATCTTTTATCTTTTGGATGCACTTTTTTTTGGAACAATGCATCAACATTACTAGAGCATTGATCATTCAATATATGACACTTAATGATTCATGTACGAACTCTCAGAAACTAATGGTGATAACTTGTCATCCCAAACATCCGTAGCGCTAGTGTTAAGCCTACTAAACCTTTGTACCAAAACTTAGACGTTCACTGATCCAATGTTGGCATGAGGAAGTTAAGCTATGTTTTGATATCATAGACAACAGAAGTTGCAGAACAACAGAGATACAAACAAGAAAATTTAGTGGACCAACCAGAAAATCTTATTGATGATATGAGCAGCAATGTCATATTGATGATATACAAATTCACATACAACACTCTCCATTACCAGGCAATCCCGCAAATACAGTTTCCCAAGGGCACAACAAATCAACCGCTCCAACTTCAGCCATGATTAACAGCCACAAGCATATGGCACAACAAAACCTTGCAACCAAGTTACCTCCTTTGAGCTCTCTTTTTTCTACTTGAATTTACAGTTTCAGCATAACTTTGCCTAGAATTGTACACAAACAGTGTGCAAATAATACAAGCCAAAATTCCCCCCACTCTGTTGCTTGCATGCTCAAGCCGTAACCAAGAGTCGAGATCCATTCAACACATGCAAGCACAAAGATATGCAGATTGTGGCGACAAGCATAGACTTATCGCTCATATACCTCATGGCGCGCAGTCCGCTGTCGAAAACAGTGTCCCCACTCTTCCGCGCCCCATCGTGCAGCTTCCACAGTACAAACTCGAGAAACGACCGCACCGTCTCAGATGTCACCCTCCCAGTAACATCAAGCACAAAGTTCCTGTTGCTTGGCACCGCCAAGGTGCTCGAGACCGTCTCCACCCAGCCTTCACCAGCTCTACTACTGCCACTGCCATTGCTATTGCCATTACCACTGTCATCCAGTTTAGCTTTGGTGTTGGACATAACGTGGTGAGAGGTTTTCACCATCGTCTCCACCGCGCCGTTGCATACTGAAACAAGCAATTCCTTAACCTTGGCGTCATGGCTTGGATTGGTGAGCCCTTCGAAGAGCTGCTGGTAGGTATTGATGTGTATGGTCTTCTCAATGAACACCCCGACGGCGGTGCCAACGAGGACCTCGACCCAGTTGCTAATCGCCTTGTGGCCCTTTCCGGTCGCAACCACGTTGACCCAATTCGTCGACGAGGAGGTCTCCCCGGGAGGGGACGGTGTGGAATAGAACCCGATTACGAGCTGGCGGGCGAAGCTCCCGGCGACGGCGGACATGAGCCGCTCCCCGGATTCAGAGAATAGCTTGTCGACGAGGCGATCGGAGAGGGCGACCTTGTCCCCGGAGCCGGGCTCCGAGGTGGAGCCGACGCCGCGGAGGACCCCCGCCGCGACGGCCTGGGACAGCGCGGAGACGGTGGCGGAGACCTCGGGGGAGGCGGCGAGCTTGGCGAGCTGCGCGACGCTGCGGGGGAGCTGGTCGGAGTCGGAGCGGACGAAGCCGGCGAGGTCGGAGGAGACCAGGGCCGCCGCGTCGGCGGAGGACGCGGCGGCGTCGAGGAAGGCCGCGAGGGCCGCGGCGAGGCGGACGAGGCGGCGGCGGCGGGCCGCGACGGCCGGGAGGTGGTAGATCTTGTACGCCCCGTAGGCCGACGCCGTGCCTAGCGCGGCGAGGAGGATCCAGCGGCGCCGGCGGCGGGAGAAGGCGACGAGGCTGTCCATGGCGGCGGTCAACGGAGGTAGAGGGGTTCGGGATGGGGATGCCGCGTCGGAGAGAGTGGTGTGGTGCGGCGCGCTCGGGCGGGCGGGTGAGCGTGGCGTGCAGGACTGCCCGGAGAACGGGAGAAGGGGGTAGTTACGCGGCGGAGTTGCCGATATAGATGATGGGGTCTGTGGATCCCACGGCCGGCCGACTACCTTCGGGCTTTATGCTGCGCACGAATTCCACTCGTTTTTCGATTTTCAGGGGGACGAAATCCACTCGGTCGTCGGAATCACACGGAATATCTCTTTTTTTATATACAAAAATGCCCGTGCGAGTTGCCACGGCTAAACAAATGAACCAAATAACTGCTTTTCTGAATATAACTTCGTGTGGTGTACATCTAATGCCTCTAAGCATGTTCACATATTTTGTGTGGAAATATATCAAAGAATTACAATCTAATTTAATGCGGCAATTTCGTTTGAGACTTGTCTACTCTCCATAATATTGTAAACTAAATTATTTGAAATTATAACAATGTTGAAAATGACTGACACACTATAACGCCTTGACAATGGACGGACGAAAGGTACATATGCATTCCGTGACATGGCTAGTTTTGAAGAAAAATCATGTAGCTTTTAAATTAAAATATCACCGGTTGCATTGTATGAGAAGTATAGGAAATACCCGTGTGTTCCTACGGTTGATTCTCTCAATGCAATTATGTTTATCAATTATATTCTCCAATTGTCTGTTTAAATAAAATATAAGCATTCTGATATTAAATATTAAGTGTATTAGTCTGACATGTCTAGATTCATAGTGTATGTCAAAATATAGATGTAGGAACTGAATATTTTCGAAAATTTTAAAGCTTATGCTTTCAATTACACCATGATGGAACGACATATATTTTTTCCAATTGTGTTTATGCAATTCTATGCATGCTCCTATAACCGAGTATCATGCTATTTTTTTGTTCTTCTATCATAATGTTGGAAACATTTAGCGCCTGTAGTTATAATGAGATCTCAAATATTCAACTACAAAGGACTGTGTGCTCTAGGTAATTCATTAATTCGGGGAATACTTCAATAACATGAAAAACATGCGCAGAAAGACCAAAGATTCAAGCATCTACATAATAATATACGCTAAACCTTATAAAATCTTACAAATAACATTGTTTTCTCCTCTTTTTGTTTTCATCTTATCAAGGGAAGAAAACATGTTTGAAAATATTGAAGACGCAACTTAACATTTGACGTTTGATATATGAATTCCAGGTTGGTCAATATTCCAAGTTGGTCTAAAGAAGGAAGCTAACATGCTATCAAAATTTCCCTAGTTATCTAATTCATGAATTTAGTGTCAAGCACAAATAAGAGCAGTAGAAATAAAGCGCGTGCAATCATTTTACTCGTGTGCTCTTTTGATTGCCGCAGATGGTATTTTATCATCTCCGTACATCCTGAATAATCCCCAGTACAACCGCACACCAACAATTAGTCGACCACGAAACAATTCGGCAAATTTTAACTTGTGGGTGCCGAGGGGGAATGGCGTTGCATGGCCTTCTCTAGGTGATTGCGTGCAGGAAGTCTCCCTGCCAGTCGTCGTTGCCGGCCGGCGGCCGCTCTACAGCCGCAATATCTCTGAAACCAACAATAATTGCAATCACATAAGATTATAAGAGTGCACCTACCTATCTGGCTATCTCTGATACCAAACGACTGCAGGGAGATCGATCTTGGATTTAGCATAGATGTATACGCAGGAGTACAATGGCGTGTGCGGGAGTCCATGCTGGCGTGCAAGTTTCCGCCGGCGGCGCGCGGGAATCGAAGCCAGGATCCTTGCAGTAGTCGTCGGCGCGGCGGTTTGAGGAGTGGCTTCGGCGGAGGATACCGAGAGGGCGGAGCGTTTACCCCTGGGCGGCGGCTTCTTGTTCCCGTCGCCGGCGCGCGAGGTCTTCGACGCAGCAGACCGCGTGCTCGCCGTTCTCCTTGCCTCCCGATGCCGCACGTGCCGGTGTTCCAGGCGGTGATGGATGAGGGACACGGGCGTGGTGGCGATCATGAACTTCGCAGTGGCAAGGTCGCCGGCGCGGGTGTGAGGCGATGCTGGGTGGGGGAGGCGGCGCTGCGGGGAGGTTGAAGTCGGCCCATGTGTGCGATATAAGAACGATGTCGAACCGTTTTTTTACATAGGCGGTGGCAATCACCGTAATTCCGACTGAACTGTAGGGGCAATCAAAAAGTTGGACGAAAAATTTGGGAGAAGCAACTCTTCTTTTATTATTAGGTATATAGATATATAAGGAGCTCGTCGAGCCCCCTGAAACCGACAAAACATTCAGGTGTTACAACATCAGGTCGCAAAGAAGAAAAGTGCGTCACGCAAGTTTTTTCTTTTGTTTTGCGCTGGCACGCAAGTCTATTTTTGTGCAAACACGGGCATAAACATATGAAGCATATCCAATGTGACGCTCTACCCACAATAACTAGATGGTTCCCCGCGCGTTGCAGCGGGAACGCTTGATATAAAGTAGATTAAGAATAAAAAGACATTTAAAACATGAAACATATGGGGAACATATATTAGTGATTGTAGCAAGGCACGATATGAAATTATGGACGCAGCCTTGCTTGTTTAGACTTGATTGCAGAGATAAAACAAAAACTAAGAGCATGTGGTGCACTAACAAAGGATAAAACAAAAACTGAGAGGATTTTGATTCAAGAAAAAAACTGCATGCATGCATTGGTGTGGACACAAATTGAGTGATTTAGTGGGACTGCTTATGTGGCATGCTTGCATGTTAAGAGAAATAATCATAGTGGGTTGCTCCCATTTATATACTATAGATACAGGGACATGCATGACAACTTTTACCAAAACAAGCATCATTTCTAATTCTCCACACTGCCACTGATAATATAGCCACTACTTAGGTTGGGCGTTCTGAACAGGTCGGATAATTCAGATTATACCAAAATGAAACCCGAAATTTAACCGAGAATTTTGGTACCCGACAATTCGGGTAACTGAATCGGGCAGGTTCAGGAATCCCTAATTGCTCGAAATACATCACACATGTTGTTCGTTTCGAACCAGGAAGTAGGATTTGGGTAGATAGAGGAGACAGACATCGGGGACGTCCACCTATCTTTGCACCGGGAAGATGGAGGAGGGAGGTAGTGGAAAGATGGAGGTGGCGGCGAGCCAGCGACCAGGCGGTGCGCCAAGTTTGATTTGCGTTGAGAAATAAGAATGTAGTTCCTATTACCCCTAATGTAGTGTTGGCCAGAACAAAAAAAAAAACAGAGTTGTGGACTCTCTTCCTCTCACTTAGTAATGTGTCTAGGGCGGTCGCCATCGGGGAGCCTATGGTGTTTGGCGATATATATTGTCGACACCTGATATGACGGATCATTGTCCCACGCTTTGGCACATCTTGACGGTAATGGTGGAGATGATTGTATCAAGCATGTTCGGGTTAGGCGTTGTTCCATTTCATTCTTGTGTGCCCTCGTGTTCTTCCTCTACCACAAGACGAGGAAGCAGTGGTTCAAAAACACTGCCTTGGAATGGGGCATGTCTCTGGTCATAGCCCATTCATTTTGTTTCTTCTCGAAAATCATGGTGGGTGCAAGAGAAAACTGGAGACAATGTCTTCATATAATCATCATCTAACTTTCACTTTCATTACGTATCTTTCTCGTTTTTTTTTTGTTGTTGTTTTAGTGTTGTGAGAAATAATACATCACTAACCATCAAATGATTCTCCATGACTACTAAATGAAGGATATTAAGTCGGTGTACATTAAATTACTCAGAATTGTGGCGCATGTATGTAAGTAATTGATATTAATGGTGGCATTACTCTTGTTTGTACATGTGTCTTGGCTAGATGGTTTGCACTATGTTACTATTATGGTATGCATTGTATGTGTGCAATCAAATGAGGGGGTAAGCCACCTACTAAGTCGATAAGACGTCCCCATAGCACCATGATGCACGCAGCAAAACACTAGTGGTGTGCATTAACCGATCCAAAATGTCATGGTGGATGCAACCAAACATTTTTCATCTGTACGGGTGATGCTAGGCATGAAGCCAAAGGTGAGGCATGTCTATGCATTGGACATGACTCAGACCAGATAGGTTGAGCTAGGCCTAGCCGACGACCTCATGCAGGTTGTTTGCCGCTCCATTATAAATACATGCTCTGGTTTGAATGGATCAGATGCGTGTACGGGAATATGTGCCCTAAGATCTTTGCGTCATTTTCGAAAAATCTAGAGTTGGTATCTTGGAAAAATCTTTCTTTTAGTTTTCTCATGGATCTTTGCGTCTTTTTTTTTTTCAGTTTTCTAAGGTCTATACTATCTTTGTTTAGTAATCAATAATTTTGGAGTGATTGGTCAAGAAAAAGGTCACATTTAATAGATACATCTCTCTATTCCCTAATATAGGACCTAAACAGGCATCAAGAAAAAGATAGAAGAAAACAAGATTTTTTTTTGAAAATATGAAATTTTATCGCTAATTAACCAAAGTTTCACTCGGATGATGCAAGTCACAAGATGTGAAAAATGTTGCGGTTCTTGGCCAACCAATGAGCGGTAATGCACCCCTTGTCGTCCCATAATTAGCTATGGTAAGAAGTCCACAACATAAATAATTTTGACACATTCACAAATTGTGGACTTGGTAGTAGCAATATTGTAAACCTTCATTGTTTAACATAGATGTAGAAGCATATCGAAATATATTTATAAGAAACATGAAACCAGGTTTTCTATGAGAGAAACAACACAAGTGTGAATGGTTCTCCTCAGTAGTACTAACTAGTACGCCATGGACTCATGGGTCACCAAATCACTTACCGTAGCTACTTCCTTAGAGTTTTGGAGATATTAAGCTAGGGTAAGCTAGCTTTACTTGGAACGGGGTTGTTCTTATGAACTTGTGAAAAACGCCAAGTTGGTATTTGCTACGGTGTTTGGGCGCATCATTGTATTGAAGTGTGTGTGCCATAGCCGAAAAAGGAAACTACAAGTTAGTTAATGCTCCAACTCAAAAAGTAAAGGAGATAAATTCAAATGCCTTTAGGATGGCAATATGAAGGTCAAGGCGACATCAATGTCCGCGCACGGTTCAAGATCGGGAAAAGATGTCGCGATTCGGGATGAGCCCGGTACAAAACGGTACCAGTGAGGCATGTTTTCAATCTCCTTATGTGAGCCAACTTGGAGAATTACTGGTTTTTTTTAGAGAAAAGGCAATAAATTCCTGCTTTATATAAGGAAGGACCAGATTCAATAGGGGAAAGCCAAAAAAAATAACCTTGTAACGACAATTTTTATGTGCAAATTAAGTGAGAATCCCAGAAATTCGCTTCCAACGGTACTAGAACTCTGGTTGCTGTTTACCACGGTACGAACCCCAGCCATTGGGCTAGTGCCCCGTTCTCGTTATATGTTGGAGACATATTTTAATTATTTGGACTTTCCCAATGTAGGCAAAAACTAGACAACCAATGACAAGGAACCCACGGAATTTGTAGAGAATACCGCACACAACCAAGCTAAAACGAATCAAGCAAAATCACTCGTGAATTCCTCCCTATATCGAAATATTTACAAGCGCACTAAAAGATCCCAAATTTAAAGGGACCGGGGCAGCGAAGAGAATGGCGGCACAATCACACACGAGGAGTAGCCGGCAGTAGCTCGCTAGCTCAGCCCAAGACGGCCTCCTTCCTGTGGCACCGAGACCTCCTGATCCCGACGGCGCCGCCGGCGTAGCTCTGGCTCCTGGAGTAGAGCCCGCCCACGCCCATGCCCAGGCCGGCGCCGAACTCGCACGGCGCGTCCTCGTCGATCGGCGCCATGGACGACCGCCCCACCGCCGTGCTCTGGCTCCTGGCCACGGCCTGGACGACCTGCTGGTCGCCGTCGCGCCTCTGCGACGACGCGCGGATGAGCTCCCGGAGGTCCTCCTCGCCGGCGCCGCTCCAGTCGGAGCCGCAGCTGTGGCTCCTGGGCAGCGGCGCCATGGGCACGAGCACCGGGTAGGCGCCGAAGGCCGCGTCGGCCGGCACGTAGCGCGCGCACCCCGTGAGGCTCCGCACGTAGAAGTCCCGCGCGCGGCCCAGCGCCCGCCCCGGCGCCCTCCACAGCCACCGCAGCTTGCCGCCCCCCGGGACCATGCCGCCGCCGCCCGATGGATCACGCGATCAGCCTAGCTAGCTCCCGCCTCCCTGGAAGAGACTGTCGCTGCAGCTAATTGCTCCCCGAGCTAGCTAACAGCGAAAGATCACAGACGCTGTAATGGCAGACAGCGCTAGTGGATGGGATCAGGTGATGCTGTTTTGGTTTAATAAGACGATGGTGATGATGGTGGATTTGGTTGGATTTTCGGGCGTTTCTGGTGGGGTGGGGTGGCCTTCTTGTACCGGTGGGAATCGAAGCGGGGACACGGTAGGTGACGGGGACGACGTCCGCGCCAGTGCGGAGTGGGCGAAACCCCATGCGCGCGCCGGCGCGGTCACCACGTACTAGTACGGTGTCCACCGTCCCTTTACTGCGGGCTGCGGCGACGTCGGCAGTTTGGCTGGCCAGTGGTCTTCTAGACGGAGCGAGTCAAAACCGGGCCGTGTTTTTCTCCTCGGTGCACTGTCTGGTGTGGTGTGACCGTGTGTTTTTTTAATCGGTTTTGCTAATTCTAAATCGACTGGGAATTAATTAAATCTCAGTCGCCTATTTAACCGTTTTATTTTATGTCCTGATTCGTGCTAGTCTATGAATTGCACATCTTTTATAATTATATGCAACTGACTGAGATTTAGTTAAATCTGTATCGTGATTCGTGCTAGTCTGTGAGTTGCATATGGTTCGAATGTGTGCAACTGACTGAGATTTAACTAAATCTAAGTCGACTGAGAACTAGACACTCTTTTTTTTAATTAACCCAAAAAAAAATACTGTTTTTTTTTGTTGAATTTGACATGACTAGTTGGGTGATCGTAGTGCGTGTTTTTTCTACGACTGTTTTCCTTTTGAGGAAACTGAGTTTTGGCGTTTGGTAGATCGACCTCGACAGGATCATTTGTCATCGGTGCTTGGAGAATATGAGCTAAGATGTCACTCTACTGGAAGCGGTGTATAATTGTATAATACTCTAAGGATAACGTCTTGAAAATATTATACTCCCTCCGATCCTAAAAGATTATCTTCAGCACAACTAAGAATTGTGCCTCACACTTTTTTTTTTAGAAAGCCCACGTATATTCAACATAGTACCACATACATCGTACGTAGTACAAATACAGAAAAAAAGTATAATACGCAGGGGATACAGAACCAGCACCAAGAACGGCAGCTTCTCCGGCGTCGACGACGAAGACCGCCAGCCACCGGCTTGCCACAGCCCGAGGACGCCTTCTTCCTTGAAAGACGCCGCAAAGCCCGTCCGCCGCACCGCGGCGAAGCTTCTGCCGGTGAACGAACACGACAAGCATCCTCCCGCTCCAGCTAGTCCACCTTGCCGCAGCTGCCTTCGTTTCCGCCGTCGGCAGAAGCCGTCGATCTCGTCCAGTCCTGAGTTCCAGCCACCGGATCCGCCGCCACCACGGATTCGACGGAAAGCAGAGGAACTCGAGCACCGCACCGGGCCTCGACCACCTGCAAGTCGAGCGCGACGACGACGAGCCCCGAGGAGCTCCACCGCCGGAGAAGGCCGCACCGACACCAAACCGCCCGCCACCAGCACCACCTCCTCCAAGGCACCGCCGGCGGGATCTCCACCCTACCCTACCATATGTACAAGCCGGAGCCGGGGATCCCCCACCCTCCCGCCGCCGAAGCGGCCGACGGAGGAGAGGAATCCCGCGGCTCAGTGGCGAGCACGCGGTGGATCGACGGAGTTCGCCCAAAAATCACCTTCCTCTCTGCTACAGTGACGGGGAGGGGATAAGGCTCGTGTTGTGCCTCACACTTCATTCCTCGTGACAATTGAAGCCGATCGGAGGGAGTATCAAATGAGATCCGTGGTGCCTTCAATATTTTCGTAGCATATAAGAACCGTGTGTAGCCCACAAGAAGTGTGATCATGACGTGTGTATGCGACTATGTGGATATACCTTCTACTCACGAATTGAAAACAGAACCGTCAAAAATGAAAACATAAATAGAGGTTTTCCATGATAAAATCCATGAAATAAAATATGACGACCTATGCTTATTTTTCTTATTTTGTCTTTGAGGATCCTTCAAGAGCACTGTCTTTCCATTAAGACTAAAACTTGACGGATCCTCCATGGAGCTCGGTTTTGAAGAAAAAGAACAGCATTTGAAACTTTCAAAAAATATTGGAAAAAAAAATCATGATTGTAGATATTGTTGAACCGGAAGACAAAATCTTAATGTAAAATCCGTTATTTTAGGTTGCAAAATCTTTTATTTATATGAATCACTGAACGGTGTAGAGTCTTAAGAACTAGAAATTTTGTCGTATTATCATATTTGTGTAGTCTAGAATACGACGAACTTTGTATTGAGATTTTACGCACCAGTAGAGCTCGATATTATCTACACGTGGGATTTTTATTTCGAATTTTCGGAAACTTAAAATGCAGATTTCGAAAAATTTACAAATAACAGGCTCCTCGAAGATCAGGCTCCACATTTACATGAAGCGTGTTTTTCCTATGACTGTTTTCCTATTGAGGAAACTGTCTTGTTATGACTGAGTTTTGGCGTCTGACGTCACGGTCATTTGTCGTCGGTGCTTGGAGAATACGAGCTAAGATGTTACTCTACTGGAAGAGGTGTATAATTCTATAATACTCTGAGCATAACGCCTTGAAAATATTATATCAAGTGAGATCCGTGGTGGCTTCAGTATTTTCGCAGCATATTACTTCCGATCAAGATTCTTCTCGCAAGATGATAGTGAGGAAAGAAAATATCGACTGGCTAAGTGGAGTGTGGTTTGGCATCCCAAAGACCAATGAGGACTCGGAATTCATGACCTTGAGGCCAAGAATAGGGCTCTCCTTGTTAAATGAATCTTCAAGCTTCTTGCTGAAGAAGGGGTTTGGCAAACCCTACTTAGGAGGAAGTATGCGGCCTTAAGTGTTATCTCAGGTTCTTTGGAAACCTGGTGATTCACACTTTTGGGTTGGTCTTATGGTTATGAAGAAGTTCTTCTTCCCACATGGGTCTTTCTCAATTATGGATGGTTTGGAAATTAGGTTCTGTGAGGATAAATGTCTATGTCATACCATGCTCCGAGAACAATATCCAGCTTTGTATAATATTGTGCGACACAAAGGCGATACGTTCGCTAAGGTGAGGGGAACTTCCCCACCGAATGTTTCGTTCAGAAGAAGCATATTTGGTCCTAGGCAAGCATCATGTAATGTATTGCTAGCTATTGCGATTGGATTATGTCCAGTTGACACAGGGTTCAGATAAATTTCAATGGGATCTAAACAAGAATGGTAAATTCTCGGTTGATTAACAAAGCTTTAATCCAACCTGATATACCAGTTGATACTAATAAAAAATTGGAAGATGAAGATCCCACTAAAAACTAAAGTGTTTGCGCGGTGTCTTCGTCGTGGGGTAATTCTTACAAAAGACAACCTTGCAAAACGCAATTGGCACAAAAGTAAAAAGTGTGTCTTTTGTCACCATGACGAGACTATAACGCATTTATTCTTCCAGTGTAAGTTTGCTAGGTCTACATGGTCATCCATCCAGATAGGCTCTACCTTATACCCACCTCGTAGCATTGCAAATATTTTTGGCAATTGGCTAAACGGTGTGGATCTAGTGAAAGAACATCTCTTGGTTTTGGTGATTTAATGACAACACACTTTGTGGGCTAATAATGTCTTTTAGGTTGTTGATTTTTAGGTTCATATGATGATTAAACCAAGTCGGTGAAAAGATCGAAGACGGAGGTGTGCAACAAAGTCGCCGGGCTTTTCTGCCAAATAGGCCCGGAATTTCCGGTGTTCCTGGCCGGAAGTTCCAGCCTAAGGGAAACGGGGCTAAGTCCTACTTGGAGTACCCCGCGGAAGGGGTACCGGAACTTTGGTCCGGAAGTTCACCTGGATATTTCCGGGGGTCCGGAAGTTCTGGCCCTAGGAAAAAATCGGGCAAGCAAATGACTAAGTCATTTGTGGGAACCCTCGCGGGAGGGGTCCCGGAAATATCCGCGGTAGGGATACCAGAACTTTAGTCCGGAAGTTCACCCGGATATTTCCGAGGGTCCGGAAGTTCCGGCCCTGGGAAAAATTCGGGCAAGCAAATGACTAAGTCATTTGTGGGAACCCTCGCGGGAGGGATCCCGGAACTTTCGACCGGAAGTTCGACCGGAAATTTCCGGCGGTCCGGAAGTTCCGGCCCTGAGAAATTTCTGTGCCGAAAATGGCTAAGTCTTTCCCGGCACCCCTCGCGGTAGGGGGTCCAGAAGTTTGGCCCGGAGATTCTCCCCGGAGATATCCGGCGCCCCGGAAGTTCCGGCCTTAGCACCGGAAGTTTCGGCCTCCGCCGGAAGTTCCAGGGTTAAGTGGCCAGAAATATCCGGCCCGCCGCAGGATAACGGTCAGATTTCTTGTTTATACCCCTCCACCCACCTCAATCCAGCCAGCTTTTGAACACTCTCTCTCCTCCATTAATGCAAAAGCTCAAATCGACGAGATCGCCCAATCGCTCCACTCAAACTTGATCAAACTTGGAGGATTGAAGGAGAAGGCTCCGATCTACATCTTCACCAAGTTGTTCTTCATTTCCCTCTCATTCACTTGAGGGATTTCGTTTCTAGGGTTTGCTTGTGTCTCCCTAGATTCACTTGCTTACTACTTGTTGTATTGTGACAGATTTTTTGATTTGGGAGCCCCCGATTAAGTTGTGGGTGCGTGCCCCAAGAACTTTGTAAAGGCTCCGGATTCCGCCTTGAAGGACTCCGATAGTGGAAGGTGGACCGAGCCTTTGTGGCGAGGTTCATCAGAGAATAGGGTGAGGCCTTTGTGGTGTTGAGTAGGCCCGTGGTGGCGAGCTCACACCCCTCCAACGAGACGTACTCCCTTAACAAGGAGGAACTCGGGAATACATCCTTGCCTGCGCGTGCTTCTACTTTCGGTTATCTCTATCCCTTAGTTTCTTTTACTTGTATCGTGATAATTGCCTTGTGTTAGGTGCTAGCTTGTCATATAGGTAAATTCACCGTAGTTGCATATCTAGAGAATTTACCTTTTGTGTCAAGCCTAAATTGAAAAAGAATTAAAATTTGGTGTAGCACCTATTCACCCCCCCCCCCCCCCCCCCCCCTAGGTGCCCATACGATCGTTTCAACTAGGTTTAAGCTTCTTATTAGGGTGGGAGCGATTGTCGTCATTTGATCGCTATGGCTATATAGAACTGATAAGGTTTTTAATGATAAAAATGCTTCTGCTACGTAGGTTATCTATCGGTGCACAGCTACGCTTCAATTGTGGTCGTCCCTACAGCGTGTGGAGCATCGATACCTATTTTCGGAGGTGTCTTCGCACTTGGAGGCTGCAGCGAGGGGGTTGTTCTTCCAGCATGGATGGCAACATAATCTCCGGATCTGCCCTCTAGCATCATAGGCGTCTATGCAATTTCCCATCATGATATGTAACTCGTCTTTTTTATTTTGTTGTTTTCAGACTTGTGAACTTGTTGGGGCTGTGTGCATCCTAGTTATGCAGATATCGGGTGTAATGCTTAAAACTGTTTAAGTAATAAGATCCCTTTATCGAAAAAGTAAGAACCGCATGTAGCCCACAAGAATTGTGATCATGACATGTGTATGTGACTATGCGCATATACCCTCTACTCACGAAATGTAAATAGAACTCTAAAAAAATGAAAACACAAATAGAGGTTTTCCTTGATAAAGTTCATGAAATAACATATGAGGACCTATGCTTATTTTATCTTATTTTGTCTTCGGGGATCCGTCCAGAGTGTTTTCTTTCCCTTAAGACTAAAACTTGACGGGTCCTCCATCGAGCTCGGTTTTTGAAAGAAAAAAACAGTATTTGAAACTTTCAAAAAAAATGGAAAATAGTATTGTTAAACTCTATCAGTGTGCAAAATCTCATTGTAAAATCCGTTATTTTCGATTGGACAAAAACAATTTTTTTATCTGAATTTGTGAACGGTACAGTTTAGTAACTTGAAATTTCATCGAATTATCATTTTTGTGTAGCCTAGAATACGACGAATTTTGTATTGAGATTTCACACATCGGTAGAGCTCGACATTATCTACACGTAGGCTTTTATTTCAATTTTTTAGAAACTTAAAATGCAGATTTCGAATTTATAAAAAAAATAATGGGCTCCACAAAGATCGAGCTCCATTTACACTTTCAGATGAAGCAAATGTTCTCTTCCTCATTTTTTTTCTTATATAATGAAGCTAATTCGTGAATATGTAACTTTGTAGTTACGTGGAATTCACTCCAGTTAACATATTTTATTCAATCCTGCATGCGTATCACGATGCAGCAGCCATGGTTCACCAACTTCATTTGAAACAAGACCAACTAAACATACAAACGAGTCGTGGTTTTGGTAGGAGGACAGATTCTCGTAGAAAAAAGGTGGCATTGTTTCTCATAAGTTTAGACGTTCATCACCAACTCATCCAATCATGACGCGAGAGACCAAGCTCGAAGCAAAGAACGATTCAATCCATTTCAATCCGGAGTGTGCGGGACGATGATATTTCAACCGCGAAAACCCCGATCCGTGACTAAACCGCTGCAACGTCTCCGTCAGTTTGGCGCACGTCGTGGAACGCCTCCTAGCTAGAGCTACCGCGCCGCCGTTTCGCTTCGGGGTAGAGAGAAAATCGCCGAGGCCGGAGAAGATCGAGAAACTGACGTGGAAGTGTGTCGAGCTTTGGCGTGATCCAGCACGTGTCTAGATCATTTCGAGGGTAGATAATCAAATGAACGTGTTCGTTTTCCGTGCTGACCTGGACAGTCAGTTTTATCCGGCAGCGTACTCACTCCGGCGACATGAGCCCGGACTTTGTGGTAGCTTCATGGAGCTTTCCGACGGGGAGAGGTTTATCAAATCAAGAACACGAGTTATTTACGACCGGTTTAGAGGCGGTGCTGGTTTCTGAGGTCTATCCCTAATGTTTGATCAAGAGGGATATTTGGACTTTTTGGAGATGCTGAATTCCTAACAACGAAATTCCGCTGAAATGGAAATGTTATTCTAAGTTCTAACTAGCTAGGTAGATTTCAAAATCTAATTAGTTGGACATGGTCGATAGTAATTATGCAGCTATAATTGGAAGGAATAAATGACTGTACCAGTCCTCGGGAATGTTCTGAACCCGATTACTTGTGCAATGAACAGATAATTTTGCATTAGCATTGAAATGTAGATAATCTAGCTTTTCTAGCTTGTTTTTGTTTATTTTTTGCTTTTCTATCCGACCTTTCCTGCTATGTAATACAAGTTGGATATAACACAATTTGATAACGACAGCTGTGTGCATCCTTTGGATGCAGATGCGGGGGGAACACCGAACACCCCCCATTTCGGGGAAAAAAATCGATAACAACAAACTAAACCTAAGCGTGCCAACTTTCTCAACAATATCAGAGTGTATTCCATCTTTTATCCCCCACTTTCACCTACTTGACATGAATTACCTCATTTAGCATCTTTTCATCTAAATTGCCCCATTTTGTGGAATTTTTATCAGTTTTTACCCCTTCCCAAGAGTTTTTGGCAGTCATCTAAAAAAAACAAGATTTTTTGGCAGTCAGCCCTGTGGGTCCTACTCATTAGTTCAAGGGGAATGCCATATTATGTTTTTTCTACTATTTTTTTCGCGCCAAACATGTTTGCTTCCATTGCCCTGAACCAACCCAAAAGAAGCGATGCAACTTAGTCTGGGTCGGTTAGTCGAGGTGAACCGGTTCATGCACGGATAGAAAAGCAATGATTTCACATGTTTTGTCTAGACCTGCCGAGTCGGGGGAGGTGAGTCGGTTCCGTCGTGGTAAAGAAATTCCAGGACAAGAACCAAGGCATGGAACACCACGTGCACTTAACGACCGGGACCCACTCAACATATTGCTATATTGTGGGAATAAATAAGTCTAATTGACAAGGCAAAAGTTTTAGACTTTTGCTTTTACTTTCCATCCGTATCTGACATGTTTTAGTGCAATATTCATTTGAACCTTGCACTAAAACATGTCTAGATACGGATGAAAAGCAAAAGTCCAAAACATCTTATATTTTGATACGGAGGGAGTACTAGGCTACTACTAGTTGAGACCGGTTGATCTCCTTTTTTTTTCTTTACGTGTAGTCCAGGCAATGGCAAGCTAGCTCCTTCGATCGCTTCCTCTTTTTTCTTTTCCTTCCGACTTGGACTAGCATCACGCTCACCGATCGGTTTGCACCGGTGCTAGTAGCTCTCGGTTTGTTTTTTCTTCCTTTGATCTTTGCTCCCTCAGGATTTACACCGGCTCGTGCACTCCTTCTTTTTCCTTTTTCTTATTGCAATGGGGTTGAAATCCCAACTCGTGTCGGATTGAGCTACAGCTGCACGCGCGACGTGAAAGCCACGAACTTCTCAAAAGCGGGAACCGATCCGATCTGGAATCGGCGATGCCGGCTCCTGCGATGTTTGCTGCCGACGAGCTTGTTTCGCCGGTAACTCCTCAGCTGACTCGCGAAGTTGACGATGATGTAGATGACGGACGCTGAATCTGCCGACTCAGCTTCCGAGACCGATGGAGTTGATCAGCAACACACGAGGGCGATGTTGATGTCGAGCCACCGGACGCTGATTCGGTATGGCGAGTCGCCGTCGTTGTTGATGAAGATAAGACCCATAGAAAATTTGAATCCACGCGCACTTAGCCCCACGGTGGGCGGCAATGTCGATGGTATAAACCTACGGTGATAATACGGGATTACGTACACGTGGGCATCGTCGATGTGGGTTAAGAAACGAGAGACACAGGAGACAAGATTTATACAGCTTCGGGACCCGGGAAACATCATCCGGTAATATCCCTACATGCTGTTTGTGGCTAGCTCTTATTCCTCTTGGTGGAAGTCATCGTATTGTGGCGGCTCCTCTCTTGTGTAGGTCAGGTGTTGAGTCTCTAAGTCTTGTGTTCCCTCTATGTCCTGTCTAGCTTGAGCCTTATGGTTCTGTCCTCTTGGGACACCTTGCCCCTTCTTATATAGGTGGAAAAGGCCGGCTTACATGTCGAGTTCTTGTAGGACACATCAATCTATTACAAGTCGGTAAGGTGAGTCTTTTTCCTACTCTCACTGTAGAGTCGGCCTGCTGGGCTCCCCCCTGATGGGCCTCGTTAGTCCTCCCTACGGGCACCCGTGTCCCATATCCACGACAGTTTTGCTTCTCGCAAACTATTTTGAAGGTACATAAAGCTGCAGATCAGCGATGGAGGCGCGTCGAGCTCGGGTGAAGAGGTGATTTGTCTTCTTTTGTTTTGGTGGCCACTCGAAGGAATGGGACATTTGTTGGGTTTTTTTTGCACAGGATTATCTTATCTTTCCAGTTCTGTAAGATCGGTGTTTACGTGTGTTGTAACTTGATTTTTATTTATAAATGATACACGTATTACCATGCAAAAAAATGCCATGTACAATAAGTTGCATTCGACCATTATGAACACACTTGGTCATTGTAGGCATACGTGATGGGCATACACCATAATTTGATCCCAAATTGTCCTGTCACGAGTGATATAATTGTTTCAGCTACTTAGGGTTCGTTTGGATCCTAGGCTATTGACAGTGTTTGGTATGATAAAGAAAATCTAGCTTTTGATGGCCAGCTAGCCTCGCTAGGCAAGGAAAACGTCCCTCAGGTGGGAGAGCCATTTTGGCTCGCTCTCAACGTCAAGGTTATCCCGTAATATATAGCCAGGCTAGGCTAGGTGAGCAAGAGAACAAAACGCGCCCTGATTGCCCGCACCCACCAACTGCTTGAAATAAATTATACACGTCTATCTTCATACTTACTGCGACATGTGCTATGTTTAGTTTTTTTTCCACTATATCGTTGGCTCTTATTTTTTTTAATATGATGAATAAACACTTAGCACTGTTACACACTACACAATCTTAAAATTTTGTATTAGAAGGGAAACCACTTCTAACTAGAAATCTTACTCAAAACGCTTGGTTATGATTTCCTAGCAGAGCAAAGCTAATACATGGATGAAACGTAAAGCTACGAAGACCAAACAAAGTCCTTGTTTGAATTCACGGCTGTACCGCATTGGCGTGCTATTCATAAGCTCTACATGTGTGGGACTACATGGGCGATGGAGCCAATCAATGAAAATCACAAAGCGTCATGTGTTTCCAATTGTATGGGCGATGGGACTACAAGGCCAACAGGAGGTATATGCACAAATGTCGCTCATCAAAGCTAAAGGTAGCATAATTTTGCATCCTCTTATCATGCTTCTGCATTGTTGATAGATGTGATATGCGACACGCATATAGAAGAAACTTCAGAACCACCCATATGTGCTTGTAGTGTGACATCATCTTCATCGACACATCCTGACACCTCTCATTCTTAGAGGGTGAGTACTTTAGGGACATGTTCCCATTTTAGCACTCTATGTGCTTAAACACAAAGCATATTAATCATATGAAGTTGTTCTTAAACTAGAGTTGACGAACAAATTCTAGTTCTCGAAGAAACTTTTGACAACCAGCTAGTGAGACCTGTAAAATATGGTAGTATGAAAGGCCATACGTGCATACGTACGTGCAGTGTGAAGGACGCCTCTTTTGTAGCCAGCAACTGTACAATTATCCGAGTAGTATAGTTGTTTGCTCATTATAGGGAGAAGTACATTAGTTACCTACCATATCAAATGCTCATATTGTAAATTTATGGCCATGGCTACACAATGCTACCAGCGGACTCGCATGCATGCACGTTCCAACTTAAAAGCGTGGATTTGTACTCATGTCAAATAATGCATGCAACGCACTCTGATAACACCAACCGATGTCTTCAAAGCTATCATTGGATTAAACATGTGAAGCTAGCATCAGAAATTGTCTTGCTATGGGTTGAAAACCATTTCGAGTAACATATATAGCTCGCAATGTTGTGACCAGGAATTTCTGACCTTGAAAATAACCGAAGAAAAACATCCGATTCAAGGTCAATTAATATAGTTCGAAGGAAGTATAAACTTAATATGATCAATAATTGTCAAAAAGGAACTTAACGTGGCTGGATTTTTTTATCAGCTCATAGCCAAAGCTCGTGTAAAATGCCATTACCCCTGCCAGGATGGGAATTGGGTCATGAGACCTAGTTCTGGCCCTGCCACTATAGTCCCAAGGCCATTTTGATAGGCCACGTATGGCCAAGAAAGTGAGCAACAGAGAGAGAATTTTGTGCCGCCAACGTCGTTCCATCCCAAATTGTTTATTACTCTAGTTTCGAAAGTCTCTTGTCTCCGTGAAGTACATGAAGTGTGCGATTATTGCAATGAATGATAATATTGCTGAATTGTTGTAATGAGTGATAATTCAGTAAATTCGTGTGATATATATGTCAAATGTATGCCGTTTCGATAAAGAAAATGCCGTTTTACAGCTAAATCAGTAAAATATATGTTCTCAAAATTCTAGGTTATTTCAGACAATTCATCTATTTACAGCTAGACAACCAGCCAAGTTGCCAAACGGCAAAAGACGAAACAACGGCTTTTCCTACACAACAGCTTTCCCTCACATCAGTACAGCCAGCCACAACCATCCCAAACAAACACACCCTAAAGGTAGCAGGATTTTTACGTCCTCTTATCATGTTTCTGCATTGTTGATAGATGTGAGATGCGACACGCATATAGAAGAAACTTCACAACCACCCATATGTGCTTGTAGTGTCAGATGATCTTCATCGACACATCCTGACACCTCACATTCTTAGAGGGTGAGTACTTTAGGGACATGTTCCCGTTTTAGCACTCTATGTGCGTAAACATAAGGCAAATTGAGCCTATGAAGTTGTTCTTAAGCTAGAGTTGACGAACAAATTCTAGTTCTCGAAGAAAGTTTTGACAACAAGCTATTGAGACATGCAAATGTGGTAGTGTGAAAGGCCATACGTGCAGTGTGTGAAGGCCGCCTCTTTTGTAGCTAGCAACGGTTAATCCGAGTTTACAATAGTAGTTGTTTGCTCATTATTGGGAGAAGTACATTAGTTACCTACCATATGAAATGATTATACTCTAAACTTATGGCCATGGCTACGCAGTGCTACAAGCGGACTCGCATGCATGCACGTTCCAACTTAAAAGCGTGGATTTGTACTCAGTGTCAAATAATGCATGCAATGCACTCTGACTATGTTCATAACACCAACTGACGTCTTCAAAGCTATCATTGATTTACACATGTGAAGCTAGCATCATAAATTGTCTTGCTATCGGTTGAAAACCATTTCGAGTAACATATATAGCCCGTAATGCTGAGACCGGGAATTTCAGACCTTAAAAATAACTAAAGAAAAACATCTGATTCAACGATAATTAATATGGTTCAGAGGAAGTATAAACTTAATATGACCAATTATAGTAAAAAAATCTTAACATGGCCAAGAAAACCATGGCTGGATTTTTTATAATACAAATAGCCATTGCTTGTGTAAAATGGCCAATTCCTATTTGCCGCCTTTTGCGGCAAAATTAAATCTTGCCGCGCACCCCGTCGCGGTGGTATGCGCCGGCTCTAGTTGGCCCAGTTCGCGTTTTTTTCTCTGTTTCTGTTTCTTTTTCTTTCTTTTCTTTTCTTTTCTTTTCTTTTTTCTTTTCTTTTTTTGTTCTTCGTTGTTCGTTTTCTTTTCTGTTTCTTTTATTTTCTTTTTTGTTCTTTCATTTAGTTTTTCGTTTCTTTTTCTGTTTTTCCGGATTCTTTTATTTTTCTTTTTATTTTCGTTTCTTTATCTTTTTTTATTATTTTTCGTTTTTTATTTTAATTTCCAAAATTGTACATGATTTGAAAAAAAAATTTACTCATTTTTTAAAATGTTCAGGTTGAAAAAATGTTCAAATTAAAAAACTGTCAGATTTGAAAATGTTCAAATTCAAAAACTGTTCAGATTTGAAAATGTTCAAATTCAGAAATTATTCATATTTGAAAATGTTCAAATTCAAAAACTGTTCAGATTTGAAAATGTTCAAATTCAAAAACTGTTCAGATTTGAAAATTGTTCAAATCCAAAAATTATTTTGATTTCGAAAGTTTTAATAAAGTGTAGATACTTTTGAAAATATTCATTTTTAATAAATGTTTAGATTTTAAAAATATTCAAATTCAAAAACTGTTCAGATTAAGAATGTTCAAATCCTGAAAATTCTTTAAATTTAAAAAACATTTAAAAATTGTATATGCTTTTGAAATATCCATTTAAAAATTTGTTCGTATTTAAAAAATATTCAAATTCGAAAACTGTTCAGATTTGAAAATGTTCAAATTCAAAAACTGTTCAAATAAAAAACTCATATTTGAAAATTATTTTAAATTTAAAAAGTAGATTCTAAAAGTAAATAATTATAATTTTTATTTTTTAAAAAATGTTCAAAATAAAAATGTTTAAATTTTGAAAATGTTTATGTTTAAAAATGTTTATTTTTGAAAATATTCTGTTTTAAAAAATATTCAATTTTTTTAAAAACATTTCAGATTTTAGAAATAGAAAAAAAGAAAAAACAGAAATAAGAAGAAAAAAGAAAAACCGAGAATACCTACCTTATACAGTGATGGGCCGCGGCCCAGCAGAGCAGCGCAAGTGCGCGGGGTACACGGCGCAACCTTGTTTTGCTGCTAAAGGCGGCAAACAGGATGCACCCTGTAAAATGCCATTACCCCAGATGGGAATTGGGTCATCAGACCTAGACCTAGTCCGGCCCCTGCCCCTAGAGATGGTCCCAAGGCCATTTTGGTAGGCCACGTATCGACCCATTCCGTTTGAAACTCATTTCCCTGCCGGACCATTGGGTATCGTGGGTCGACCCATTGGCAAGTGACACTCTCCTCGGCTTTCTCTTTCTCTCGCTTACCTCGCATCACATTTACCCTTTTTTTTAGTCACACTAGCAAAAATGCCCGTGCGTTGCTACGGTCGTACAAATTTGTATCTAGATATGGGCGTGTCTCTTAAAGTGACAACACGAATCAAGAAGTTCAGTAATCCACACGTTAACAAATATGGGTTTGCCATTTGAAATGACAAATATTAGTTCATGGCGGAAACACAATAGATTTGAAAGATAGGCAATGTCAACACAATAATAGTATTCTCTGTTTGATGGAAGTGGTCGTTCATCAATAAATCGAAGAAATTAAAACATGAGAGAAAGCAGAAAGGAAATCGTGTAGAAACCAATTCTAACCTTAATCCAATCAACTCACCATTAACTTTTTCTCTTACAAATGACTCAGAAATCCAATTTGGCACCCGGGTGCATATGCACCCGGTATGCTTTTCGAAATTAAAAAATATGAAAATACTTCAATAAAATCTGAAAAAAAATTGGACACAAACATACGCAAGTAGCAAACACTCGTGAAATTTTTTGACAGAAAATAACAATTTTTCTGCTCTGTACAAAAAAGACAAATTTCTGACAGTGTTCGTTACTTGCATATGTTTGTGCCCAATTTTTTTTAAGAATTTTTCAAAGTATTTTCATATTTTTTAAATTTCGAAAAGCATACCAGGTGCATATGCACCCGGGTGCCAAAAGGCCCCTCTCCACAAATGACTCTCTTTCTATACACAAAAGATATAACTAAGGTTTTCCATAAATCATAACACCAGTCAGCTGGGATCTTCTAAAGTTTTTCTCTCCTATGTTGAACCTGCACCCATCTCACCTACTATGATGGGTTGAGGGAATCCAAAACATGAAAGGATGATGCCTGCTGATAGGCCACGCACGAAGTTAAATCTAGTGGAGTCGACATAAATTCGTCATCACTTGAACTGCAGCTGCCACCACAGCGTGCAACAAAATGCATAGCTATGAAGTTGGTTATGTCAGTATAGTTCTTAATAATATATGCTCAACAGTGCTAACAATTGATACTATCTTCTGACATTGTGGTTCCAATAAATTCAGCTACAACTCCTCCGACGCTTGCTCCTGGGCAGTAGCGTAGCCGGCCAGGAGACACGCCCCAGGCCACTACCCGGCTACAGTACCCAACAATGTTAAACCGTGTAAAAATTGCTACAGCGAACGAAGCATTTGACCCCCACGCCCCAGGCCAAGGCCCCCATAGCCTGGGGCCTGGCTACGCCACTGCTCCTGGGATCCCTATAAATTTATCAGAAAAACTCCTAATCCAGTCGATCAATCGATACCGGTAGTGTCGTGCCCTCATGCCTCTCACGCAACCGTACATGCTAGAGCAAGCCATGCTGCGTCCACTGCTGCTCTGCACCGACGCGGCAACGAAGGACACGCAACGACAAGCACGGCCAAGTAGCTGCCTGCCTGCAGGCTGCAGCTCTCCATTGCGGCGGTAGCATCGATGCATGGCTGATTCGTGCAATAGCGCAAGTGCCGCCGCCGAGGTACCACTGCCGGCCGGTATTGAAGGGCGTACCACGCGGACACCGCCAGCAGGAGGTAATTCTCCCGCGTCACCAGCTGCGCCAGTGTGGCCAGGACGACGAGCGTCAGGTTCAGCCGTTCAGCGTGCGGAGTAGATTCCCGGGGAGGCGCGGTTGAATCCTCTCGTGTGGGCGTCTCGGATGACCAGCGTAGGTTCTCGCCGGTGGAGAGGGAGGTGCGATCTTGGGGCGGCGCAGGAGATTTCTTTTTTAGACTGGACCATCAAGGGGGAAAACGCACAGATGCAGGATGAATAAAGCAGGGGGAGGCTTGGTCGCTGCTTGGAGGAGAGACGGGGGAGAAGAGGAGTTGGTCGGTGGTGGGAGGGCCGCGGCGAACATTGGTGCAGGAGGAAGGGGAGGGGAGGGCGGTGTCTGCCGGTGGGCAAGGAGGCAGGGGGTGGACCGCCGGTGGAGAAGGAGCCAAGGAGGCAGGGAGGGGATTCATTGGCTTGACGAACCGTTATTTCACTTAGCGGTGGCATTGTCTTGTAAATAAGTTCGTGGTGGGAGGGCGAAATGGTAAAATTCCCGACGGACCGGAAGAAGGCTTAGTGCTTTTATTATTAGGTATAGATTAGGTATAGATATATAGATTTCCGAATTCCCGTCACCAGATTTTTGTTTTTCAGTAAAACGGGGATATCTCGGCTGTTCGGACTTAGATTGGGCCGAATTTTAGGTCTAGAACGATTGGCGGAAAATTCCCCACAACTTTCACGACTAAGCTTTTTTTATTTGACGTCGTCTTCGGGTCGGTACCGGGCCATCTTCAAAATAGTTTTCAGACAGATTTCAGGAAAGTCCAATTCGACTCCAACAAGGTTTCCTTTTTGCACTCTTATCAATTTGAATTTTTTTTGGACTTACCGGTGGCATAGGTGGGTAATTATATGCAACATGAGGGGTAATTCGAACGACGGACCAAACCAAACCGCGGAAGCTTGATTGCTTTTATTATTAGGTATAGATTTACCTGTGTCGGGCCACTTGCCCAATGGGTTTACCCGACTCCACAGAAAGGACGCTCGGGCTCAAAGTCGAGAGCAGGAGTTTCAGCCCATATAATTCAGCCCGTGAAAATATCTGAAGAAAAACAGCCCACGCGCGAGATATTTCCCCGTTCACCTGTGCGCAGCGCGCGGGCACGACGACACCTTATCCGCATCACTGCATCCCCACCTCTTTTTCGCGCCAGCCAACGACGACGATGCATCGCCACTCCTCGCCTCTCCCGCTCCCCCCTCCTCCTGCTCCTCCCCGCCGAGCCATCGGCGGCGATGCCTTCCCCGACGTGCTACCTCCTCCTAAACCCTTCCAGAACCCACCACCGCATCCTCCTGCCGTCTCCCCGCCTCCCCGCGCGTTTCGTCCGATTCCGGGTCTCGTGCGACGTGCCGCGGCAGGGGAGTGACGGGAATGGCGGCGGGCCGAAGCGCGGGGTCATCCCCGACGGATCAGGAAAGGGCAAGAAGAAGCAGCTCGTGTTCTTCGACGCCGCGCCGCCGGTGGCGCAGCAGAGCGGCGGCGAGGAAGGGAAGGTGGATGCGGCGAAGAAGGACGGCGCGGCGTTGCGGCTGCTGAGGCGGACGACCAGGCGGACGCTCTCGGTCCTGTCCAACCTCCCGCTCGCCATCGGCGAGATGTTCGCCATTGCCGGCCTCATGGCCCTGGGTACGGTTTTCCTTCTGAATCGCGGCACTTTTGAATTCTGAAATTGCTTCAAGAATGGATGGCGAGGTACTGTACTATACAATCTTATGCTTGATTTGCATTGCACATCTCCAACTTCGACCGCAGGCACTGTAATTGACCAAGGAGAGACGCCGAGCCACTACATGGAGCAGTTCCCGGAGGACAACCCCGTGTTCGGCTTCATCACGTGGAGGTGGATCCTCACCCCGGGCTTCGACCACATGTTCTCCTCGCCAGTCTTCCTCGGCTTGCTCGCGCTCCTCGCGGCGTCGCTAATGGCCTGCACCTTCACCACCCAATTGCCCATGGTGAAGGTGGCCAAAAGGTACCGCCGTACCGCGTCCTCCTCCCGCTGGGCAGACCGGTCAGATAATCAATCAATAATCTCATGTCCTGATTGTTACTGTTCTTGCAGATGGTCCTTTATGAGTTCAGGAGGAAGCATCAAGAAACAAGCCTTCTCTGAATCTCTTCCCCGCGCATCTATTCAGGATTTGGGAGTCATTTTGATGGGCGCTGGATATGAGGTGATTCAGTGACTGTCATCTTCAGTGCACTGCATTTTGCCGCCAAATTGCTGGTCTTGCCTTCTCGGCATGTACATTATATATGTGCTTGATATGTTGCAGGTCTTCACCAAGGGTCCGTCTTTGTACGCTTTCAAGGGCCTTGCTGGTCGGTATGCGCCTATCGGAGTGCATGTAGCCATGATTTTTGTCATGGCAGGTGCCACACTTTCTGCGACCGGAAGCTTCAAAGGCTCGGTGGATGTCCCCCAAGGACTAAATTTCGTCATTGGAGATATCATGAAACCCAAAGGCATTTTCTCCGTCGCGCCGGATGTTTTCAATACGGAAGTCCATGTCAACCGTTTCTACATGGAGTACTATGATAGTGGAGAGGTAACCATTTTGCTAAGGAATTTTATACACTTGTGTTTGTGCTTACGTGACACCATATTTACCATGTAAGCATATGTTTTGAATTTGCTAGGTTTCGCAATTTTACAGCGATCTTTCGCTTTTCAACCTTGATGGCAAAGAAGTAATGAGGAGGACGATCAAAGTGAATGATCCCCTTAGGTACGGAGGGATCACGATATACCAAACGGATTGGGGATTTTCAGCACTACAAGTGAAAAGAAATGGTGAAGGCCCTTTCAACTTGGCCATGGCCCCCTTGCAAACGAGTGGCAATAAAAAGCTATTTGGAACATTTTTGCCACTTGAAAACTCTGATCCTTCTAGTGTCAAGGGAATGTATGTCCAACCTTTTCACCGTCCTGAGTTAACAATATAATTGAGATATTGGCCATGAGTTATAAATAACTTCTTTCTTTGATGACTTCTAGATCGATGCTTGCTCGTGATCTGCAGTCTATCGTGCTGTATGATCAAGATGGTAAGTTTGTAGGAGTTCGTAGGCCAAGCTCAAAACTCCCCATTGAAATCAATGGTAATGAAATATTAATTGAAGACGCTATTGGCACAACTGGTCTGGATCTTAAGGTCAGGGCTACAGATTCAGTGCTTCTCTTTTGTCGACATTTGTGCATGTTGCATGAACCACTAAATGTGACTTGTATGTTCTTTTCCACCAGACTGATCCAGGAATTCCTGTTGTGTATGCTGGATTTGGCGCTCTCATGTTGACGACCTGCATTAGCTATCTTTCTCATGCTCAGGTGTGTACAGATACACTACTTATTTTCCATTGTTGTTGTCGATAAGCAATGTTTTAACTGCTACAATTTTATGGTTTAATTTCTGCTTAGTTATGGGCGCTGCAAGACGGAACTACAGTAGTTGTCGGAGGGAAGTCAAATCGAGCCAAGATTGAATTTTCTGATGAGATGAACCGGTTACTTAATAAAGTACCAGAGTTGATCAGTGGTAATGAGAAAACAGTAGATAATAAATCAAGTACCGTGTGACAGATTCATTTTGCTCGGTTGAGATTGCTGAAGACGCAGATGTCATTTTTCATGGATTGAGGTAGGAACTCACAAACAAGTCCATGTCGAGAACAAAATTCATGCTATCAATTTGGTAGAGGCAATCCAAGTTGCAATTGGACCCCGTGTTCAAAATGGAGGCCACATTTTGTTAAGTGGAAAATATCATGCATTCTTATGGATCTATGGTGTTCATGCACCGAAATGACAATGATGTTGTCGATGTATTTAGTACTGAAAAAAGTGATAAGATGCAAATTTACCCTAAAGAAGAACCATCGTTCCTGTAACTGAATTTTTTGGTAACATGTTGTAACCTGTAGAGTCATACAAACTCATTTAAAAAATACAGTATATGCTTTGATTGTACCTCCCCTTATTATCATTACTTCTGTGGTCGGTGGGTTCGACTTGGGGGGACTCAACACCTTCTCTTTTCTATTTCAAGTTGGTACCTAACATTTTTCATTCTGGTCAAACTGACTATGTGCATAAACTAACAAGAAGATTCTTCTACTGGTAAGCTTGGATGCTCGAACCCAATGATGAGTTTCAGGCAAGTTATTATTTATCTGTAACTGATAACCAGCAGCATCTAGTTCCATGTGGTGATGCCATACAATCATGTGCCGTGCACAATTCATGACTTATAGCAGTTGATGGCCTCCATGAGAGGCACATGGAAGTTATGCAGTTGCATTTGTTTGGCTCGTTCCTGAATCATCAGATTAGAACTTCAGATTTCCTTGCTCCCCAAACCGTAGTAGGGAAATCTCTCTTGAAATCCGAGTTTCCATCTAGTGTATATTTTCTTCCAAAATTGACATTTGAAGAAATTTCAAATATTAAAGCAGAATTAGGAATTTGTGATTGAATGATACTCCAATACAGTTCCCTAGCTTCAGATTTCTGCACTCTCTAAACCTGTAAGGAGGACTTGTCACATAACCCAAAAGCCTTGAGTATTCAGAATCCTATGCCCAGCAGACAGTCAAGGTCTCAGTAAGTCAGTGGTATCTCAGTTGCCAGTCGACAGGTCAAGGGCCTCGCTGAGCCCAGAATTCAAATCCTGAAACCACCAGTGGAATCCTAGAAGAAAAAACTAGAGAGAGTGGCCTCGATCCGAGATATCCTTGTTCGTTGGACGGCGGCGCTGGGATCGCGAGCCATGTGATCACGTTCTCCGACGGGGAGCAACTGACAGTATCTGAGGCAGCGAGGTAGTTGCTAACTAACTTCTCAAAAAAGACCGGTCAAACATGCATCGCAGCTTCTGCAAATCTGCTTCGATTTTGGCATCCCAAGCTCCGAGCGGAGCACCTATAAAAGGGGGCAGACGGCATGGCTGTTCCTCCACATCTGCATTGGCATCGCACAAGTTGCAGAGCAGCAGAGGCCTTCAGTTCTTGTAGTGTTTGTTGCTTCAAAGATCAATGGCGAACGTGAGCGTCTCGAAGCCGGCGAAGGGCCTGACCCGCAAGCGCAGCTTCAGGCTCGGCCTGCCGCTGCTCTGCGGCCAGTCCGACGCGGCGAGCCCCGTCGCCCGGTCGTCGTCATCGTCGTCGTCTTCGAGCAGGAGGTCATCCGGCACCGGCAGCGGCAACGGCAGGAAGTCCGAGCTGCGCAGGATCTTCCAGCACTTCGACAGGGACAACGACGGGAAGATCTCCGGCGCCGAGCTGAGCGCCTTCTTCGCGTCCATGGGCGACG
This sequence comes from Puccinellia tenuiflora, assembly GCA_012064385.1. Classification (NCBI taxonomy): domain Eukaryota; kingdom Viridiplantae; phylum Streptophyta; class Magnoliopsida; order Poales; family Poaceae; genus Puccinellia; species Puccinellia tenuiflora. The sequence continues at coordinate 429,284 of QRDG01000609.1, read as the reverse complement.
ACCTGCAGGTTCCCCCCTCGTCCTCGTCGTCGTCAGGAGGCGGGTACCTGCTGGACTTCGCCGGGTTCGTGGCGCTGATGGAGAGGGGCGAGGGCAGCCAGGAGGAGGACCTGCGGAGGGCGTTCGAGGTGTTCAACGCCGTGGAGCCCGCCGGGAGGATCACGGCCAGGGGGCTGCGCAGGGTGCTCGCCCAGCTCGGCGACGAGCGCTCCGTCGCCGACTGTGAGGCCATGATACGCGCCTACGACGTCGACGGCGACGGCGGCCTCGACTTCCACGAGTTCCAGAGGATGATGAGCTAGCTAGAG